>CM029021.1:174923414-175430391 GCA_016801055.1 Panax notoginseng
AATTCACTTTGTTTTCTGGTAGAAGTGTTGGAAGTTTTTTGTTTGCGTCCTGAGAGTCTAAACTTACTTGCAAGTTCTAAAAGTTTTGCTGAGTTCAGGAGACTTTGTTCATGAGTTAACAGTTCTGCCCAGCTGCCCTTAATAACCTCATAGCAACTCAAACTTGCATCCTAATTACAACCATCAAATTTCTCAGAACAGTAAAGAAAACAGTAGGAGAGAAAAAAAGTTAACTCATCACTTTTGTCTTGTACACTCACTTGTAATCCTTGGAGACAGCATCATAGAAGCTAGACCATGGAATTATGTTATCAAACTGCAAAATTGGAGCTGAAGATGCCAGTGCCCCAATAGCTATATGTGGGTATTTCAGTCTAAACCAGGCAGCCAGCACTGTGTGTAAAAGAGAGAACAAAAGAGCATAAAGTTAATTCTACTGTATCAACACTACAAGGGCATTAATTGCTGTTCCAAAAATGACAATAATTTTCTCAATGACTCTCATCTACAAGGAGAAACCTCAAATTTCAATCAGTTGAAATTGAAGGTGAGAAGTCTATAGTCATGCCATATCATTTCATTTGATTAAAAAGATAGAATCTAAGTGGGTAATCCATGGACTTACTTCCTCCATAAGACCCACCAAAGACCACAACAGGGGATGCCTCAGAGGAAAGATTTTGTTTCAAACTCCTTATTAGAACAGCAAAATCAGCCAATGCTTGCTGAGAAGTCAAATACCCCAAGGTTTTAGCTGACTTGTAGGAGTCTTTACCGAATGGCATTGATTTCCCATAAAACCTGTGCTGCAAATTCATATACAAACAGAACCCATATGATTAAATACCGAGTTTTTTTTATAGGACATACCAAAGTTTGAAGAAGATGAAGGATCTGGGCTGGGGATATGTACGGACTTCAATGAAGACTAAAAGAGCTTGAAATTTGGGAGCAATGTCAAGCATGAAGCCAGTATTGTTTGCAAACCATTCAATATTGCCTTCATTGCCGGTGTAGACAAATATGGGTGCTCCTTGGTGCCAGTACTTGCTGTTAATGAGGTATTTTTGGTAAAAGATCTTGGAGCTCTGGGGTTGGAATGTAAAGTGGTCTAAAATCTGAGGAAAATAATGGGTTTTGTAGGGTATCTTTGATTTTGAAATCTTGGTTTGTTTATGGAATGAAGACTGATATATTGCTCTACTGGGAAAATATGCTGCTGGCCTTGATTCTATTGTTGTTGTTGTTGATGCAGATATGAGAAAGAAAATGAACAAGGGAGAGAATGAAGATGGAGCCATTTTCTCCTCTCCTCTTTCTCTGTGGTTCAATTATCAAAAGTCTGAGTTTTGTTATTTTGCGGAGAAAGTGAATTATTATGGTGCTTTTGTAAGCTTTGTGAAGAAAAGGTTTGTTACAGAGCAGGCTTGTGGATGATTCTGAATATCTGCTAACAGCTTTTTGGTATATTAGCTGCTGCAAGAGCCAGCTCAGTCAGTGAGTCAGATAATGTACTAATCCTCCTCTGGGAGCAGATATTAAAGATAAATCATTAGCAATAAGTGTTTATTTGGACAAATTTATCCTTGATAGCTAGCTTTCTTACAAGTTAGGGAAAAGACTAAGTTATCACATTTAATTTTGAGTTAACTTTGGTTTTAGTTATTGTGATTTAACACTGTTTTAATAACAAGGACATAATTATATTAAAAAAAAAGAGGACTCAATATATTTCTCATCCTAAATCTATAATAATAAGATAAAATCCAATTTGAATCTTTAATTTAAATTCAATTTGGGAAAACACAAAAACGGTTTAGATTCATTCTAATTTTAATCTAATAACCTAGATTTTATCTCAATTCTTCCAACTTAATCTAGAGGCTCTCATTTCATCTCACACAAAAAAATTCCCGCCCCAATCTCTCACTCCCTCATAATCATCTTCATTGCCTCCTCTTCAATCTCTTAAGTTTCTTCCCCTTCCCTGCGAAATCGTTTCTCCTCACTTTTTCTTTTGTTCCGTATCTCTCCCTCCTCCCACACACATCCAAATTTCTTCTTCTCTATCTCTGATCTACCCTAAACGGACAAACGAATACGAATTCGATTTGGGGCTTACTACTGTTGTTTTGATTTATTATTAACCATTCTGTTGAAATTTCTGTTATGTTTATTTGTTTATAGTAGTAAGTGATTTATTGATTAAATTCAATAAAAGTCAAGATTGAGCATGGTTAGAAAAAGTGAATCTTGGTTAGTGGTATATATATATCCCCTTCAAGGTTTTTCAGCAAGTTTTCCAATCAATTAAAGATTGTTTACGTCATCATTGATTGTGTCTTTATATATAAGAATAGATTTTATGCAATTAAGAAATCCTAAGTGTTGATTCTAATGTAATATCCCTAATCAAGTATATGAACCGATGAATGTGTTTGTTTGTGTTGAAGGAATTGGATGAGATGAAAAAAGATTGAAAGAGATGGAAAAGGAAGTTGCTGCTCTCCGAGAAATGCAGGCCAATGTTGAGAAAGAAATGGGTGTTGTTCGAGGTTTAATTTTTCTTTTTTAAATTGAGTTTCAATATCTTCAATTTTTTTTTTTTTCTAAATATCTCTATAAATAGAATCTAAGGGTGTAAATGAATCAAGCCGATCCGAGTATTGAGTTACTCAGATTTGATTCACAAAATTTATTGAGTATAAAATAAGGTTTGATTGAAGCTCGTTTAGCTACCGAGTCGGGTACGATTCCGAATCGAGCCCGAAGCAGTTTGAACTTTTCGAACTAATATGATCTGAGTATCAATTGAGAATTACAATTTGAGAAAATTCGAGAGTAGTTTATCGAACTTTAAAATTTATTCATATTTGACTCATTTATATTTCGAGTCGAGCTCGAATCGAACTTTTAGTCAAGCGAGTACGAATCGAGTTCGAACTGTTTGCTCATTTTAGGCCTTAATAGAATCTCTGTTCTGGTGAACTGGTAATTAATTTTGATGAAGTGCTATAAAGACTCTTAATGTGAAAAGTAGTTGATTTGATAGAGATGTTATCTACTGAGTTGTTCCAAAGAGGTGTTGCTAATTCATGATAAGTAATGATTTCTTTCAAAAGTTTCAGTTCTTAAATTTTAGCTATATATCAAAATTCATCCCTGGGTTTGATGGATTTCTAATTAATTGTTAATTAGCTTCAGTAATTGTTAGAAATAGCAGGAGTTGATTTTGAGTAGATTGCATATTGTGGTACTTAAGCTTCATTTGGAACAAGAAAGGGAAATGAAAAAGGGAGCGGGAGGTTTTTAAGAGGGGAAATGAACCTCATGATTTTCTTTATATTATATACAATTAAAAGTGAAGGAGGGAAAGACCGGGAGATAAATTTAGATCATATATTTATTTATTTAATATTATCCCCATAACATCACTTTTTTATAAGTGATAACAAGATATGCCATGAGCTATTATATCAAAGCCTGAGTCCAACTCTCTTTTGCCTCAATTACGCAGGTACATGCAATTTTTCTAATTAAAATTTTTATATGATTTTTTTAGTTAGATCAAGATTATTGTTGAGTTAAACTATGTAAACAACTTTCTATTTATTTGAATTAGCTTGGGGTTCTGCGTAGGAATTATGTATTTATTAGTTGCTTTTACTTTGGTGGCTGATTTTTTCTAGTCAAGGGAATTTTTTCCCTTTAATTTTAATTTGCCTCACGGTCCATGGATCTTTTTTGGTCAATTTATCCTCGATGATATGTAATTGTATGGTAGAGTTTGAGCAATTGAAATAATGGTTGATATTGAGATCAAAATTGTCATAGCATGTTTAAAATTTGTTATTTTATCAACATACTTGAATAATGAATTCAATCCTATAATGTTCCAATTACATATAGCTTGAAATAAAGCCTTTTAAGTTTGATAAAATCACAATAGGTAGCCTTTGAGTCTTTGATTACACAAGCATTTGGGAAAGGTTTACACACTTAGAATGATAGAAGTACATATATGTATTAATATATTATTTCACTACTGTTTATTATTGTTCAATAATAAATTATATGTTTGTATTGAAATAGTGATTTTTTTGGCATTGTAGCAAGTAAGAGAGACGAGACATTTTTACTACGATTTATTTTTTATTATGTATTTTTGGCCTGATTTATGTATGATATTATGATGTTCATATTTTAATGAATGTTTAACTGTTTTATTAGGCGTTGGATCTCCAACTTTTCTTCGAGTAAAGGGATATCGAGTTTGGTTATTGTAAGTAATTCTAATTATGAGCCATTTGGCTAATTGCAATCTAACTTTGAATTGATGAAAGTTTTTCAATCTACTCTCACTCTGCCAAAAAATGGCATATCGATATGTGCTTTTTAGGCTCTAATGCAAATAAAGTATTCAATATTTAAAGTTTTATTGACATAATGTAACATTAGGAATGATGCGATCACCGGCTAATTTCTTTACTTATGTAGGATGAGAAACTAATGATGAACATATAAGTATTTAATTTTGTAATTGCTTATGACACTTAAGCTTTTAATAAGTTTGTACCAAAGACATACATGTATACAATAGCTAAATTAGTGTACGACTCTTAGTAACATATACCTTATCTATAATTATATGTCTATTTTTGTTTTTTGATTGATTTCGATCTTGGTGCGTTTCTTCTTAGTTACACAAAGTGTTTGCAGAAGCGCTTATAACGAGGTCAGTAGGAATTATGATTTCATTTACTATCATATTTGAGTTTTAATTAAATTTTCTGATTTTAAACTCTGTTTGGATACCAATTTATCAGTCTTTGAAAAAATTTAATTACTTTGTTAGGTTCAATGAAACTTATATATTTGATTGAGAGGTAGAGGATGTTGCTATCAAGTATTTGGAATCATTTAAATCCTTCTATCCACATTGTGTCATGTTCAATCCATATATGCCCATTTAATTTTGAGATTTTTTTTTCTTTTTTCAATTGTCAAATTTTAGCTGCCACATGAACTGAATTGCATCCTTATAATTTCATTTTTATTTGTTTTTTTGCTTGCTTTGCATGCTGTGCAAGTGGTCTACATTTGAAAATCATCAATCAACAATACCAGCTTTGCATTAAATTTTAGCTTTTATATCAAACTAGCCCGTGCATATATCGGAAATGTTTTATTTAATTATTTAATTATCAGTTACGTGGATAATAATTAGTAATAATTTTTTTTAAAAAAATATATATAATAAGTGGAGTTTTGCTATAATTCACACCAATCACATATATTAATAAATTTCACAATTGTAATTTAGAATAAATTTATCACGATACATTACCGGTACTCATATTAATTTCCTCTTCATATATCACAAAAAGTCATATTATGCATTACAAAAAATTTCTACGGAATTACAATTACGAGACACGTGAGATTGGATAATATTATAAGATCGGCTCACCATATCAAATGCATCATTTAAATAATATCAACTATAATTATTCATGTAAATCTCTGGAAAAAAAAATTGACATATAAAATCACAAAATATATCATTTTCTTATTATAAATTCGCGACAATAGTGTACAAATCGTAATACCAAAAATGAACGGGGATATTTTGTTAAATTTGATTATATATTTTCTTATTAATTTAATTTTCTAACTTAATTAAAATGTGTTCATCTATATGTAGCTTAATATAATAATTTTAACATAAATTTTATACTAAATAATCTATTAACTAAATTAATATTTATTAGAACTTGAAATCTTATCAAATTAGTAATATTAGGCATGAATTTAGTTGACTAGTAACAATGGATTTCTTACTAAATAAAAACTCAATAGAATTTAAATTTCAACCCTATTTTTACATTGATATGTGATGTGAGATGTTTGTTTAGATTACTAATACAATTAAATATAAAATTCAATTATTTACCTAAATAAAAATTAATAATACTCTCTTTTAAAATTAAAGATATAATATGATTTTTGAGATTAAACGGTAACATATTAAATTTTAAAATTAGTATGATTCATAAAAATTTAAAATAAAATAAAATTTATTATTAATAATTTTTGTTATATACTATATAATTATAACAATTGTATTAACTAAAATTAAATAAATTAAATTAAATACTTGGAAGAATGTTTTTTCAGAAATTGAGTTTCAATTTCGTATTGAAAGAAAAACAATCAAATAGCTCATGAATGAACAGTTTTAGTTCTTGGATGAGGACATTTATTTTTCATATTAATTTATTTAGTTTTTCGTTACCTTCCGCGAAAAGAAAAAGAAAACACACTGTATTTGTATTTGTAAGATTAACGCAAAGATCGAATCAATTTCATATTTATTTATTTTTGTGAACAAAGAACCTTCTTCTGTCTTCTGGTTCTTGGATCTTTAGATAAGAGAAAAAAAAGTGATGAAGATCACGGCGTTACTGGTACTTAAATGCGAACCGGCGGGTTCGGATCCGGTGATCCTATCCAACGCCGTGGATGTGAGCCATTTCGGCTACTTTCAGAGGTCTAGCGTTAAGGAATTCATCGTCTTCGTCGGTAGAACCGTTGCCAGTCGGACCCCGCCCAGCCAACGCCAATCCGTTCAACACGAAGGTCTCAAACCTTTTACTATTGCCATTGATAAGATTTTTCAAGTTGTTTACGTTCTCTTTATTTATTTATTTTTTTGATATATTCAACTAGGTTTAACATGTCTGAAAATTTTTCATTCGCGAATGTTTGATTGGATCTGGTTTTGTAATTTCTTAGAGCAAAATTAAATTGACATATTAAGAAAAGTAATTGCTGATAGATATGGAGATGAGTTAACTAGGATCTTACTAGATTTTTTGAGGCAGTTTTCTAAGTAAATTAGAGGATTGAATTAAGTTATGTAGCGAATTCCCAGATTTTTGGGCCATAGAATGATGTCGACCTTTTAAATCTAACTCACTTTGCAGTGACTTGTTATTGAGGGAAGTTCTCCTCTTTTCTTTTGTTGTTTGTGTAAGTAGGGTCTTGATCATTTAATGTTAGTTGTCTGCATGTTGCAATGGGTCTTGAGCTGTGAATCATGGAGCCCTAGATTGGGTTGCTTGTGAGTATGAATTCTGTATGTGAGATGTGCGAACGTGGACCTTATTAGAGATTTGGCATGTTATGTTTGAGATGTTATTAATCCTTTGATCTCGTTAGAGATTTGGCATGTTCTGTTTGAGATGTTATTAATCCATTTAAAGTTAAATCCCCTATGTTTATCTGTTTTTTTGTTGGTTGATAGAATACAAGGTGCATTCCTATAATAGAAATGGTCTTTGTGCCTTGGGATTTATGGATGATCATTACCCAGTTCGAAGTGCATTTTCTTTGCTCAATCAGGTGAGTCTGTATCTTCATCTTTTTACTATATTATTGGAGATAATTGTGTTTTAACACCCGTCTACATGTGCATTTTAGTTGGCTTTCCAATTTTTGTTTCTTTTGTGGTGTACATTTCGAGAAAGGCTTGGTAGAGCTTGCAGATATCTCCAGTGATACACAACCATGGTCTTTTTCAGACTATAGACTTGAAACTTTAATTAGTAAAAGAACATAATTACTGGTTTAAACAAAGTTGTATATACTATTTTTACTGTAGCAATTTCGTATGTGTGACAAGAAACTTGTTCACCTATAATTCAATTAAATGACAGTTGTATTGTTTAGGAAAAATTTTCAGATATGGCTTTTGTTTTAGGTGTCGACGTCGGGAAAAATTTCCTTTTTTTTTGGAATTGCTCTCTTTTAATGGTTTCTTATCCTTTATGTTTTTTATGTGTTGAATTTCGTTTGAAAGGGTGAGTTTGAATAGAGTTTGACACAAAATGTCGACGATTTAAAAATGTCTACGATTTGAAAATTGTATTTGAAAATTGAAAGAGTCAATTGGTAGTAGTGAAATGGTTGTACCAACTCAATCGAATTTGAAAAGCTTTGCAAAAGGCCCAATTATTGGACTCTGTTTAACAGGCCTTGGAAACCGAGATTTATAGAGTTCGAGGGCTTGATTAAGCGGGGGGAAGGTGTTAGGCACCCCCGACTTCCGTGAAAACACGGTTACCGCGTCTTTTCAATTCCCTATTTATTTGAAGTGTGTGTGTAGTAAATTGGGCCTAAGTACATTATTTGAAAGTAGTGCTATATCTCGTTTGCACCTATATGCAAAGGGTTTGACTTGTATAAAAGTTCAATTTTAATACAAGGCATATATGATGATGTTTTGAAAACAAGTTTTCAAACCTTTATGCTCACATAGTAATTGCGGCCTTTGGTACTTTTATTTTATTCCATATTCGGCTTGTTTTGATTTTATTCTCGGGATGCGAAACATCTTCGACAAAATAATATATATATATATATATATATATATATATATATATATATGTGTGTGTGTGTGTGTCGGTGTCGGGCTCCTTATGGGCATGAAAGCCATCAAAGGATGTCCAAGCACAACACATGATTTACAAGCTAACTGTAAACTGAAAAAGTCCATCATGGGAACCAGATCTAGATCCGTTAGTTGGATCTTAGATCTCGTGGTTCCTAGGCTTACATAATATCATATGAATAGCCTGTATAACGAGGATACTGAAATAAAACATACATTGAATCTAAACAACGCAAAACAAATGGTTCATCAGTTAAATCCCTGCCTGCACGTAGCCAAGCTTCCCGTTCCCTCTAGATACAGATCTAGGGTCACGTGGTTGCTTAATATTTACACAAAAAAACTAGAAAGAAAACTAGATTTAAATAAATCTTAGAATGATTTAAATAAATCTTAGCCATTCTAACTCAACGATTCTATTTTTACAACTTTTGAACCAGTTAAAAGTTAGATATGACTATATTTAGATAAATATAGTCCACAGATTCAAATATTACATTGAATGAACAGTTAAACTGATTTTTAATCACAATAAACAATTAATATATATATATATATATATACTTATATATATATTAAAGTAATAAAAAACTACGAATTTAGAATCCAGGCATGACTGTTGAATGTGTATATATATATATATATATATATATAAGCAGTAAAAGGCCACATATTAGCAATTTATGCACTATTAAACAGTATAATTTGAGTTTTAATCAACAGGTCGTGTATATATATATATGTATATATATATATATATATATATATATTAAAGCAAGAGAAAGCTTCAAATATGAAAATATCTTACAGTGTGCTGCAAGTAAGCCTTCAAACTATTTTTTGAGCATGAAAACTCAGTTTTCACCGGTTAAAATTTGATATGTTGAAGTATATATGTATACAAGTGTTTAAAAAGAAGAATATTGAAATTTGGAACACTATAGGAGGGGTTAAGAGCTGAAATGAACAGAATTTTTTCTCTTTTCTTCTTTTTTTTTCTTTTTTTTTCTTTTTTTTATGTCTGATGGGGGGGGTCTATTTATAGACCAAAGTAGCTGCGAGCCCGCGACAGCCACGGGTTGTCTTGGTTAAACAAAATAAACAATACTACATTTATCTGTTTAAAATACACTTTTTCACCTGTGCTCCTCCAGTTTTTTGATCCCACTATCTGTCATAGTCTTTAAAGGCTGCCATGTTACTCGACACTTGTGGCTGTGTCTACATATAATAGATTCTGAGTAAATTTTGAATGTTAGAGTATTTTCATATTACTATAAGCAATGTTGACTTGTGGTCCATATTTATGGATAGAAATCAAGTAATTATTTTAAATGAATGACATGAGACTTAAGGAAGGACGCGATTTCATTCTATATAAGAAAGTAAAAAGTATATAAAATATAGATGTTCCTTGAAAACATTTCTTCACTCTGTGCTGGTTTAGGTGTTTGGAGGGGTGTTGACCTCTTTTATCGTCTTAAAATGATAAGCATAGAGATGTGTTAGGCAATTAAACCTTATGACCTGATCACATATCAAATGTTTGTCAGGTAATAGATGAGTACCAAAAGAATTTTGGTGAGTCATGGAGAACTGTGCAAGCAGATAACACACAACCATGGCCCTACCTCAATGAAGCTTTGACCAAATTTCAGGTAATTATTAAGTTTCTTTATTGCTGTTATGAATAATAATGATAAAAACCATAGTGGTATTATTCTCCACTGTTGTCATCTCTAAAATTAGTTTTTGAACTTATGCTGCAGATGAACTGAATCACATTTCCATTCATTTTACTTGTCAACTATTTAGGATCCTGCTGAGGCGGACAAGCTTTTGAAGATTCAAAGGGAACTGGATGAAACAAAAATTATACTTGTTAGTCTTAATATCTAACTACATTTGTTACCTGTTTCTTTAGGTTTCCAGTTGGTCGTATGCTCATTTGTTCTTGCTGGGGCATTATTGCTAATCTGCTACATTTTGGTCTCCTTATACTTTTGGCTTCTAGAAAGGCTTTTTAACCTTGGATAAAAATTAAGAATTATGGTCAGCGGTTATGTCTATCTTTTCTCACATATCATCTCATATCATAAAAGAGAAAGGGTGTGCAAAACTGAATCATAACATTTACAGCATCTACAGTATAACGCTATGTGGAGCCACTCGAAAGAGTGGATATATCTGACTTCCCAAAGAAAATCCTCAAAAGAAATTACTGACAAACAATTTAATACTGGAACATTCCCTGCCATTCATGTATTTTTCTCTTCCTGTTTCTCTATGTATGCCATCCAATCCCCATACTTCGGGGCTAAATTTATGAACACAAAATAAGTAAGAAGACCTAAGAGATACAAGACCTTTTTTTGTTTTCAATCTTAGCACGAGGTACTTTTTAGTTAAATATGCTAAAATAATGTATTATTAGATTGCGGCATTGTGTTCAGAATTCAAAACGAAGAAACTCACCTAGTTAAGGTGATCATATGTGAATTAACAAAAGTATTTACTGGGTCAACCTTGCGGATCTTGGATTCCATGGAGTTGACTTGTTGATATAAGTCTTAGACGTGGAGCAATCTTCATGGGTTCCTTTCCCTAACTGGGACATACTGCTGTTCCATGGATTGTTGGGGTAGTTTCTGTATGTTGCAACTTGAAATAAGATGAGATGATCAATTTGTTGTTTGCTTGAGATGGATTTGGATTTTCAAAATGCTTACTACCACTATCATGTATTGGAGTCTGACTAGAGTTGATCTATTCCTATGTTGATGTTATGGATGTATGCATGCTATTATTTACTGCAGCACAAGACCATTGATAGTGTTCTTGCTCGTGGAGAGAAGCTGGACAGTTTAGTTGAGAAAAGTTCAGATCTCAGTGCAGCTTCACAGGTACATTTGATCTGGGTCCTCCCAGTAGCACCCACCCACCAAATTTCATATAAACAACCTGTATATACTACATATGCACCAGTCAAAGGTTGTATGTGATCATCACTTTCTATCATGCTGTTAGAACAAAGATACTGCCATTAGGGCGTATATAACACGGTTTTGAACATTATGAACTTACATGAGTTTATAGATTACCACCTGCATTACAACTATTTGCTGTAGAAACCACATGATGATTTTAACATATTAATATGGCTTTATTGTTGAGTATCTTCTAAGTGCTTTCAAACTGCAATTAGAAATACATCCAGGGGTCATGCCATCATTGTCCAAATTGACCTAGGTTCTGATCAGGAGGACCATTTTTTATTTTGGAGGAGAGTTTCTTTCTTATTTGTAAGCATGTAAAACCAAAGACATTATAGAATTTACCTGATTTCCAACTAAAATATAGATGCTTCTGTTACTTCTGTCCACTGCTTTTGGTGTTTCTGTGGCCAGATTTGTTTGGTTTCATTTACAAGCATTGTGTCTTTGTAGAACATTTTCTAATGGTTTTGGTCTTCTCTAGTCAATAATTCAAGCATATTTTTCTTACAAGGGGTATGATTTTAACCATTTTCATTCCATTTTTGTCATTGGTCTTTTTTGTACTTCTTCCTATTTATGTTTCTTAAGGTCAGCCTCACTTCATATATACTAAAAACTCTATTTTCTATAAGAACTTTACTCAAATATATACTTTATCCAGTGATTTTTGATAAATTCTCAATTAAAATCTATATGATTTAAAAAGTTCAGCCATTTAGAACCAGCCGAGCCCCAATAAGGCTCACGTGGCTCCATCCCTGTATGTAACATAACTTCATACCTTCTAAGCACATGAATTGGAAGAGTATGCTATAATAGTTATTGTATTTTACAACTACAGTAGGAAAGGATAAACATTTAGATCATGATCATCCAACGTATGATAAACCTCTTAGCCTAGTGGAAAAGCCAAGTATGTTAGGCAGTTCTTTGTTTACGAAGTGAGGGATAGTTCTTTAGATTGAACTTCGATTAGTTTTCACCATTATGCTTAAGGATATATTTGCAGTACCTTATTTGAGAGATATTAATGTTGTATTGCATTGATGATTTTGCATTACTAGAATATCTTTATATTTTCTGTAAGTATTGATGGTGTTATTGTTTGTAGCATATTCATTTGGGACCTTATTTCTCATCTCTTCAAGAAGCTCGTCATCTGTTAATCCCTCTGTATTTATGCCATGATTGTGGATTCTAAGATCTACATGTTTTTAATTGTTAATATGGATCCCTATATTGATTATTTGCTACTATCCTTTGTTTTATTATTATGGAAATAAACTGCTGATAATAGAACCTGTTGGTGATTCTTAAAACAGATGTTCTACAAGCAGGCAAAGAAAACCAATCAATGCTGTACAATATTATAAAAGCTTCTGACTGGGATTGGGGGGGCTGTCCAGCCATGGATTCTTTGTTATACTGTTGAATGTGATTGCAGTTCCCGAATTATTGTCTATATATAGTTTATAATTTGTTGCAAGGTGGAACAGTGGTTCTTCCCCTCTTGTATCCTGGTTTGTGAGAATGAAGAAAGCAAATACTGAATAGTATTGGCATTGTTTTTCTTATTAAAGTGTATACTATTTGTAGGTTTTCTGTTTACATTAGCTCAGTAACCTTAATTATGAAAATCTTGGTAATTCAATCTCATTTCTTTGTTATAACCAGATTCTTATGTAACTTGGATGGATTTGCACATTTCAGTGACCTGTCATTTTTTTGGGATCTTTTTTCCTGTGCATATGGCCATCAAATCAATGTGAATTTTATTGATAAATTGATTTACTATGAAATTAACTTCATGGTAACCGAATCCGTCATCAACTAATCTTAATATCAGATCTACCAGAATTTTTTTGTTCATTGTTGTTTTCTAGACCATGTTTAGAATGGAAAGCGCAACTTCTTTATCTTCATTTATTATAACAAGTAGTATATGTAAGGTGAATCGGTGATCATGTTTTTGTTTATCTCATCAGGTACTAAACGTGCTCAAGATTATTATCACTACCAACTGTACCCACAGCAACAGCTGAGAGATCTGAACTCGAGTAACTGCTGCATCTCACCACAAAGAGACGTTAAGATAAGAAAAAGAAGCAGAAGACTGGTAGCTGGTTAACTCATTTTGCACATGCATACTCCCAGAATTGGAGTAATCTCACCACCCATCACATCAAGCTTCTTGACACATTTCAGTATGCCCATGAAAAACACCACCAACCTAATCCACAGACTGAAAAAGGCGTGTCTGAACAAGACAACAAGTTTCATATTTCATACAACTTAAAATCAAATATCCAAAATCTTTACGCCAAGAAAAATTTACAACTATGCAATTCACATATACGACGAATTGCAAAACATGGGTTGGTTGGTTGGTTTTTACCTACGAGGGAAACAAAACGAACACTTTTAACATCAGCGGGTTTTACTACTTCATCTCTATTTTCCTAGAATGGATTTGATCCACCAAATGCCCTTGGTATCCTTTGGGGAGTCTTCACTCTCTGGTGGAGGATCAGTTTGTGTTGTCTTGTGAAGTTTGCTCACATCATAGCCTTCTTCTTTAGCCCTTTCAACAAGCTGATTGTAGATTCCTTCATCAAGATGGGGCTGCCTGCACAATATCTGAAAACAAAACACCTTTCAGAAATGCCCCATTTAATTCTCCCCATGAAGGGAGAAGGGCTTAGTTAAATTTGATGGGTCAAAATACAATTCTTCGACAAGCAAATCAAATACGAAATCATCCATTATTACCAAAGAAAAGTATCATCAACACCCAACAGAAAGCCATAACCAATTTCAAGTTGTGACAAGCAAATAAACACCATTATTATCAGTTCTTCATTCACACCATATTTTACTGGGAGAATACCCTTTCCTCTTCAACTACAGAGTAATGTTAAATTAGACCCAATTTTCGTAAATTTAGCCCAATCCCAACTGAATTTGAGCTTTGAGTTATGTAATTAAGATATCAATATATTCAATTGAATTAAGAATTGAACATACCCAGAGATATTTCCTGGTAGGCTGGCCAATCAGAGCATACTGATAATCATCATCAAGGTACAAAACCCAGTAATCCCCAAGAAAAGGAATGATGGGGAGGAAGGGAGGAACATAGAATTTGACCTTGAGTTTGGCCTCATCACTACGAGGGTCAGCCTTATAAGCAGTTCCTTCAATAAAACCTCTTTTTCCATCACTCCAAGTCTCATTCAGAACATTAACAGTAGTACCATCATCTTTCAAAGTGTACGTAGCCCTTGTCTTTATACCATTTTTGGGCTGATTTCTCGAAGGGAATGAAGCTATTTCGTACCACCTACCCATATACCTTTCTAGCTCTATTCCCTTTACTACTTCCATATCTTTTTTAGCCATTTACACAATGTTTTTGGTGTGTGAGAGAGAAAGATTTGAGGGCTTAATTTATAGGGTGAGATGCAAGTCGGTATAACTTGTAGGCCAAGTTCTTTTACTGATAAGGTGTACAAACTACAAGGCGTGGTCCGCGTGGAGGATCAAGGATCTTACATTGTAGTGTGAATCTTCTAGAATATTGTATTTGAGATATAATTATTTTTAAACAAATAATTCGACACCTAATTTTGGCCACGATGAATTCAAACTTTTACAAATATCTTTTTATTTTGATAATATAAATTTTTAAATAAGTTTTTATTCTTCTGTACTAAAAATTATGTTATGATCCGCTAGAAAATGGTAATTTCAAATTTCGTTAGATTTTATTATTTAATATTCCTCTGTGTTAAATTAAATACTTAGTTTTGACTCTCTTTTTTTTGGTGTAAAATTGACAATTTTTAAAACTGACATCTGTATCATTTTTGCTAAAATATAGGTAAAAAAAATTATAATCTAATTAAAGTGTATACAATTTACTACAAACCCAATTCATATAATTTTAAATATAAATTGTATATGCTTAATTATAAATACTAAAAATAGTCAATTTGATTTTAGAAAGTTAAATCGAGCATTTAATTTTGGAAACGGAAGGGAGTAATTCTTAAAGTGTATGTAAAATAAATTATTCGAATTGAATTTTTTTATGTGAATTGCAAACATAGTAGCAGTCATTCCATTACGAACTATATATATATATATATATATATATATATATATATATATATATATATATATATATATATATATACGTACTAGACCTAGTTAGAGATGCCCGTCTCCCGCCAAATCCAGTATTATATATGTATGTATGCATCCAGTGATACAGAGCTAACCGGTCAATATTATGCCGAGTTAAATGAATTAATGACCAACAATTAATGCGAGAAATGTGTGGGAGCTAATTAATACTACTAAAACCTTAACAATATTCTCTCAAATCTTTTATTTACCGGAAAAAAAAACTCTGTCTCAATCTCCTTGTCTCCCCCCACCCCACCCCTCCCTCATCCTTCCATCAAACATATTTTGCATATCCTTTTTGTGTTTATATTTATTTAAAAACCACAGGGAATGAGAGATTAAGGGAATGTTCTGAATTAACATTAATCAACTACTAAAAAAAAGATCATCAACACTAATCAAGTAAGTTTATTTGATTGATTTCTTTCCATATTCTTCTTATTATGTTATGTTATATCTGTTTTGAAATCATGGGTGGTGGTATGATCCTTATGAATCTTAAAACCAAAATTTTAGATGTGAAATATATGTATGTATGCTTTGAGATTTGGTTTTCTTTTCTCAAACTGCAGTTTGGATTTAATCTAACCCCAAATTAATAAAGAACTTGGGTTAATTTTGTGTTTATGATATAGTAATATTTCGACAATTTAGGTAAATATTTTAGCCAATTTAGGATCCCTAGAAAGAAACAAGAGTTTCATTAATAATAATAACCATAATGATATTACTGTTTTTACCTGGAGATGGTGGTGATACATGACAAATTATTTGCTAGCTGTCAAAACTAAGATTATTATTCTTGTTATTGAGGTTGTAACGAATATTTACTCCGGTTATTTTTTTTAAGATACATTAAATTGACTTTTACAAAGTTGTCAAAATGATAATTTCTAACAAAAAAATAATAATTCAATTTTGAAAATGGATATTCAATCATTCTCTCACCTGATCTCTATCTTTGTTTTTTTTTTCTGGATACATACATACATACATACATACATACAGATGTGGAAGAAAATGTTCCGGCAAATATATTTGGTTTTCTTCTTGTTGTTGTTGGTGGATTCAATCCAAGCACAGAAAGCCCCACATCCACTTCATCGTAAAACCGCAAAAGGCCCCAAACAACCACCACCCCCTACCCTGAACAAGAAATTTAAAACTTTGAATGGTATGTAACGTCAAAATATAATAAGATGCCCAAAATTGATTCTATATTTTGAAATTGAAACGTGCCGTGGCGCATTTGTAAATGCAGGTGGTCCGCCAGATGTTATAGCAAACGGTGGATACTCGGGGCTTTTTCCAGATTCGAGTGAATTTGCATATAGTTTTGCCTTACAAACAAGTCTTCCGAATAGCATTATGTACTGCAATGTTCAGCTTACAAAGGACAACTTGGGAGTTTGCGCAGGCCAAATCCTCCTCGACAATTCGACAACAGCGGCCCTCGCCTACCCCAAGGGAGAGAAGACTTACAACGTTAATGGAAAGGATCTTACTGGCTGGTTCGCCATGGACTATACGTTGGATGATCTCAAAAACAATACATATTGTAAGTCCTAATCAATTACCAAACAAAATCTATCGTCAAATTCCTCCAAATTTATTTAGTTATTTCCCCCCCATTACCTATCTACTAGCTAGTACTTAATTTGGTTTGTTCTTCTCCCACAGATATAGCAAGTAAGTTGAGTCGACCAAGCGTGTTTGATGGCATGTTACCAATATTCACTCCTGATGATCTTTCAGGACTTAATAATGTTAAAAGAATGTGGCTAAATTTTGAGGTACCAACTTAATTTCCCTTGTACTCCATATTTTGCCTAAATGTTGGCTAGCCAGGCGATCTTTATATTCCTTGTGTGCCTCATGCAGTATGATATGTTCTACAATCAATATAATTTAAATGTGGCAAAATATATAAAAGATTCGGCACAATTTTGGGTACCAAGTCACATTTCATCACCAGAAATTAACTTCTTGGAGTTTATGAGTGGCCAAGTGGACAAAACCCGTACGAAGCTCATTTTCAAGTTCTTGAACAAAGACGAAGTTGAACCCACGACAAAGGAAAAATATGGTTCAATACTCAACAATCTAACCTCAATCAAGCCATTTGTATCGGGTATTCTTGTCCCAAAAGATTACATAGTTCCGATTACCAAGGACTTCTATTGTGAATCCCCAACTACACTCGTAGCTGATGCCCACAAACTAGGTCTTGAAGTATATACACACAAATTTGCAAACGATGTTTGGACAGGTTACAATTATAGTTATGATCCAGTTAACGAGTACCTCGAATTTATTGACAACTCCCAGTTTTCTGTTGATGGGATGCTTTCAGATTTCCCTTCCACTGCATCAATTGCCACAGGTACATGAACCCCTTTTCTTCATTTGCTTTTGGCCAATCTTCTTCTCTACCGGCCTGCCTAAACTAACGTATAACCTCATGTGTTCTTCTTGGTGCAGCATGCTTTGCCCAGAGCCAGAACAATACCTCTAAGATTGTGAAAGGTGCATTATATTAATTGCTGTAGTATATCTATTCAACATCATGTGTATTAGTTGGTTAATTTGTGAAATGAAATGATCTTTAACTATGCCTTTTCATGAATAGGTTTGATCATATCTCACAATGGAGCTAGTGGAGTCTACCCTGCCTGCACTGACCTTGCCTATCAGGAAGCCATACAGGACGGGGTGGATCTAATCGACTGCAATGTCCAAATGACAAAAGATGGAGTCCCCTTCTGCATGTCCAATGTTGATATCTCCACAATAACTACTGCACTGGTTGACTTTATGGACCGATCTTCAAACACACCTGAAATTCAACCACAGGATGGCATTTTCTCATTTGATCTCACTTGGACCGAAATTGAATCCCTCAAGCGTAAACTTTCAGAAAATTAAACCTTTTTCAATTTTACATTCCACGTGTTTAATACTATATCCTTAAGCTGACTAAACTTTACCAATGCAGCTATAATTGAAGTTCCTTATAAGGATACTGCCTTGGTGAGAAACCCGAGATTCAAGAACCAGGGCAAGTTTGTGACTCTGGCCGACTTCTTACAACTTGCCAAGACGAACAAAACCGGAGGAGTTTTGATTAACATAGAGGTGAGCTGATTTTTTCCCTCTTTAGCAAAGCTCAAGAATCCTGTGAAAAAAGACTTGTAACAATTTCAGACCTTTGTTTTTGCTAGAATGCTGCATATCTAGCGTCAAAAAAGGGTCTTGGTGTAGTAGATGCTGTCACAACTGCTTTGGCCAACGCTAGCTTCGACAGGGAATCCACTCAAAAGGTTATGATTCAGTCGGACGATAGCTCGGTCCTATCAAAATTCAGCAATTTCCCAAATTACGAAAGAGTGTTGTCGATTAAAGAGGCAATAAGCAATTCCCCCAAGGATGTGGTGGCAGAAATCAAGAAAAATGCAAATGCTGTTGCTGTCGATAGAGAGTCAATCGTTCAACAAAACTCGGGCTTCTTTACCAAGGGAGTCACACAAGTTGTAGATGAAATGCATGCTGAAAATATATCCGTATATGTCACACCTATTCGGAATGAATTTGTCTTCTTCAATTTTGATTACCTCTCAGATCCTTATCTGCAGCTTGCTACTTATGTTTCACTACATGTTGATGGTGTCATGACCGAATTTCCAGCGACTGCAAGTGCATACATGAGTAAGTTTGTTTAATTATAAGCGTTTATAGCTATACTGCTTGTTTGTGTACACCGGCGTTTGCAATCTTATTCGTAAGAGAACTTGATTAATTTATAAACGCAGCAGCCTTTTGTCCAAGTATTTGGAGTGGTTGTGAGTTAAATAAAATATGTTTGGAATAAATTATTTTTAGATGAACAGAAGTTTCAAATACATTTAGACCGTTAAAACGCACCTCACCCTGCTGGACAAAACAAGCACTAACTAGTACATTTTTTTATGGCGTAATACATTTTTTTTTTCATAACGTTTAGTTGTGACTATCAAAAAGTTGATCCCTTGGTTATGCAGGGAATCCATGTGCTGATCTTAAGAATCCCCATAATGTACTTGCCATAAAGCCAATTCATGCTGGGGATCTGGCTCGTCAAATTGATCCAATGGCGATGCCACCTGCTTTACCACCCACCCCAGCACTGGAAAGTGCAGACGTGGTTGATCCGCCGCTACCTTCGTTAGCCAAGATCTCAGACCCGCCCACTTCCGCAGCTGCAAGACCTCCTCCACCCAAAGATGAAAAATCTAGTGGTCCAAGGAATGTAGGGGATTTGGGCATCATCTTATTAGCGGTCACCCTGCTGTTCGGATTACTTTGTCATTCCTAAACCGGAGGTCACCAATTAGGCATGGACCTGATAATTTGTTCATTTTTCACAATGCTGAACTGTTGTTACAAAAATTGGCCTTTGCTTGAAGATTAGGTCACAGTCAGTCACAGAGAACAACAGTTTTGATCACGGCATGGGCAATGTAAGTTCCACCCGAAGAATGTGATTTTTAGACATGTTTAGATTCAGCAGTAGTAGTATGCATTTATCAGTTCCTTTCTTATGTAGTTAAAGATCATCTTTTTCTTTAAGATGAACATTTCATTGTGAATTATGTAGTTAAAATTAAATTTTAAAGAATATTTTTCCTATGCCTACGACCCATTCATAATTTAACATAACCTAGAAAACATTCTTCCAGACCATTGTTACATCCGCAACAAAAATTATTATTTTCAAACCAAAAATATTAATATAAATCTCCGTCGCTATACATTAAGATATAAAACTCTTAAAATAACGGGTTGGACTACAAACCCATAAATTACTAGTGCTTTTAATAATATATTTAGTTATTTACACAATAATTATAAAAAAAATTGAAAGATGAATAGAAGGAGAGAGAGTGAGGCTCAGATCTGTGAAAAATCAGACATGGAATATGAATCCGCCATGGCTGCAACCCCAGTTGCATGTGAGAAAAAATGGATCGATTGTTGAATCTAATCAATCACATGCCCTCTGCGATGCCCAGCCAAGATACGGGTCAGATTCACCATGCCTGATCGGGTTTGCTCGGATTAGAAAAAATATCATCACAGCCTCTCATAATTAGTATACCGTAATTAGATCGGTTTCGGTTCCACCACTACTACCACCACCACCCCCACCCCCACCCCCCCACCCCCCAACAAGAAAAGGAGGAGGTGGAGTTACCCAGTTGGGTATATAATAATTATTTATTTATCTATATATATATATATATATATATATATATGTGTATGTTTGAATGCATGCATGCTCTCCCAAATCTTAATCTCAGAGAGAGAGATAAAGAGGGGAATAAGGGCTGTTGATTTGATTAAGGCGAAAGAAATCATGGGCTCAAATGCTTCTGAAAGAAGATTTTTTAGTAGAGAGGGGCAACCACCCTTTGAAACCTCCCATCTCTCTTACTGAGCCTCATTCATGAGCAAACCCTGCGGTTAGATCCCTGCAAGACATGTTTTTTATACTACCACTATTTTCCATTTCTGCCCTCTTCTTTCTCACCTGTTTACATGGTGTGGCATAATTTTTATTGTGGGAAAGTAAGGGTAATTTCGTCTAACCATGCCTAAGATAATTGTAAAAATGAGAAAAAACCAAAAATGGGGAACCCTAGGGGTTAGTAATACTGGATATATATATATAATGGATCAATTTTTTAATTTTATTCCTATTCAATTCGCAATCAATTTTGTTACGCATTCCTATGCCTTAGTCCAATTTATGACATTAAAAAAACAATGAACTAATATTGGTATAAAGTTAAAAGGGCAAAAAAAGAAGGGTGAGGCTCAGATCTGGAAGGCAAAGAGTATGGCACCGCCATGGCTGCAACAACAGTTGCATGTGATAGAGAGATAAATCACATGCCTTCTGAGTTACCCCGCCAAGATACGGGTCATATCAACAATGCCCGATTTGCTCAAGAATCAATTTATCATCACAGCCTCTCATTAATAAAACAAAAGTTCATCATATCATCATCATCATCAGCAAAATAAAATTGAAATTATGTAAGGTTTAGGATTTAGGGTTTAGGGTGCAAATCGTAATTCAGTCAGCAATCCATCATCCATGTACCATGTGTGTGTGTATAAGGCTTCGTTTGGATGGATGGATGGATGGATGGATGAATGAATGAATGAATGGAGGGATTAAGGGCTGTTGGTTTGAGGGAGCAGGTGAAATCATGGGCTCAGATGATCGGAGGAATCATCTTCCGGCAGAGAGGGGCAACCACCCTTAAGAAACTTCCCATCTCTCTGCGACCCTCTTTCATTCTTGAGCTAATCCATTTGCAATGGCAGCCAAATCCCTTCATTTACTACCACTAACTTCCCATTTTGTTCTCTCCATTCGTCAATAGTTAATTAATTAAGATTTTTTTCGTCCAATCTATCCCTTGATTTTGGATTTAGATAGAGAAACATAATAATTAATATATAAAGATAATAATTAATGAAGGTTCACATCAAATCAAAAATGTAATTGTAAATTTATAGTTACAGTGAATATTGTCATTATAAGATTTATAACTACATTTTTATTATGAAAATAATAATTTTTATTATGAATTTAATAATTTTTTTAATATAAACCTCTTATGTGATGCAAGTGATAGTTAAATAAAATATGATTTATGGTGAAAGATAAATTAGTTTGCAAAAAAAATTGTCTCATTAACTTAATAACTTGTATTTTTAAAAATAATTTTTTATCACTTAATTTATCTTTTTAAAGACAAAAGAGTAATTAATTTACATCGTGTCACTTCGGAATGGTGTTTCACCGAGACGGATAAGACTGAATAAAAAATGGGTATAATAGAATTACCGAACCGAATCGAAATTTTTTGACAATTCGGTTATTTTTAATATTTCAGTTATATTCGAATTTTTTTACGATTTTCGGTTAATTTGTACGAGTTTTACTTTTGGGTAACAACACTTGAGTTAAAAATTTAAAATAATCTTGACTCCCTAGTCAGCAGTCAGCCCATTGACCATTCATTATGTAACGACCCCAAAATAGGTCCATTTCATCCAACCCATTTTGAGTCGCCAAATACATGGTACAGATAACAACTACAACTTTATTACAACAATTGTCGTGCAAAATACAACAACACATATGCTATAAGTTTTGGTACAAATATATACCAACTGTGACTCATATCCCAACCTTGGATAGCACGTCACAATGACACATTACATAAAGGTATAGTCAAAAACTGTTTTAGAAATTAGAATCTTTAGAAAGTGCTCAAGGAAACCCTCGTACATGGGAGGCCATACTTCTAGGTTATGATAGATATCATATGGCCACAGAATTATCCTTGGTTGACCCAATAGACCCCAAAGAAAAATAAGAAGGTTACTATCATATTCTTCCCAATGGTGAGTCTTCTCTTGACTTATCATTATCTCCACTGTCTCTAATTGAGAATTATACTTCAAACAAACACCAAGATTATATAGGTAGTGCTCGTAAATATACTCAGCAAGTGGATGAGCACATCCCTGTCTTATGATGACACGAGATTGTATATCATTAGACATCTTATATGATAGTGGCAAAACACCATTCCAACGTTGGGTTCGCCTCACCCTAGATGATTCACCAAATATAACTACTAAATGATGACCACCGTTCTATTCTCCTGTTACCCCCGCTCAACCCAGCTACACTCTTATTACCTGAAAGGAATTGTGAAACAGAAGGGTGAGCACAACTAGCTCAGTAAAGAATATCATGACTAAAGATAATTAAATTATCAATAGCCTTTAACATAATTAAATCAGAGATTTAGAACATATGGTAGATGATAAAAATTTTCAACCATAGTTGCAGTGGAACGAGCAATCCAATAGAAGAGTCAAATAGACTACAAAGTCTATTATCTTCTCCATGTTAAAAGTCCACCAACAATATTTTATCCCTGTAACATTAATCAACAATTCCTGTCCACAATCACATGTATAACTCATAATCATAATTATAGTTCTAAATTCCTCTTCTCATCTAGAACGAAGATAATTTTCATCACTTGTCTTTACCTGAAGCATCAAAGATCATGATTATACCAAATCACAGTTCATGTTCATAATCATACTAATAATTTCATCTTTGTACTACGGGCCAAAGATATTCATCAACAACTCATCTTTGCACTACAGGCCAAAGATATTTCTCAACAGCTCATATTTGCACTACAAGCCAAATATATTATTATCTCAAAGAAATATATAATCATTTCAGAATTTATATAACCAATAATTATAACCATGTTGATCATTTCACCTTTGCACTTAAGCTAAAGATATTCAATTATAAATTCAATGGTCATGATCATACCAGTCGCAATTCAACTTTTCACTACTGGACAAAGAGAACCCTAGTCATGATCATACCAATAATCTACCCATCTTTACACTCCAGTGAAAGAGAATTTCAACATCAGGGTTATAAAAATGTTATATATGATAATAAAATCAATATAATCAATACATAGTTTTAATCTCCAGAGTAATATTCATAAATCAACTATAATTTGGTTAGAAAAAAAAAACCAATTTTGTAGTGAATAGTACCCGTGAATAGTAACTCGTGAATAGTAACTCATGAATAGTAACTCATGAATAGTAACCCATAGTGAATAGTAACTCGTGAATAGTAACTTATGAATAGTAACTCGTGAATAGTAACTCATGAATAGTAACCCCGACATGAAAAGATAAGAATTTCACAAGAAAAATCTTACCAATATTCCGGTATAATGATATTGAAAGAAATAATATCATTTTAAAAAAATACATCCCTTATTATCCCTTACTATCCCTTACAATCTCTTACCTCAAAAGAGCAGTACTTCTGACTGGAATAACGCTGAACGAACTTGCACCGTATAGCAACACTCAAGATATCAAAATACTCACAAGAATACGCTCGATATATAGAGAGAGAAATAGAGAGAAAACTTCAGTTTCTGGTGTGATTTTCAATTCTAACCTAAGCACCTATTTATAGGAAATTGCTTAGAACACCAAAGTAGAAAATTGAATATAATAATATATTTATAACCAAATTTTCCTTAGCCCACCACATCAAAAACATATTTTTCACACAAATGCACCAAAAATGCAAAACATATTTTAAACAATTTTTGTAACAAAAATCAATTCAGACTCAATAATTCGGAACTTCAATAATTCGTAATAAATAGCCCTTTTATCAGAAAATTCGAATCTCGCGAGTTTTTATAGGAAATTCAATTCTCTACAATTTTGCAGAAGAAAATTTTTCCAAATTCCAAACAGAAATTGACCGAAATCCACAAACGGACGATTTTACAGTCAATAATAATTTTTCGGTCAAGAATTGTGTCCACCAACACACAAAATATGTGTTAATCATTTAATGTCACAAAAATACTCTTCCTCCTCATATACTCATATATTCCACATTCATTGTAAAAATATCACCATCAATATATTGTTAAAATAATATATTTAAATGAATTATTTTATCAGAAAAAGATAAAATATTAATTTTCAACAATTGTCACATTAAAAATTTTCTCCATCTATATCCACATAAAATCAATATTTTCCTCATCATATAAATCAATAATTAATTATACACAAATAATATTACAGAATCACAGTACTGGCAACCAGGCCGTTCCCAGGAAAGAGGGGGCTTTTCAATAAGGATATCTCCTTACTGGCGCACAATTAGATGACCAAACCTCTCCTTAGACAGAACTTTCTAGACATTGCCAATAATATTATCTAATAATATTATTCAGATAATATGAATTATTGTTTCGATAATAGAAAATACTGTGCAGTGACAATTATTAAAACAACAGTAATATAAAATATCAACGCAGCAATTATTGAATCAATAAAATAAAATACTGAACAGTAATTACTGTAACAATTATTGAGTAATGCCTTCTTACGTAAAAATCAATAATTGGTGCAATACCGTGTGCTACTGTGCAACAACGCGTATTACTGTGTTTTAACCACCGGATATTCCAACAGTGTTAACGGTAACAACTACGCCGTTATTTATAAACAACTTACTCTTGTCGTTTTCTTCATCCAATCGCTTTCCGTTATGGGGCCCACAAAAGACTGCGCCGTCGTACGAATATTCTCCGACAGTAAGAATATTTCACGACCAAGCGAATATTCCCCGACAACAATGAATATTTTATAACCACTTGTGTATTTCGAAAAAAAAAATCATATATCACCCTTAACTTTAACATTTATCAATTTAATCATTTACTAAATAGTAATTATAAGAAAAATTGAATACTTTTATTTCATAAAATTCGGGGTCTTACACATTACTACTAATTTACTACTTTACTAAATTCTCGAAGACTCCAACTCTCGGTCTCAGACTCTCAGATCAGATGTGATCTCTCAAGCCTCACTCTCAAGTCTCGTCTTCTCGAACTCTCAGTCTCAGAGTGTCAAATCTCTCAAGCCTCAAGTCTCAAATAATCTCGAACTCTCGAATTCTCGGCGCCAGCGACATTTTATCTCGAACTCTCAGATCTCGGCGCCTTCGACAGCTTTCCATATTGTTAAGGTAATTTTGACTGAGTTTGTAAGACCCCAACTTTTATAAATAAAGATGAATTTTCTATAAATATCATTTTTGAATATTATGGAGTTAATTTGATATAATGTTATAGTTGTGGGTAATATTTATAAATTTTGCAAAGTAAGCAAGTTGTTTTAAAATATTCGTTTGGTCGGGGAATATTCTTTTTGTCGGAGAATATTCGTACGACGGCACAATCATTGGTGGACCCCACAACGAAATTATTGTCGGATTGAGAAAACGACAAAAATAGTTTATTAAAAATAACGGCGGAAGTTTTACCATTGTTACTGTTGAACTACTCGGTAGTAAAAGTACAGTAATACGTGTGGTTGCATAGTAGCACACGGTATTGATTATTAATGCTTATGTGAGAAGTCACTCAGTTTGATTCAATTATTGTCAGTTAATAATATGAATTATTTAGCGATAATGACGTTTTGTTTTATTCGTATTATTAACGTAATAAAACAGAAACATCTTTTTATATAAAACAGAATACTTTATTAAAGTTATTCTATAAATAGAATATATTATATTTTATTTAAAAGATTTTTCTTTAAATATGGACCGTCAGATTAAAGTAATCAATCTGGACCGTTCATGGATTAGTTACTATGCATTCTATTTTTCTATAAATAGCAGCTCATTCCTTCATTATTTCTTACGAATTCACTGAACTCTAGAGAGAGAAACTATAGAGAAAAACTATAGAGAGAGAGAAGAAGAGTATTCTGCTACTTAACTACTTCCTTATTTCAGCTCTTCTTTAAAACGGTAAGGGATATTATTCTTTTGTATTCAAGAAGAGAATTTCTGTTATTCCATTTCTTTATTATTCTGTTGGAATAACCTGTATATGCGGAATACCCTATACTTGGTGACATTCTTCTATTATTCTGTCTTTGTTATTCCGTTGGAACATCCTGTCTGTGCTTTACGCCGGACCTGGTTCCGTCTTTATTATTATTCTATCGGAATATCCTGTCTGTGTGTTTTACACCAGACCTGGTTCTATTATTTATTATTCTGTCGGAATATCCTGTCTGTGTGTTTTACACCGGACCTGGTTCCATTATTTATTATTCTGTCGGAATATCCTGTCTGTGCGTTTACGCCGGACCTGGTTCCATTATTTATTATTCTGTCGGAATATCCTGTCTGTGCGTTTACGCCGGACCTGGTTCCATTATTATTATTCTGTTGGAATAACCTGTCTGTGCGGTCTATCACATGCATGGTGATTTCTTTTGTTATTCCATTCTTTATTATACTCAGTTGATTAAAACTTTGACTTTTCTACTCCATGAAATTAGTGGAATATCCTTGACATTTGCGCTTCATCTAGTATCTATTCATGAAAATATTCTCCTGATCAGTCTTGAAGTTTACTCCACAAAGCAGTATCATGTTGACAATTTGGACGTTATTAATTCCTGGATAAATTAATTCTTGAACTTGTTTTATTGAATTCTTATATCATTGTCATCATCCTCATGTTTATATTCTGTTGAAAGTCATCTGTGGCCTGTAGTGCATAGATGGACTTGGTATGATTATGACCAGGGATTATTCGGTATAATCATGACCGTAATGTTACAAATGATGTGGTAAAAGTCCTCATTGGCCCGTAGTGCATTGATGGACAGTTGTTGGCATGATCATGACCATTAATGAATATACGAATATCCTTGGCCGTAGTGCAGGGGTGATTCGATGATGTGGATTATTTTATTAAGCTGAGTCTCAGCGATCACAGTGTTGGAAAATCTTTTAAATCATAAAAGATAGTAGAGTTTATTTTCTACTTGACTCTTTTAATGGATTGCTTGTTCCGCTGCAGTTAAACTTGATGTCTATTATATTTTATCAGTTTAACATTGTTGAAGGCTAATGATAATTTATTCTGCATTATCTTAGTCATAATATTTCTTACTGGGCTAGTTGAGCTCACCCTTTCTTTCACTGTTCTCTTCAGGAAATGAGAACGTAGCTGGGGCAAGTCGGGGAACGGAGTGATGGTCCGAATGATAGTATTAGTTAGTAGTCCTCACTATTCTATGTAATGGTGTGTTAATAAATGTAACGAGGACTCCTTTTGAGTATGAATACTCTCTAGAAGATAATATTTGTATTCAAACTCACAGTTTATGTTTTGTCGTATTGTACACGACAGTTGTATTAGTAAGTTGTATTTGTATTCTGTACTATGTATCTGACGACCCAAGATGGGTGATGTATACCTAATTTTGGGGGTGTCACAGTTGGTATCAGAGCTTAGGGATATGATCCCTGGCTAAGATGTGAGAATAGAACTAGGAGGGGAGAGACGGGAAATTCCTTCGCTAGTATGACCTACCTAAGTTTATTTGCATGGTATTTAATTGGTCGGTCATAATATAAGGATAAAATATGACATATCAATTAATTTTTATTTTGTGGCAGTATCTGGAAATGACATCTGAGAATGTTGAGAATAGCAATGGAGCACAGGCGACTGTTGATTCACCACATATCAATAATCAGGATAATGTGCATCAGGAAGGTGACAATCCTCATGCAAACAACAACACTGACCAAATGATGAATGATCAAATGTTCAGAGGCTTTATGCAATTCATGCAACAACAGGTGAAAGCGGCTCCTGTCCACAACGTAGGTGGAAATACTGGAAACTCTCTGGCGGTCACCGCTAAACAGTTTAAGGAGCTGGGACCACCGGAGTTTAAGGGAGAACCCAAACCACTTGTAGCTGAAACATGGATAAAGCAGATCACCAAGATATTTGATGTCTTGGGTTGCTCCGAGGAGCAAAAGGTTCCCTTTGCCGCCTTTATGTTGCGAGGAGAGGCAGATTACTGGTGGGAATCGATAAAGCGTACTCAACCTGCCGCACTGAAGATGACCTGGGAGAAGTTCCAAGAGCTGTTTAACGACAAATACTTTCCCGAGAATATTCGTCACATGAAGGAGGTGGAGTTCATCAAATTGGAGCAGAATAATATGACCGTGTCGCAGTACGAGGCAAAATTTACGGAGTTATCCCGATTTGCGTCCCACCTGGTGGATAATGAAGAAAGAATGACGCGGATGTTTTTAAGAGGTTTGAAGCCGGAGATACGTCAACATCTTGTTTCTCATAAACTGTGTTTGTATTCAGATGTTGTAAATAGGGCTCAGTTGGTGGAGCGCGATAACGAGACAACGCAACCAAAAGAGAGCAGCCGGCAAAATGATAATACCAGTGAGAGCGGTCATCGAAGCGGTGACAACAAGCGTGGAGGGAATCAACAGGCCAGAAATGGTAACCACTTCGGTGGTAATCAGGGCCAAAACAATAAGAATGGGCATTTCAAGAAGAGGAGATTCAACAATGATGGAAAGACGTCAGCACCAGCACCTGTCGTTAAGGAAGGAGAACGGCCACCTATCATATGTTTCAAATGCGGAGGGGAGGGGCACATCAGTCCAAACTGCGCGATGCCGTCCAAAGCATGTTATAATTGTGGAAGAGAAGGTCATTTAGCCCGATTTTGTCGTTTACCGAAGATAAATTCAGCTAGGATGGAGGCACCAAAGGCCGTCCCAGAAAAGTCAAAACCGGTTGTGCAAGGGAGAGCGTTTGTTGTGAACTCCCAGAGAGCAATGAACCCGAATGAGGTCATCACGGGTAAGCTTATCATAAACTCTAACGAAGTTTATACTTTATTTGATACCGGTTCTACCCATTCTTTTATTTCTCCTACTTGCGCTCATCGATTAAATTTGATTCCGGAGAAATTAGACTTTGACTTAGCAGTTGAAACTCCATTGGGAGAAACCTTCATTACATCCACGGTTTATAAGTCTTGTTTGGTTCAAGTTGGTACCCACACATCACCTGTCGATCTGATTTCATTAAAAATACTTGCATTTGACGTGATTCTAGGGATTGATTGGTTAACTACTCATCATGCAAAAATTGATTGTTTTCGTAAGGTTGTTAGCTTTCATATTCCTAATCGACCTATTATGCGAATTCAAGCAACCAAACCATTAAAATCAATCGCTGTCATCTCAAGCCATAAAGCTATTCGTTTATTGAAAAACGGATGTCAAGCTTTCTTAGCTCATGTCACAGATCTAAACAAAAATACGTCAGCTTTGAATGATATTTCTGTTGTTAATAAATTTCCTGACGTATTTCCCGAAGAACTTCCTGGCCTACCCCCAGAGCGTGAAATTGAATTTTGTATCGACCTTGAACCCGGTACAAAACCCATTTCCAAAGCCCCATATCGAATGGCTCCTATTGAACTTCAGGAGTTAAAGACTCAACTGCAGGAATTGTTAGACATTGGTTTTATTCGTCCTAGTACTTCTCCTTGGGGTGCTCCTGTTCTGTTCGTGAAGAATAAAGATGGGAGTATGCGACTTTGTATTGATTATCGGGAGTTGAATCATGTCACCATCAAAAATAGGTACCCATTGCCATGTATTGATGACCTGTTTGACCAGTTGCAAGGAGCACAATTCTTTTCAAAGATCGATCTTCGTTCTGGATATCATCAGCTGAAGGTTAGAACTGAGGATATTCCAAAGACTGCCTTCAGAACTCGGTATGGGCATTATGAATTCTTAGTTATGTCTTTTGGATTGACTAATGCTCCTGCTGCCTTCATGGATATGATGAACAGGGTATTTAAGGAATATTTGGATCACTTTGTGGTCGTCTTTATCGATGACATCCTTGTTTATTCCGAAAGCCGTGAAGATCATGAGCAACACTTGAGGTTGGTACTCCAAAAGCTTCGTGAATACAAACTTTATGCCAAGTTGAAGAAATGTTAGTTCTGGCTGGAAGAGGTAGCATTCCTTGGGCACGTAGTATCAAGTCGTGGAATATCTGTTGACCCGGCAAAGATTGAAGCAATTCAAAGCTGGGAGCAACCTAAATCAGTAACCGAAGTACGTAGCTTTCTCGGTCTAGCTGGTTATTATCGGAGATTCGTGGAGGGATTTTCTCGAATCGCTACTCCATTAACTCAGCTGACTCGGAAAGATACAAAGTTCGGTTGGAGCGAAGAGTGTGAGCATAGTTTTCAAGAACTCAAGAGGAGACTCATTTCAGCACCTGTTCTAACAATACCATCTGGCTCGGAGGGATTTGTCATCTACAGTGATGCTTCGAGCAAAGGGTTGGGATGCGTTCTCATGCAACATGGAAAAGTCATAGCCTATGCATAAAGACAACTCAAGGAATATGAGAGGAATTATCCTACTCATGATCTAGAGTTGGCAGCTGTTGTCTTTGCACTTAAAATTTGGAGGCATTACTTGTATGGGGAGAAGGTGGAGATCTTTACGGATCATAAAAGCCTTAAATATTTCTTCACTCAAAAGGAACTCAACATGTGACAACGACGTTGGCTTGAACTGTTGAAAGATTATGATCATACCATTCAATACCATCCTGGAAAAGCGAACGTGGTAGCTGACGCATTGAGTAGAAGACCATATGCAAGTACGAGTGCGATATTGTCAACACAAAGGCCCATTTTGTGTGATTTGTAAAGGATGGAGATAGAGTTAAAGACTCCAGGGACCCATGTGATGATGGCGAATATACGAGTAGAACCAACTTTAATCGATAAGGTTAAAGCTGCTCAAGCTACAGACCTGGAACTGATGCGTATGAGGAAGAAAGTGCAAGAAGGTGCTATGCCGGAAGCAAGAATCGATGAAGAAGGAATACTTCGAGTCAACTCCAGACTTTGTGTTCCTAACAACCCTGATTTAAAGTATGAAATCATGATGGAGGCGCATAACACACCGTTTGCAATCCATCCTGGAAGTACCAAAATGTATCATGATCTTCGTCATACATTTTGGTGGAGCAAGATGAAGAGAGAGATAGCGTTGTTTATCTCAAGGTGTCTAACTTGTCAACGAGTCAAAGCGGAGCATCAAGTACCAAAAGGTCCATTGCAACCACTTGAAATTCCATAATGGAAGTGGGAGCACATTACCATGGATTTCGTTACCGGTCTTCCTAAGGTTTCTCAAGGTATAGATGCGATTTGGGTCATTGTTGATAGATTGACCAAGTCTGCTCATTTCTTACCGATACGAGAAACTTATACACTTGAACGTCTTGCTCGTATGTACATAAACGAGATTGTAAGACTGCATGGTATGCCAGTATCCATAGTTTCTGATCGTGACCCAAGATTCACTTCACGATTTTGGGTTAGTTTACAAAAAGCTATGGGCACAGATTTACGATTTAGTTCGGCATATCATCCTCAGACGGACGGACAATCAGAGAGGACTATTCAAACTCTAGAAGATTTATTAAGACTCTGTGTCTTTGACTTCAAGGGAAGTTGGGACAAGTTCTTGCCATTGGTGGAGTTCTCCTACAACAACAGTTATCAATCAAGTATTGGCATGGCTCCATTCGAAGCATTGTATGGAAGAAAATGTCGTTCTCCAGTATGCTGGGATGAGGTGGGTGAAACAACGTTGTTGGGACCGGAGTTGGTACGTATGACTACAGAAAAGATTCAAACGATCCGACAACGTATAAAAATCTCACAAGATCGACAAAAGAGTTATGCTGATCTTCATCGAAAGGACGTGGAATTTGATGTAGGAGATCATGTGTTCTTACGTGTTGCTCCATAGAAAGGAGTTATGAGATTTGGAAAGAGAGGAAAGCTCAATCCTCAATTCATCGGTCCATTTTTAATCCTCGATCGAGTAAGAACTGTGGCTTATAGACTCGCTTTACCGCCAAGTATGTCTCGTGTTCATAACGTTTTTCACATATCCATGTTACGCAAATATGTGGAAGACCCGAACCACATTATTGAGTTAGAACCGGACGAAATAGCGGAGGATTTGACGTATGAAGAAGTTCATGTTCAAATCTTGGATAAGAAGGAACATATTCTACGCTCCAAGGTTATACCTCAAGTCAAAGTTTTGTGGAGAAACCACGATGTTGAGGAAATGACCTGGGAGTTAGAATCTGAAATGAAATCAAGGTATCCTTACCTCTTCGACATACCAGGTGTGTACCCTAATTTCGAGGGCGAAATTTCATAAGAAGGGGAGGTTGTAAGACTCCAACTTTTATAAATAAAGATGAATTTTCTATAAATATCATTTTTGAATATTATGGAGTTAATTTGATATAATGTTATAGTTGTGGGTAATATTTATAAATTTTGCAAAGTAAGCAAGTTGTTTTAAAATATTCGTTTGGTCGGGGAATATTCTTTTTGTCGGAGAATATTCGTACGACGGCACAATCATTGGTGGACCCCACAACGAAATTATTGTCGGATTGAGAAAACGACAAAAATAGTTTATTAAAAATAACGGCGGAAGTTTTACCATTGTTACTGTTGAACTACTCGGTAGTAAAAGTACAGTAATACGTGTGGTTGCATAGTAGCACACGGTATTGATTATTAATGCTTATGTGAGAAGTCACTCAGTTTGATTCAATTATTGTCAGTTAATAATATGAATTATTTAGCGATAATGACGTTTTGTTTTATTCGTATTATTAACGTAATAAAACAGAAACATCTTTTTATATAAAACAGAATACTTTATTAAAGTTATTCTATAAATAGAATATATTATATTTTATTTAAAAGATTTTTCTTTAAATATGGACCGTCAGATTAAAGTAATCAATCTGGACCGTTCATGGATTAGTTACTATGCATTCTATTTTTCTATAAATAGCAGCTCATTCCTTCATTATTTCTTACGAATTCACTGAACTCTAGAGAGAGAAACTATAGAGAAAAACTATAGAGAGAGAGAAGAAGAGTATTCTGCTACTTAACTACTTCCTTATTTCAGCTCTTCTTTAAAACGGTAAGGGATATTATTCTTTTGTATTCAAGAAGAGAATTTCTGTTATTCCATTTCTTTATTATTCTGTTGGAATAACCTGTATATGCGGAATACCCTATACTTGGTGACATTCTTCTATTATTCTGTCTTTGTTATTCCGTTGGAACATCCTGTCTGTGCTTTACGCAGGACCTGGTTCCGTCTTTATTATTATTCTATCGGAATATCCTGTCTGTGTCCTGTCTGTGTGTTTTACACCGGACTTGGTTCCATTATTTATTATTCTGTCGGAATATCCTGTCTGTGCGTTTACGCCAGACCTGGTTCCATTATTTATTATTCTGTCGGAATATCCTGTCTGTGCGTTTACGCCGGATCTGGTTCCATTATTATTATTCTGTTGGAATAACCTGTCTGTGCGGTCTATCACATGCATGGTGATTTCTTTTGTTATTCCATTCTTTATTATACTCAGTTGATTAAAACTTTGACTTCTATACTCCATGAAATTAGTGGAATATCCTTGACATTTGCGCTTCATCTAGTATCTATTCATGAAAATATTCTCCTGATCAGTCTTGAAGTTTACTCCACAAAGCAGTATCATGTTGACAATTTGGACGTTATTAATTCCTGGATAAATTAATTCTTGAACTTGTTTTATTGAATTCTTATATCATTGTCATCATCCTCATGTTTATATTCTGTTGAAAGTCATCTGTGGCCTGTAGTGCATAGATGGACTTGGTATGATTATGACCAGGGATTATTCGGTATAATCATGACCGTAATGTTACAAATGATGTGGTAAAAGTCCTCATTGGCCCGTAGTGCATTGATGGACAGTTGTTGGCATGATCATGACCATTAATGAATATACGAATATCCTTGGCCGTAGTGCAGGGGTGATTCGATGATGTGGATTATTTTATTAAGCTGAGTCTCAGCGATCACAGTGTTGGAAAATCTTTTAAATCATAAAAGATAGTAGAGTTTATTTTCTACTTGACTCTTTTAATGGATTGCTTGTTCCGCTGCAGTTAAACTTGATGTCTATTATATTTTATCAGTTTAACATTGTTGAAGGCTAATGATAATTTATTCTGCATTATCTTAGTCATAATATTTCTTACTGGGCTAGTTGAGCTCACCCTTTCTTTCACTGTTCTCTTCAGGAAATGAGAACGTAACTGGGGCAAGTCGGAGAACGGAGTGATGGTCCGAATGATAGTATTAGTTAGTAGTCCTCACTATTCTATGTAATGGTGTGTTAATAAATGTAACGAGGACTCCTTTTGAGTATGAATACTCTCTAGAAGATAATATTTGTATTCAAACTCACAGTTTATGTTTTGTCGTATTGTACACGACAGTTGTATTAGTAAGTTGTATTTGTATTCTGTACTATGTATCTGACGACCCAAGATGGGTGATGTATACCTAATTTTGGGGGCGTCACAGAGTTCCATAAATTGGAGTTTGTGATACCATTTTCATACCATTTGCCTTAAAAGCTTATTTTTTGTGAGGTTCATTTTGAATGAGGGTTTTTTCTACTCTTCTTTTTTTCGTGGTTAAATATTCATTAACCATGTTAATCACCCTCCTGTTGTAAATTAATAACCTTATGGGTTACCGCGCTTTTTTTTTATTTTAATGGGAGGATAAATGGTTTATTTGGTGGATGGAGAAGCAGGCTTAGGTACCAGTGAAGTGTTAGTTCAATGTTTTAGAGTCCTCTTGAAATGTTTCTTAGGTCTCTTTCTCTTATGTAATTTCATTTTCCTTGTAACAGTTCCAAATTTACATTAATTTTACAGTGTTAATGAAATAACTTTTCCCAATTTGCTCATATATATATATATATATATATATATATATATATATATATATATAGCTAGATATAATATACTTGATTTTACCGTGTTAATTATTAATTTCGGTTATTAACCGAATAACCGAATAATTAATTCGATTTTTCAGTTATCATGTATTTCAGGTAGTTATTCGGATATTCAAAACAGTGTAAATTCGGTTTTCAATTATAACCGAAATGTGTATTCGGTTCGATTAATAACCGAATGTTCACTCATAGAGACAGATAAATTAGTTATCTTCACACAATTATGAGTTACTACCTCCATTCTCAAAAAAATTACTATATATAAAAAAGAATCCCAAAAAAAATAAACTAATATAAAACTTAAGATTACTAAATATAAAACTTATTTATTTATTTTTTCTATTTACTTTTCTTAATACGTGTAAAAAATATACCTTACTCATCATTTTAAAAATAGATAGAATAAAATTTAAGATTATAACACATTATTAAAAGAAAGATAATTTCATCTAAAACATTTATCTATTAATAATTTGTGCTAATTCTAACAAAGATTTTATATACTACTTCCTCCGTTCCAAATTATCTGCTGTTCTAGAGTTCCACACAGATACCAATATGTGTGATAAAAATACTAAAATACCCTTATTAGTGGAAATATGAAAAAGATGTTTAAAAAAGAGTGCATGAAATAGTATGTAGAAAGAGGAAGAGAGAGAAAGTACGAGTGCATTAAATAGACAAATAGTCTAAAGAGAGAGAAAGTGTGAGTGTATATATGTGTGGAGAGAGGAAGAGGGAGAACGTATGAGTGTATTAAATAGACAAATAGTATGTAGAGAAAGAAAGTATGAGTGCATATATATGTGTGGAGAGAGGATGAGAGTAATGACTATTAATAATTAGGTAAAGGGACAAACTTGGAAAATAAAAGAAAAAAATACATTGAAATCTTAAAAAAGCAGATATTGTGGGACAATTTTTTTTTGCTAAAACAGCAGATAATTTGGGACAGAGGGAGTATGTATTAAATTTTAATTTCACAATTATATCATATGGGCTTATGACATGTATGTTTCTAGACATATAGCGACGATTTTTATTATTGTTATAAAATTTATAATGATAATTTTTATATAAAAATATAAAAATATCAAATTTTCTATTATTATTATTATTCATATCAAAACTTATTTTCCACTATTATCTTCTCCTATTTTAATCCTACTTGCACTTTAGCTGGAATATTAAAAAAGCTAAAAGTTGATAATATATATCGTATTTGACATTGAAAATTTATTTGCAATTCAGTTATGATGACGTAATATAAAATAATGAGTATCATATTTTAAAAAAACTATATAATAATAAATAAAAATTAAATATGTATTTAGACTTATTTTTTAAAAATACATTTTAATATGTCATATTAATTTCTGTGATAAATTTTTAATATTTAGACAATTATTATAAAATAATTTTATTTCTGCCAAAAAAAATCATAAACGAAATTCTTTGAAAGAAACCGGTAAACTATTGATGTTTTAAAAGAATATTTATTAATAGTCCTTACTTCATAAATTGAATAAAAAGATTTGAATATATATAAAAAAATCTTAACAAACTAAATAAAATAAAAATTTTCAATAAAAAATAAAATAATATATTTAATAAATATCTGTATAAAACATCATATGCGTATTTCTCTATTTTAAGATATTACGAACAAAGTATATTAATATAATTTTAGATAGATCTTTGAGGAACAAGTATATTAATATAATAATTTTAGACAAATCTTTGATAAAATATACTGTTAATAATATAATTTTAAAAATAAACACTAAACTTTTTTAATAATATTCTATCAATATATAAAACCAAAATAAAATACTACAACATTCACTAAATTAATTATTATTGACCAATTATTAAAAAAATTCAAAAAATAATTTATTTACTTAAAATAATAATAAAATAAATATTAAATATTATTTCCGTTATTAAAAAATTATCATTTAAAATTTTGACATTAAAAAAATATTATTTATCAAATAAAATTTATTTAAAATTCTATCACTACCCCTTTATAAAAATTTAAAAAATATTAAAATAAAAAAATTAATTTTTTAAAATAATAAGAAAAAATAGTGATAATATAAAAAAATAAAAAATTTATTTTCTTTAAAAGTTATAAACAATATTTTTTTTTAAAACGATAATCTATTAAAAATGAAAAGAGTATAATTTTTAATTATCTATCTTATGGGTTAAAAAATAAAAATCAAATGTTTGAGTCGTTAAAACATCTCATATTTTTAACTCATTCAACGTATTCATAAAATTATTAAAAAGCTCAGTTTATTTCATACTGCCTATTTTTCTAAAAATAATTTTAAAAAAAATACTTGTATGGAGCTCGCACACCAGTAAAACACATTCAATCTAGATAAAGGCAGTAGGGGGAAAGGTTTAGGCTCAGATCTGTATGTAATCAGGGCAAAGAGTGTGGCACCGCCATGGCTGCAAAAACAGTTGCATTAGATGTAAGAGGGATCGAAAGAGATCAAAACCCAAAACCCTAAACCCAAATGAATCCATCAAATCAAATCCCTCGCATCATCATGCCATCTGTTTCGCCCCGCCAAGATACGGGCACATCAACACGGCCCCGATTCGCTCAAGAATCAAATATTATCATCACAGCCTCCACTAAACTGTGTTTCTGAGTTTTGACTGCACAGAAAAGAAAAAAGGAAAGGAATGGAATAGAAAAGGAAAAGATATGTAAAAGGGTTAAACCCTTTACACACAATACATACATACATACGTAGATATAGAGAGAGAAAGAGAGGTGGTTATGTTTGTTTGCAGGAAGAGATGCAATAAGGGCTGTTGCTTTCTCCGGGGGACTTGGTGAAATCATCGGCTCAGAACAGATGATCGGAGAAATCATAAGTTACGGCAGAGAGGGGCAACCACCCTTAGAAACTTTCCCTTCCCTCTGCCTCGAGCCTCTTTCATTCTTAAGCTCACCTTTCGCCATTACCGTCTCATCAGATTCCTTTATTTATACCACCAGCTGCCATTTTTGTCCTCGGATGAGGCCTACAATACTCATAAAGATAGAGGGCTCTTTCGTCATTTAGGCCAATCATAAAAATTATTTTCCACCAACACTTTATTACTCTATATTTTTCTATTTTCTGCAAAGAGAATTACATTTGTAAAATAATTCGCTTTATAAAAGTTTTTTTTATTTTTTATCTACAATACTATAAATAAAGTAATATAACCTCCCACGTTCTATTGTTCTATAGTACTACTAGTAACATGTTACTAGTACTAGTAAATATTAGTACTAATTTGCCCTTTTTGGTCAACAAAAACATAGTAGTACTAATTAAGCTCTATGAAATCCATAAAATTTTTATTTTTATTTTTGACTTTCTTTTCACTATTGTTCCAATATTTGAAATATATTACATATCATTATCTCATAAAGTAATTCATGAGCGGTATAAAATGTTAACACTTATTTTATTCAAGAATTTGATCATATTTAAATATATTCATATACTAAAGTAAACTGGAAGGGTATTATCTGAATTAACTTATCCAGGGTATTTTTTTTCTAAGAGAAACTAATTAAAAAAAACAAAACAAAAAAACTCCGTGCTTCTTTATACACAGCCAAATTTTGTTGGTGGACCGAATAAATAGGCCCTTAAAAGCAAAAAATCACTTTTTGCGTTAAAATATACTAATAATCTGATACAAGTTCGATCGTTCGTTGGTTCATTCAAACAGGCCCAAGATGCTGAAGAAAGCAGCAGCAGCAGCAGCAGCAGCAGCAGCTCGAACGAACACAAACCAGCAGCAAACTTTGGCATTTTGAAAGTGCTGGCAAACAGTATATGCATATAAGTGGTTCTTGTTGCAGCATAACGTAATTGTTATCTTAATCTTCTAAGGTAGAAAAGGAAAAAACTGAAGGATGAGGTTTTACAGAAGACCTGGGAGGAAAAAGATTGAAGGAATTGTATAACAGATGCATTTACTCCTTGTATGAACTTTACATGACCTCTCTACCCCCTTGTTGCAGTGATGTTTGATGCACAACTTCCCCTGTCAAGGTCACTAAGTATGTCACCTGCCAAAAAAAGAAAGAATAGGCCATTAGTAAAATGCTTAAAGAAAAGGAATCCAAGAAATATGATCCACAAATGTCGGGACTCACAATCTCTAGGGAGCTGACTCTATGAAGAAAGAATCCATTTTCCACTTCACTGCAGAACCAAAGAAACCGGAAGAGAATGTTAGAAAAGAGGCTGAACACTTGCATTTCCTAGTAAAATGAATACTCACCTGTGAAAGATCCATTTTTCATTTATGCTCGTAACATAAGGTCCTCTATCCATTGTACTCTTGTGGATGTGAGCCATATCCTCTTTATGGACATATTTAGTACAAGACTCCGCACTCAGGTATGCATCCTGAAGAGAGCTTGAAATTTTTAGAAGAGAGTTTGCAAAGAACTCAGAATCAGTCATAATTTCATAAATCTCCACGAGTGTTCAACTATATTTTCATCCCATTTGTTTGATTTAATCTTTAATAAACCAAATGAAAAAAGATTCTTAGTAAAATGAACATTACTAATATGAAATATGAGTTTTTGAAGTTATAGGATTCAATAATTAACAATATATTTTGGATGAGAGAAAAAAGATAAACGAGGACAATGTTAACTTACCACTCCGTATTGTAAGAATAAATGGCGTAGGTCCATTTTCTCAAGATTCTCAACACAACCTACCAATGGATGGAATCCGACAACAATGCGCCTGTTAATGGGAATGACTAGTGAATACCATGTGAAATACATGCAACAGATGAATTAATAAAGCCTGTTAATGGGAATGACTAGTGAATACTATGTGAAATACAAGCAACAGATGAATTAATAAAGCTAAGCTGCACGAACCTTGTCACCGAGCGTATAACTGCATACTCAAAGATACTTTAGCTTGTATCTAGATTGAAATTAACTCCAACTTTCTTAGAATCTTCAAGGAAACACTGGAGTCTGGACATTCTAAAGTGGGATTGACCAATATTTCAAATTTTGATTGGTTTATATTTTTTGTGAAACAGTAGGTTTATTTATGAATCTAAATTGGATCAATTCCAACACAGCCTAATTCAGTTTTTCAACTGCATAGCGCCAACAGAATTTAAACTAATTCCAACTCCTGCTAATGGTGATCAGGAAACTCTCCCCGATAAAGTAGTCTGCAGTTAACTATGACGCAATTCATAAAACCATCATGAGAAAATGGAAAAGAATAGTGTGCTCTTACCAGTCGCTATTGCTTCCTTGGAGTGGTTTTCTCAGCCAATGTAACCTATCATTTCCATTGCCACTAGAAGAATCCTAAGCCATAAAGTGTTGAGCATAAAATTACCAGATATTCCGGAGAAAATAATGATTGAAATACTATTCTATAAAATGTACTATATTAATCTCTCAAACAACAATACTCCTCCTTTGCAAGAAGGAAAGAAAACCACAAAACATATATTAATACGCCACGTTGTTTCCCAAATAAGTGCAAGTGATGTAGTGGTAAAAGCTCAGGGAGAAGGAAATGAGAATGTTGATTTAAGTTGAGGGCAGTCGCTCTTTGCAAATATGCTAAAGGAAAGGTTTGAACCATTTTTTCACCATGCACTGGCTTCTGCTTTTCCAAGACAGTTTTCTACATTAAAACTATCATTTAAATATATATTCCAACTAGGCGCAACTGAAGTGGATTGGTTAAGGGTAGACAATGAAGCATGAGGGAAATGAAGAAGTAGATGAATTAATCGAAACCATATGCGTTCTGGAGTTGCACATGTAATAAATTCAGAATGACAATATTCACCTCTTGAGGATGGTTCTCTAGGTTCACACTATAGGATCTTTTGCTTGTTCATTGATATTGTTGGTGCATGTAAGGGGAAAAACATATATGGCATAAGTATTAGTGCTAACAACCTTAATTTGTTATTGGGACAGAAACAAAAAATCTAAATTAATAGTATGCTTTCAAGGTAGAGCTTAATTAATTGACTCAAAAAACTGCAACTACTCAAAACTTAACCAGATATACAACTACAAAGAGAAGAGTAAGAACATTTCCCTACGCAGTTCCGTAATATTAAAATGTGGGAAAAGATTAAATTGCACATGGGATGAATACAAATTCACCTGTAATGACCCAGTATGCAGAACAATAACATCTAGCACTTTTGAATAAGGGATTTCAATCTGCCTAACAAAGTAATTAACTTTGTTCTCTTTCAAAGCTTTGGTTGTGTACCTACAAATTCAGAACTAAGCATTGAAGAGAGACAGGAAATGTATAATCAAAAGATAAAAAGTTTTAGAGAAATTATTCAAAGAGGATGAATGTACCAGGGAACTTTCAGCAATTGAAGGTACAATGTAGCCTGTTAAAGAAGATCTGTCAAGTCTTGTCGTTAAGGCTGTAAAATGAACCAAACAATTTGAGCTCGATTCGTACTCGCTCTACTAAAAGTTCGATTCAAGCTCGACTCGAAATATAAATGATTCAAATATGAGGAAATTTTGAAGTTCAATAAATTACTCGAACCTCATCGAATTGCAATTGTCTATTGATATTCGAATTATATTCGCTCGAAAAGTTTAAACTGCTTGGAGCTCGATTCAAGATTGGGCTCGACTCGGTAGCTAAACGAGCCTCAATTAAATCTTATTTAATACTCGATAAATTTTGTGAACCAAATCTGAACAACTCAATACTCGACTCGACTCGATTCGGTTCATTTACACCCCTACTTGCTGTAAGTTGAAACCAGCAAAATAAAGTTAACAAAAACAACACATTTTCTCATTGAACAACCTAAGAGCGCTTGGTGTATTGGCTTTATTACTAGTGAAGTCATGTGACATCATACAAACTGTATCGATCGCAAAACACACTAGATTACAATGGTGGAAAATCTTCTTCTTAGGCTTTGAAAACTTCTTCTCTAGTAGCATATATTCTTGGAAGCTAAACTGAGTTGTCATTAAGTGAATTAATAGGCAAGTAAAGATTAAAGAGATAATACTGATATAAAGATATTATTGTCATTAAATGACTTCTTTATAATAGAAAAGGAATTCCAACAACTATGAATACAAGAATCCCTCTCAAAAGGGTAATAACTAATAACCATTGTATCTCAATTCAGTTCCTATGCATTCAGAAGTGCCACAAAGCAAATTTTCAATGCATACACCATACAATAAAAAACTATGCTTTTACCCCAGTGCAAAAGATTTTTATTTGAATAAGGAAAAAAGGAAAGTTTCACAACTGTGATGGATGTCTTCTTCTTCTTTTTGGTTATAAATAGCTTTATACCAAATTTTGTGCAGCTAACTGCTTGTGACAATCAAATTATAAAGGTCACTTAAATTTCATATGGCAAGAGGCGAAGACATTTGTAAATTAAAATTTAAATAGATAGGTCTTACGTTCTGTTGAAGCTGATCTTCTTCACCAAGTTCACTAAGGTTAACCACAAACCCTACATTGTACTTCTTTATCACCTTCTCCATCTTCATCAACAACAAAATCTCAATTAGAATAGAAGTCATATAATGAATAGATAAAGAAAAATTATAGGAAAGTAAATTACATAAATCACTAGAGCCAAGTTTTTGTTTTTTTTTTTTTTGCTTTTTTTAGATTAGAGCTGAGACTCGATATATACAAAGAAGGAATAGGAAATTGAATAGGTGAATAAACAAGCCCAATCAAAGAAAAAGAACCCGGCCAACAAGAACAGTTTACTTGTACGAACATTTGCTTCTCTAAAAATGGGTAGGGAGCAGCAACCTGATTATGACAATCTACTAACCATAATCTACAAATTAACACTAAAACCAGAAAGCCATATATGCAAGCTGTTAAGCGAGATTTTTGAACACAAAATCCGATGGCAGAAGACTCCAATAACTTGATTAAATATTCAAGGGAAAAAACATATTCAACATGTAAATTACATTCCTCAAACCCAAACATTACAAAAGAGAAACAACCCACCAAAAGAAACAGCGGAAGCTCTTCATCTCATGTAAAATTACATACCAACTTGCTAATAGGACACCAAGACATTTCCACAAACAGTTGAACCACAATAGAACAATTAAAGAAAGAAATAAAGGGATGCCAACTTTTTCCGCAAATCAACGAACACCGATAAAGAAAATAAATTACTTACCAGCTTAAGAAGATGGGTCTGTTCTTTAATAGGTCTAGAGCCTCCTCTAACACTGAGAAAATATATATCAACAGGATTTCGCTCACTCCTGTTTGATCCATAAATGGGTTTTTGAGGCCGACCAATGTTTAGAGCCACGAAAAGAGCAAAGCAAAGAGAAATTTGTGTGGCCAAAGTCAGAATCCATGTTGATTTCTCCATTATCACATAGCCATACCACCAATTTTTTAAGTTCCTCTGCTGATTAAATGAACCGATTGATCCGACAAGATAATTATACGATTTGAAATAGTATATTTCAGTACTATATTTACTGTGAGCGCATATGGTATTGGTTGGCATGTTGGTTCCGTAATGAAAACCGCTCGTTGAATCCCAATCTCGTCGTAATCAAGTAAATGATTTGCACATTCATTTTAATTTTAGTTTTCTCTTAATGCAGAAAAATCAAAATCAAAACAAATACAAAATCAATAATAATTAAAAAAATTAAAAAGAGGATAGTCAAATTAGCGAAAAAGGTAATAGTTTAAAATAATAATTTATATTTAAATTTTTAAATAATAACAGACAACGTAAATTGTGTACTTAATTTAAATTCAAAGTGTTTTTAATCGAAAACAAAAACTAGAGTGTAAATTAATTTTAAACTCAAATAATAAGGTACAACTTGAATTTGTTTTTTTTATATTACTCTCTATTTACATATATAGCGAACTAAAATTAATAAAATAGTGAAGTAGTAATTAAATTTAAAAATTGCATATTATTCTATTTAATTTTTATGTTTTCAAATGTATTTTTAACTATTAATTAAGAATTTAATTATGATTATGTGATATTATATTTAATAAAAAAAATACAATGACAAATTAAAATTTTCATGACACTTTATCATCCAAAAATATAAATATATCTATAATTTTAGAATAAATTAAACAAAACGATGTTTCTTTAATTTTTAAATAGAAGATATACTTTTATTTATTCATAAATCTATTCTTTAATTTTTAATCATAATTTAAATTTTGTTTTTCTCATTAAAAAGAAAAAAAATCTCACCGAGGTTAGCATTTGCAAGTAAAAAGTTTTAGTCTAAGAAATGGGCTAAGCCCAAGATGCAGAAAATGAAAATCTAGGTGGGAAACGGATTCGGATACTGGTAGGAAACGAATCCGGATACTGGTAGGAAACGGATTTTACTCCTTCTCCTCCGGCTCTGTATTATATATTATATATGATTTCTGAGTTCCGACTGAAACTTGTGCCATTATTTAACAGGTGGTAATTGGGATTTAGGGCTGAATATATAATATAATAATTTTTTGTATTAGTTGTTAAAAAATTAGGTATGGACAGCCCGCTATTCAACTTCCGGGAGATGCTCAACACACCAGAAAGGGACTTCCTTTTACGCAGCAACGGCGACAAGGTACCTTCCACCCAAAAAAATTCCATTTTATTTACTTGCTTTTCGATGATAAATATATGAGTTGTTGCTAGTAATTACGAATCCTCACGAGACAATCAATGATATGTATTTCCGTATTACTATATATTTACTATGATACTACTATTTCTATTTATTTAAATTAATATGGAAAATAGGATTCAGGAGGTGCTTAGATTGTTTGGTGGTTTGGTAAATACTCATACAATCTTGTGTATCTTATCTCTACATTACCTGATGATGGTTAATCCAATCCCACATAAATGAATTGTGCAGTATATTACTATTATATCTTTCTTATTGATGATTTTGTTCTCAAATTTTTCTATGTATGCTTCATTTGAAGGTGAAAGTTGAGAGCTTGAAAGGAAAGATGATCGGCATCCACCTTTTGGACGTGAGAGGACTTTTAGAACTTGAAAAATTAGAAGGTCCATATGGAATTCCGCCAGTCAAGGTGGTTGTCCATTTGTTTGATGCATACGAGGAAACATTATTCTAAGGGTGATTTTGAGATTGTTTTTGTAGCAGTCACCCCTGTGGAAGAAAACAGCCTCCTCCTTAATGTTGACAAGGAGAAGGAGAAGGGGAAGAGGCATTTTTTAACCAGCAATTTTTGAGGATGCCATGGCTTGCCATTCCGTTCTCAGATATCGATGCAAGAAGAAAGTTGACAAAAGCAGTTGACACTCGTTATTTAACGAAATTTCAGATGTGGTCAGTTTTCGATGCAAATGGCAGATTGTTAGCAGAAGATGTAGACCAAAGCTTGCCCATGTATGCTACTGACTTGTATCTACGTTTAAAGGGCGAGATTGCACTGAATAGACGTTTGCTCCCGCTGCATGATCATGACGACTTATCATTGCAGTCTCTCTTGTCTGCTCCCAACCGAGACTTTTTAATTTCAAACCAAGGGAATAAGGTGAATATACCTCCATGCCTTGATTAATTAGCATGCATTGTCTAATTTGATGGAGAGTACTATTTTCCGATAGTTTTGAATCCCTATCCAATAGAACTGTGTGTTTTCATCAATCTTTAATTGCTCTGCTTCTTTTTTATGCTTTATAGGTACCTATTTCCAAACTTAAGGGAAAGTAGTGGGTCTTTATTTATATGGAAGCCCAACTAGCCATTCTCTTTTGCCTAAGTTGAAGTCTATTTATAACAAAGTGAAAGCAAATTTACTAGAAAACTTTGAGATTGTGTTTGTTAATCTTCATTTCCTGGAGGGACTCATTTAAGAAGGAATTTGGAAAAATGCCATGGCTTGCATTGCCATTTAAGGACAAGACGTGCAGGAAGTTGCGGTTTAACTATAACCGCTTTTCCGAAATAGGTGATTCATCTGAAGATGGTGTTTTTGTGGTCGCTAATGGAAAATCAGTTGATCCATATGCTGCCAAAGTCATTATAGAATACAGTGTTGAGGGATACCCCTTCACGCGAGTAAAGGCTGCACAGTTTGAAAAGAATATTCTAAAACAGATAAAAATATTGCCCAGGATGATGGCCTATCATGGTTATTTCATACGGAAGGATCGAAGCAAGGTAAATAAAAAGATTGTAGTTTTAATATTAGTTTGTACATGATTTGTTTTTGCTCACACTATTTTAATGTAAAAAAATTTCAGGTTCATGTTGCCAAGGTTGGTGGAAAGAACATCCTTGTTAACGCCAAGATCTTCTCCCACGTCCCAATCACGTAAGACGCTCTGATCCTGCACAGTTCAACAAGTCAACACCAAAAGCTTGACGACCTGACCGTCGGGGGATAGCTCCGGCGTGAGAGTCAGTACAGGTGATCACAAGGTTAACAATGGAGGAAAATATTCACTAGTGTCTGAGTGTGTGTGAAATGATAATGTGTGTAGTGTGTTGTTACCTCTTTTACCTTTTGTGATCCTTGTCCCATACGTTCCCTAGACCCGGTTTACTGTGCCATCCACTATCTCCTGACACCTCCTCTCATCCCCGGTCATCTAAGCCGAAAGCATATAGCTTATTTTCCTACCTGTTACCACTGTTACCTCCCGCCGGTAATCGGAGTCCCATCCTTATTAATGTCATGCAGAAAGGTGGCAGACATAACAGTCAACTACTACTTTTGTGATGATTACCGGTCAAAGATAGGATAAGTAACACCTCACGTACTGGACCAATCCAATGACTAAGCCTAATATTATAATCAAGTAATGAGGCCCAAGTTGTTTGACCCAATATGGCAAATGTGACATAATCCAAAGGATAAGCCCATTCGGCCCGGTCCAGTATGAAAAGTGTCATGGCCCAACATTGCCCCCAGTCTTTTATTAAACAGGATGTTTAGTGGAATACTGTAAATAGTGGAAGTCCCTAGTGAAAGGGATTTGTAATAGACCAAAGGGGAAGAAAGGAATCTCACCAAGGCCCAACTGATAAATAGTCAGTCGATAATTCCAATGGATTCATAAGCCCAAATGGCACGTGTCCAACAGCCTTAAGGACGAAAAATAGAGATCCAACGAGCGCCAACCCACCTGGGATAACCCATTAAAACCAAAATCAGACGTTACCCCTTCCACTCCCGCATCATTATCTCCAATTAATGCGCCGCCCTCGGTTTTCGTGCAAAATTTGAAAAGACCACTATAAAAGCCAATTTTTCCCAATTCTGACGACTTTACCAGCTTAATTTGAATTTGATATACAGTGCTCTCTCCGTCTCTCCGATTTCTGCAAGATCTTAGTATCAATGGCGACCCAAGATTCTGACCATTCCACCCCTATTCTTGTTGTTCCGATTTCCACCACTCCTCTCAGTCACACCTCACCGATTCGGTTCCAAACCTCAACCCCCAAATCATGGATAGCCCCGCCGGGAACCCTTCAAACCCCCTACCCAACCCCTCGGAGTTTTTTGAGAGTGAAGAACAATACTCTCACGCCAATACTCCCTCTATCATCACCGAGATCAAGCTGCGTGCCATCAGAAGTCGGTATCAGATTCCGGACACCCACCTGGTGAGGGCTCCGGCACCGCACGAACGGATGTACCGACGACCGGACGGGTGGACTGCCGTACCGGTAACTGTTCTAGAGAAAGGAGTTAGATTCCCTCTTCACTCCTTGTTACTCTCCTGGGATTTATCGGAGTGGGATTCGCCCAACTGGTGCCGAATTCATACATCCACATCCTGACCTTCATAGCGTTCTGTTATGAGTTGGGGATACCCCCAACAGTTGATTCTTTTTTCACTCTCTTCTCTGCTGGGAAGTCTCGGGAACGAGGCTTCAAAGTGCTGAGCAAACAGTTCCCCAAGCCCAACGCCAAGTTCGAGAAGCGACCTTTGATGGATACTCCTTCGAGCAATAGGGGGTGACACAGAGAATGGTTTTTCGTGAAGGGGTCTGAAATCCCGTCTATCCCGGAATGGAACACTTCCGAGCGGATTTCTGCGGACTTCGGGGACATTCCAGAGGAGCGTGTCAAAGAAATGACGAGCATTCTCGAAAAGATTCCCCTGAAGGAATGGAGCTTCGGACTCCTGAGCAAGCAAGCATGGTTATATGACCATAAACTGTCTTTGATAAAACCAACATCGATCGACCGAAGGGAATTGGATAAATTCCTTTCGGGTAAATCATCATCATCCCCCACCGACATCCCACAGGAAGAACTTCCGGCTTCGGAAGCCCATGACGCGGAAGTCTTCCATGAATCAGAAACTGCGGAGGAACTTAGCCGACCCCGACAGAAGAAGAGGGCAGTTCGGAAAGTCCGGTCAAATCCTCAAGGATCTCAATCAGCTTCTGCAGCGAGTTTGATTGACATGCCTGCAAACGAGCGAATGCAAGCTCTTCGTATCAAAAAGAGGAAGACCAAAGTGACTCCTCTGTCCGCCGATGAGCTTCGGGTTCTTCCTGCTGCAGTTGATCCTCCTACTATTATTCCTGTGGAGATTCACGTTTCCGAAGACGAGCTCGAAATCCCAACCGAGTCTCTACTTCTGTCTCGTAAAAGGAAACAACCTTCTGAAGATCAACCACCACCGCCCCCCGAACCATCAATGCCCTCTTCGGCAAGATCTTCTCCTTCCGCCTTCAGGCGAGAAGCCGCATCCTTGCCAACTTCCCCTTCCAGCTGTTCGAATCCTTTGTCCGGGAGACTGATGACCATCGGTTCGGGAACAGCTCAATCAGGGATTTAATCGAAGAAGGCATGAGTTACCAGGCTAAGGTGAGTTTGTTCAATTACCCAAATCTAAAACATAAATCGGTATTGAATATTTTAATTAAATTAAGCAAATACACACGAAAATAACGATGGCCGGCCTAATCTATTTTTTCCAAATACGGTCCAACAAATGAGCTAAGCCCAAAATGGCGAAATAAATATCCTGAAGGGCAACGGATTAGAACGCCGGTAAGAAACGAATTCGAATACTGGTAGGAAACGGATTTACTCTTTTTTCCTCCCTCTGTGGTACATATATACGAGTATTCAGCCATAACCTGAATTTCATATCTGTGGAGCAACACGACGTAATTGGGAATTTAGGGCTGAATAATTTAATTCTTAAATTAGGTACAGAGATGGAGATGGAGGAGTGCGAGAACGAGATATTCGGCCTTACAAAGATGCTCACCACACCATAAAGGGACTTTCCTTCTTCGCAGCAACGGCGACAAGGTACTTTTTTTCCCTCAGAAAAACCAATTTTTTCCCTCAGAAAGCCAATTTTTTCCCCTAATCAATCAAATGATAACATACAAATTTATAAATATCAATATTATGATGTATTATGTATTATTTAAAGCTTTAGGGTATCAACCATCATGTCAATTGACAACTACAATAGACCATCATGTCAATTGACAACTACAATAGGATTCAGTAGGTTACTATTGATAACGAAAATAGGATTCAGTAGGTTGCTATAATCTGATTTTTATAGATTCTTTGGTGTTTAGGTATCTTATTGATGATTTAGGTTTATTTTATTTTGCTCATAAATTATATATTTTTTACTACTACCTTTGAAGGTGAAAGTTGACAGCTTGAAAGGAAAGATAATAGCAATCCACTTTTTGCTTTTTGCAAGTGAGAGGAGCTATAGAATACCAAAAATGCTACGGCTGGAAAGTGGGAAAAGTTATAGAATATCCACGGAGGCTACCGATTTATTAGATGCATACAAGGAACATCATTTTAAGGGTGATTTTGAGGTTGTTTTCGTAGCAACCTTTGAAGAAGAAGGGAGCTTCGAATCCTCTTCAAGAAGATGATTGAAATTCGGTTAAATAGGAATGAGTTATATAATATCCTCTTTCATATCCTCTCTACTACCGTCCCTCCTTCCTTCATGTTATTAAGACTCCAAAAACCTTTTTTCTATTTGAAAACTATATTAACTCTGCTTCCCACTCCCGTTCATTTGAAATTAACCGAACTCATCCAGCCAGACCACTCACAACTCTCTCTTTTTTCTTATCTTTTTCTATAAAGCTCAGAATTTTTTTTATCATCATCCATTACTTCTCCCAGTTTGTCTCTTGCTCACATACCAGAAACAACTCCTTAAGTTGTCTCAAGAAACTTATCATTCTTTTTTTTTAAAAAAAGCTTGTCTCAAGAAACTTATCATTCTTTTTTTAAAAAAAAGCTTCATCATTCATTCACGGCTTCTCATTCTCAGATTTTTTCTTTCTTCACAAACGACAAAACTCCGACTTTGTTTCTTGAATTTCCTAATTCAAACACAATGAAACTCTTTGATATTTGCAAATCACTCTCTCAAATTTGACCATGGAGGACCTTTGAACCCAAGATCCATAAGATTGCAAGCGTCAACTGTTTCAACGAACTTAATTTTCCTACTATTATTTATTATTTATTGGGGCTCCTCCTATCTTTACACTAGCATGCATCACATCATTAAAATCACCTGTAATCCTTCGACTTTCTTTTACGGAATTTTACAGCTGCTTCTACCACCCAAAATTTTGAATGTTTTGGGGTATTAGCTTTAAATTCAAGTTGAACCAAACAGATACTGATTTCTCCTAGTAAAGCTTGGGTGTGGTGTTAAGTTTTGAAGAAAGACAACTTAACACATTTGTGGGTAGACATCAATCCCTGAATCCGGATAAATGTATGTGAAATGAAAAAAAAATACATATTAGTATACAATTTATAACATCAAAAAACAAAAAGGTTAAAAAATATTTATCATTTTTTTCTAGAATTCTTGAAATTTCAATATTCTCAGCTATGTAAATTGGAATCCTTAAAATAGTGATATGGCTCCATCCCAGCCTGAACTCCATGGTCTACCCCCAAATAGATGGTCTGGCAAAAGCTCTGTCAAGAAAGCTCTTTCATATTTGCAAATCACTTCCTCAAATTTGACCATGTAAAGGAAGGAGTCGACTGCTTCAATGAACTCATTCAAGTAATTGACGCTTGCAATCTTATGGATCTTGCGTTCAAAGGTCCTTCCTTCACATGGTCAAATTTGAGCAAGTGATTTGCAAATATCAAAGAGCGTCTTGACATAGTTTTTGCCAGCCCATCTATTTGGGGTAAATATTTCACGTTCTGGACATCTTAGTAGATAGACCATGGTGTTCAGGCTGGGATGGAGCCATATCTTTATTTTAAGATTCCAATTTACATATTTGACAAGAGTGACATTTCAAGAATTCTAGAAGAAAATGGTAAATATTTTTTAACCTTTTTGTTTTTTGATGTTATAAATTGTATACTAATATGTATTTTTTTTAATTTCACAGGCATTTATCCGGATTCAGGGATTGATGTCTATCCAGAGATGTGTTAAGTTGTCTTTCTCGAGCTTTACGCCTTTATTGGTAGGAGAAATCAGTATCTGTTTGAAATTTTGATAAGGTTCAACTTGAATTTAAAGTCAATACCCCAGAACATTCAAAATTTTGGGTGATAGAAGCAGCTGTAAAATCTCGTAAAAGAAAGTCGAAGGGTAGTGAAGAAGACAAGAAAAATAGAAAAGGAAATGAGAGAAGCAACGGCGACAAGGTACTTTTTCAAAATTTTCTAGTGTTTGTATTCGGGATAAATCACTTTTTGGTCACTGTACTAGGGTCCGGTTTTCATTGTGGTTATCGAATTTTTTTTTGTTACAATCGAATAACTGTATTTTCAAAAATTACAAAATGGTCATTCCGTTCGATTTCCGTCCAAAAATTTAATGGAAATACTGACTGTGCATATTGACCCGTTATTTTTGCTGACGTGACCCGTTATTTGTTGACGTGGAGAGCAGAAGGCTTGCCTTTAAATTTTTCTTAAAGAAAATGTTGCTAACGAGTGTCGAAGTCCAGACCTCCCCAAACTAAAAACCTTATATTCCAACAATAGCCACTAGACCAACTACCTATTATGCTAGAATTTACGTAACACTAATATTTAAACCACCTAGCATCGTTTATATGCATGTGAAGATGAGATAATAATAATTGTAATAATAATAATAATTGTAATAATAATAATAAATTTTAAAATAATAATTAAAATTTTAAATAATAATTATTGTAATAATAATTAAAATAATAATATTAAAATTATTAAATAAGCATTCATCATATGTGTTCTTTCATTTTCATGTGACTGATTACGTACTTTTTAACTTTAGTATTCCTACGTGATTGTTTATTTTATAATTGTTTATTTATTTTTAAAAGAACATAACATAATTATCTTAATTAAGACGACTAAATAGTTATTTAGACTAATTAAAAAGTTGGAAAAGTATGCAGTATTGCATGCACACGTTGAAATGTTTAGCCGTAAAAAAGTTGGATACGACTGAGTTTTTAATATAAAATAAAATTAATTATTGATGGCGGAAATAATTATGCATGGCTCACTGGAAATTAATTGTCAAGATTTATTAAAGAATTTAACCCGGTCGTAGCAATTCTCCGTATTATTTGTCTTAACATTATTTAATTGGGACAAAATTTGAATTAAACCTTAGCAATATTTTAAAATAACACATATTGAGTAATAATTATTATTAAAATTTTAAATAATAATAATTATTTAATAATTTTAATATTATTATTTTAATTATTATTACAATAATTATTATTATTTAAAATTTTAATTATTTAAAATTTATTATTATTATTACAAAAATAATTATTACAATTATTATTATCTCATCTTCACATGCATATAAACGATGCTAGGTGGTTTAAATATTATTGTTACATAAATTCTAGCATAATAGGTAGTTAGTCCAGTGGTTTTTGTTGGAATAATAGGTTTCTAGTTTGGGGAGGTCTAGAGTTCAACACTTGTTAGCAACATTTTATTTAATAAAAATTTTAAGGCAAGCCTTCTGTCCTCCACGTCAGCAAATAACGAGTCACGTCAGCAAAAATAACAAAAATAACGGGTCAATATGCACAATTAGTATTTCCGTTAAATTTTTGGACGGAAATCGAACGGAATGACCATTTTGTAATTTTTGAGAGTACAATTATTCGATTGTAACAAAAAAAGTTTCGGAACCACAATGAAAACCGAACCCTAGTACAGTGACCAAAAAGTGATTTATCCCGTTTGTATTCATATGTTTTTGCTACTTGCGCTCATTACACTTGTTTGTTTTTGGGTTTTATTGAAGATTGAATATAACAAATAAATACATTGATTTTGGTCAACTACAAAAACCGTAATTTTTGGGACAGCCATACAGTGTAACAGTAAAAATAATTTTGAATATTTTAATTAAATTAAAAATATTAAATATCTTAATTAAATGGGAGTATCGAATATCTTAATTAAATTAAAAATATAGTAAATAGTAAATATAACCGACTACACCTCCTTTATGGAAACCTTGTCCTCCTAAGACGATCAACTAGCCCTTCTTTATTGATCCCTGGTCTTTGCCATGCAAAGGTCATGTAATACTATCCAAGTTAATACTTGGTGGTTTTTTTTTTAATATTAAAAGTAAAATAGAAATGAAAGGGGTTAATTGCAAAATTGATCTTCAAAATTTCAATTAAGATCAACTCTCTCCAGTCCGCATCGCGAATCACAAGCGACAATACAAAATTACCTACCCTTCAGCCCTTCATAATTGGTTTTTCAAAATCTTCCGAAACAAATTAGGCACCAGATGTAATCGATAAGCTTAAGCTTGGTAGAGAAATTTCAATTGTTTGCTTGATTTAATCTATGTGCTGAATTAGTTTGCAGGATTAAGTGAATTTATATCTAACAAGGAGCAATGGTCCGTAAAGGGAGGAGTCGGATGAATAAGAGAGCAGAGCCCTAACTTTTTAGGGGCATATTTGTCCAGAAAATTATTATTGCTTTAACAGCGTCTTTTAATATAAGCAGCCTAAAATTATGCCTTATTACAATTACGACACTTATCAATACATAAGATTAGATAGAACTAATAGATAATCTCACTTGTTACACATCTCTATAAAAATATTACTACTGATACTTATCTTGATAATCCAAAAATCTACGTAACCATTCGAACTATATATCATTTTCTGTATAGAATATTTTAATTAAATTAAATGTGCAGCCACGAAAATAACTATGGCGGGCCCAATCTATTTTCCATATTGAATATTTTAACTAAATTAAACGAGTAGACACGAAAATAACGATGGCCGGCCCAATCTATTTTTGCCAAATACGGTCCAAGAAATGAGCTAAGCCCAAAATGGCGAAATAAAAATCCTGAAGGGAAACGGATTAGAACGCTGGTAAGAAACGGATTTGAATACTGGTAGAAAACGGATTTACTCCTTTTTCCTCCCTCTGTGTACATATATACGAGTATTCAGCCATAGCCTGAATTTCATATCTGTGGAGCAACACGTTGTAATTGGGAACTTGGGAATTTCGGGCTGAATAATTTAATTCTTAAATTAGGTACAGAGATGGAGATGGAGGAGTGCGAGAACAAGATATTCGACATCACAAAGATATGCTCACCACACCAAAAAGGAACTTCCTTCTTCGCAGCAACGGCGACAAGGTACTATTTTTCCCTCAGAAAAACCAATTTTTTTTCCTCTAATCAATCAAATGATAACATACAAATTTATAAAAATCAATATTATGATGTATTATGTATTATTTAAAGCTTTAGGGTATCAACCATCATGTCAATTGACAACTACAATAGGATTCAGTAGGTTACTATTGATAACAAAAATAGGATTCAGTAGGTTGCTATAATCTGATTTTTATAGATTCTTTGGTGTTTAGGTATCTTATTGATGATTTAGGTTTATTTGATTTTGCTCATAAATTTTATATTTTTTACTACTACTTTTGAAGGTGAAAGTTGACAGCTTGAAAGGAAAGATAATAGCAATCCACTTTTTGCAAGTGAGGAGCTATAGAATACCAAAAACGCTACGGCTGGAAAGTGGGAAAAGTTATAGAATATTCACGGATCAAGGTGGCTGCCGATTTATTTGATGCATACGAGGAACATCACTCTAAGGGTGATTTTGAGGTTGTTTTCGTAGCAACCTTTGAAGAAGAAGAAGGCAGCTTCGAGGAGGAGGAAGAGGAGGCATTTTTTAAGCAGCCTTGCAATTCCATTTTCAGATATTGATGCAAGAAGAAAGCTTTCAAAAGCATTTGTGCCTCATCTTTTATTGGATTTCCAATCTTCCACTATTATTGATGCTACTGGAAGATTGCTATCGCGACAGGCTGACCAATACCTGAATGAGTATGCTGCTGACTTCTATCCTTTTACCTCTCAAAGGAAGAAGGAGATGATTGAAGAGACGTTAATCCTTCGGGAGAATATTGACCTATCATTACAGTTTCTCTTGGCTGCTCCCAACCGCGATTTTTTAATTTCAAACCCAGGAACTAAGGTAACCTATAACCAAACTGGAAGGGAAAGTAGTTGGTCTTTATTTATATGGAAGCGGTATGAGCCTTCACCTTTTGCCTAAACTCAAGCATATTTATCATGAATTGAGAGTGAATAGACAAGTTAACTTTGAGATTGTATTGGTTAATCTTCACTTCATGGATTATGGTTATGGTGATGAAGAGTCATTCAATAAGGCGTTTGGAAAAATGTTGTGGCTTGCATTACCATTTAAGGATAAGATGTGCAGGAAGTTGTGGCTGAAGTATAATCCATGGGGGGAAGTAGGAAGTGATGGTGTTTTTGTGGTCATTTCGTCTAATGGAAAATCAGTCTAACATATGGTGCCAAAGTCATTATAGAATATGGTGTTGACGCATATCCATTTACGCGAGAGAAGGCTGTGAAGATTGAAAAGGAAAAACTAAAACGGAAAAGAATAATGTCCACAATAATGGCTCGTAAAGCTCATTTGATTCGGAAGGATGGAGGCAAGGTAAATAAAATGACTACTCTCTCTTGATATAATGGTTTTTCTTGTGGACTTAGTTTCAAGTTTCAACTAATGATTATTGTATTGACATTGTCCATGGTAATATAACGAATTTAAAATAAGCCTACTTTGTACCTTTGCTCTTGCTCACTGTATATATGTAAAATTTCAGGTTCATGTTAACAAGATCTTTGGAAAGAAAATCCTGTTGTTTGTTGGTTCTGAAAAAGTCCAGTAACCCTAAGCTTTTTACTTGAGCCAATGTTCGAAATAGCGCTCGAGGCGTGCACCTCGAGGCGCGCCTCGTAGCGAGGTGGAAGAAGGCTAAGGCAAGGCGTACGCCTATTCTAGAATTCCAGCAACGTGCGCCTTTTTCGGTTGAGGCTAACGCCTCGTGGCGGTGCGCCTCAAGGCGTCGCGAGGCCTCCGCCTCGATTTAGCTTTAAAAAACCCTAACTATCTGACTTCACTTACCGATTTGGCTTCATTGGGCTTCGACGACTTCTTAAGTTTACCTCTGCGACTTCTTCAACTTCTTCAGGTGTCTTCTTCTTCTTCTTCTTCTTTCTTTTCTTCCTCTGTCGACTTCCTCTGCGACTTCTTCTTCTCTTCTTCTTCGAGTCTTCGACGACTTTTTCTTCTCTTCTTCGACAGTTCGACCGACTTCGACTGTCTTCTTTTTTTCTTCTTCTTCTTCTTCTTCTTTTTCAGCCTCGACTTCGACAGACTTCGACTCTCTGTTTTAAGCTGCTTCTTTTTTTCTGTTTGCTAAGTAACAGTGTAGTCCTCTGTTAATTTTGTTAAGGTTTTTTAATTTCTGTTGAAAAATTTTAATTTCTGTTAAGGTTTTTTTAACTTATTACCATATATTTGTTATATATTAACATATATGATATATTAACATATATTTTATATATGTTGTGATTGACATATATTTAACATATATTGTATTATTATATTTTATGTCTTCTATTACCTTAATTGTAATGATGAATCTTTAAATCAAGGCTTCCGCCTCACTCCGCCTCGAGGCTTACACCTCGCATAGCCCAGAGAAAAACGCCTCGTACCGATTTTAGTTTTTTCGAACATTGACCTGAACTCTTGAAATGGTACATAGAAGTTAAAAATAGAGAAAAACCCTTTGAAGTTATATACTTGTCTCGAGACCAAGACAAAGCCACGTTTAATGATGTCTTCCAAGAAATGTTGTGGCTTACTTTCCCCTTTAGATCCAAGCACCGGCTTAGTGACATGCTTATGGATGTGAAGTACATTTTTTACGACTGTTGCTATCTTATAGTCTTGGGAAGAGATGGCCGAATTGTCAGTAAAGATGCAGTAAAACATTTGAGAAGCCGTGGAGCTGATGTCTATCCCTTCACCGATGAAGACCCTTTGGAAGATGTTAAATTAGAACTAGGAGAAAGATTCGTCTGGACTGTGAATTGTGATGGACGAAAAGGGGGACGAGTACATTCCTAATTGTTTGCCAAACATGTCTCCAAAGTATTCCAGGGGACGTTGTTGGAGAATATTCTGAAGTAGGACTGAGCAAAAAACGGGTATAACCGTATTAACGAACTGAACCGAAATAATTTAACCGAATTTTTTTGAAAATTCGGTTATTTTTAATATTTCGGTTATATCCGAAATATTATACGGTTTTCGGTTAGCTTATACGGATTTCACTTTTGGGCTATTCGGTTTAACCGAGTAACCGAACATGCAGTGCACACATCACTTAAAATAATAAAATGGCTAATAGTCACTACTCAGTACTCAGCGTATTACTAACCCTAGCCCCCCAGTCAAACTCTGAAGTCGAACACTCGAACTCTTAAGTCTCGATCTGAATCTCTCAAGTCTCTCATCCCAATCCAAACCCAGAAGGCTAGAATCCAGATCTCGAACTCGGAATCGAAAGTCGTCAGTCAGCTTCTTCTGATCTTCTCTGAATCTCTTTTCAATTCTTTTTAATCCCACGACCGATTAAAACTTAATTCTCCAACCCAAGGGGCTTGATTGTACGAACGAAACACAGGAACTGAAACTTCTCTCTATTTCTTCGTTTGTTCTCTCCAACCACAGGTATGACAAGACACTTCTGTTTGTGTGAGTGTTCAAGGCATCTATGGTATTATTCAATTAATTGGTCAATATTGTTTGTGTTGGTTGCCTGGCGGTCTGATTTGGTGTTAGTATGTACAATTCGGGCTTAAAGCATGAATCTCATAGGCAAAACATAGTAAATTTTTTGAATGCCCACAAGGTGTTCGTTAAAATTACTGAGTGAATTTGTACTGTTAACACTGTGCAGATCATTTGGGGTTCAATTTAAGTGTTAACCATGACTTTACACATGCTTTTATTCTTATCAATTAAAGTCAAATGGTGAATTTGAGGAAGAATGTCAAGTGATTACCTAATGCATGCCATGATAAACTGATTTGGGTGTGATTATAACATCTAGCACCCAAGAACAGAATATTTATGCAAAGAACAAAATCCATGTGTATATATGAAGATTGTATTAAGAGAGTTTCGGCATACTCAGTAAGGTAGGAAAGGATCTCTTATATAGTAGAATTAGCCAACCAAATTAACTTGCCTAACAAAAAGCAGTGGTAATGGAAGCATTTGTCCTATATGTACAATTTGAAATTGGGTGGATCTAATGGAGAAAATACTGGTGGTAAACAACCCACAATGGCAGGAAATAAAAATGTCCAACAGAAGATGGGGGCACAGTCAAAACAAGTTTTACCATCACAACATAAATTTCAAGTAACCTGGACACGAGAATTATAAAAATAACAAATATAAGAAGGGAACAAACTGAAAAGATTTTGGTCAGACTTTTAGCTTTGTGTATTTTAAACAATGTGTTGCAGAATATAATCAAAACAGGTTTACTGGAAAATTATGAAGTAAGAAACTGGAAACAGAGTGCTGTAATATACATATGAATGACATATCCTCTCCATTCTGTCTTTATTTGGTTGTGCAACTCCGGCAATTTTTAATTCACATTATCTTTTATACAACACAGATGTTTAGGAGCTCTGCTAGTATATCTTCACATTAGTTAATAATATTTTTTGTACTTTTCAGATAATGGGCTATCTCTGGTTCCTCTCCTCACATAGAGTGGAGCAGTTCCTGCGCTATGTGTTAGTGCATAATGATGTGGGTATATGTCTTTTGATTCCTGATCTGGTGCCATCTGTTCTAGAGTTGCTGCAAAGTAAAGCTATTGAAGTTATTAAAGTGAGTGTATCCCAAATCCGACTCTACTGCATGATATTCATTCATCTCTTACTTTAAATGCTTATAAGTTCAAATTTGCACTCTGAACAGGCTGTTTTGGGCTTTGTGAAAGTATCAGTATTGTTTTTGTTTTGTAGTAGTATATATATATTTCCAGTGTGCGTATGCAATTATGCATATGTATTGTCAGGATCATCCCCTCCCATTCAGTTGGGAAAGAAATGTTCTTGGCAACCAAGATAGGCATTCCTCTCCATAGTCCACCATATATTGCGAATGTTTTATGTTGACTATTTGATTGTCAGTTACTTGGAAAAGTATTAGTGATAACTTTCGTGGAGTGATGTGTAATAAATGAGGCCCTCCTATAATTTCTACCAATCCATCGTATTCATCGTATTGATAAACTTTGCAATTGTAAATCGGTATAAACTTGTCGCAATACATAGCATGACTTTTTTTTTTGCTAAATTACATAGCAGGATGCTTCCTATGAATGGCAGGATGTGCTTCTGCATTCCTTTCTTTGGGAAGTGTTATAGATGTTTCTTTCTTGTTACAGGTTACAGTCATCCTGGAGATCATGATGCGGAAGTGTGGTGCTGCAGCAGTCAAGTTACTTGCCCCAGAGAAATACAGTTCATGTTCTGCGCTATCTGTCTCACTGTAGGAACTGTTCTGTTGTTGGCTTGTTGCTGTTATCTGTCGAATGACAGTTCATGTTTTTGTAATATGTAGACTGTAGTCGGCTAGTTGCTGCTGTCTTTTGTAATATGTAGGAACTGTTCTGATGTTGGCTTGTTGCTGCTGTTGAATACTCACTTGTTCAATTCATTGTACTTGCTAAGTCTTTTAAATTCGATTATTAACCGAATAACCGAATTCGGTTATTCAGTTATCATAAAATTCGGTTAATTGTTTGGATACCTGAAACAGTATAAGTTCGGTTTTCGGTTATAACCTAAATACTTATTCGGTTATTAACCGAATGCTCACTCCTGAAGTGGAGTGCATGTGGGGTTTGTTTAACCTGGGAATTCCCGTACTTATTTTAAGTTGTTGTGAATTAGGTAGAAATATAAATTATTAGCTTGGTCAATAGAACATATGCAATGCTTCTGTATCCTGTTAATTCAAATTAATCTGCTTGTGCACTAAAATACAGTTTGTTTGTTGTGAGAGAATGTGCAACAAGCAAACAGAGGTGGTCTGTGTTTATTTTTTCCAAAGTACTAGCATGTGAAGTAATTATAATAATTAAAAATATTAATAATATATTTTTTTCAAGAAGTTATTTGTGTTTATCTTCTTGCTCACATAGTGTAAAGTACTAGCAAGTGAAACTCTTAATTAAAAAAAATAATTTATGCCACACTTATTTACAATTGTTAAAGACGACAAATCTATATAATACATAAAAGCTTTAAAAAACAGTCTCCCATAAGAACCCAATTTTTTCAAATTGCTTATTAGATTTCTTCAAATAAATACATTTTTCTATATCAATTAACTGCGTACGTAAATATCCAAACAACTGTACTTTAAAATAATACTCTCTTTAAATTAGGTTTTTTTTAAAAACAAATTCAAATCTGCCGTCAATTAAATTCCTCCAGAATCACGTGGTAGCTCTCTGATAATAAAGAAGTATAATGTGAAGAAGCTTTGGCAGAGCAACCACCCTCGTTCAAATCAGAACAGCATGATTTGGCCAGGACTTTTATGTTCCAAATATATAATGCATCTTTTGATAATACACGAACAAGTAAAGTTATTGTTGTAATGTTGTCTAAACCTAAACAAGTTTCTGTGCCAACAACGACGACAATATAATGTTTCATTATACTATACATACAATTTTCAAAAGAGAGAAAATAATGGCACACAGCTGTGGTTACAACCTGGTAAATCTTTTGCACAAGTAAACAGCAAACCCTACCGTAAAAGGCAATAAGGTATTAAATTTGGAAAAGAGCTAGGTTTTAATGGGGAGTAGATGTTCCTTCAGAAGCATAAAATTATTGCATCACCGGAATCCGACTCCTCGACTTTGCTGCTAGTTGTTGGTCCACCTGCGTTTCCTCGCCGGTAGCTCCTGTTTGATCTCTATATCTGTGCAGGTTTCAGTTTGCACCGGAGACGATGCTTCATTTTCCACCTTTTTTATAGCTACAGCTTCCTTCTCACTTGGCATTGGAAGCTTGAAGAGCTCACTTCGCTTCTTCAACTTTGCAACGGTGTCCAACTGTCTATCCTCCGTTGGTTTCACTTCAATGACGTTCTTATCTTCTTCATCACCAACCTCTTTCTCATAGACGAGGATTCTGACCAGATTCCGCTGTCTTGGAAGATTCATAGGGTAGTTTATTGCCCAAGGAAGTCCCACTGATCTTTTTATGACCATCAATCTCTTTCACATACAAGGAACAAGATGATTTAGTGCCTATACTAAAATCCCTCTCCTTGTGGCTACTCCAGCTAGCGTCCTCTTCTTGAATGTTTCTGCTCATCATCTGAAGAAGCACCTTCCTTGTGTTTCCTGGAAGATTGACGATTCGCAGGGATTGCATGCTCACCACTTCCATGCTCAATCATGCCTCTCAACCTCCCCTAAACATAGGCAAAAACAACCATTAAGGTAATCCTAAGAAGCAAATTTATCTAATGTTATCATGTAGCACGTATCAGGATGTTATGTAACGGCAATTGATTGGATGGTTTTCAATCCAACCAGGAGTATTTTAACTTAAAAAGAGAAAATTATCTTGGTAGTGTAGCAGTCGAACACTTAAAAAGAATGTAATTGGGGACCATACCTTGTATCAGATGCTAACTTAGCTTCCTAGGCTCCTACGAAGCCAGCATAATGTACTCAACATATGATGAAGCTCTTGCCATCTAGTACAAAGTTGATCGCGAGGCACTAGAAATATATAAATATATTTATGTATATAGGAAAATTATATAAAAAAAAAGCTACTAATTTTAATTTTTTACATTCTGAGCACAACCTACATTTAAAACTTAAAAAAGACAAAATATTGTTTGACCAACACCTGTAGACTGTAAAAGGGGAAAAATAAAATTAATGAAGATCAAGCAAAAGTATATTTAATACATAAATTATCATTGTCTTATATAATAAACAAGGCATTTATCGAGAAAATTGCATGCTTACGATATAATCATCATCTTCCAAAATCCCAAAATCTTACCCGAAAAATACTCACCGAGGAGCAAGAGTCAATCCAAGCCTCCTTAAAAATCACAAAAGAAAATTCCATAACATTCTTGCTATGTCCGTGTAAGTAAGGTTTCTCATTAATTAAAATTGAGGTAAAAAAAAACAAGAAGAATATCATATTCATTCATTAATAAATTCCACACGTATCTGCCAGCTATGGACAAACTAACCAACATGTTGGGCAGGAAATATGAACACATGTTTAGTGACTCTATAATTGAGGCAAATAAACGATAAGAGTAACAAACAGTTCGGAAGAATTTCAAACGTACGACTTCATTTCATGATAATTGAACTTTTGGGGAGAGGTGATTCCTTTCAAACTGTGTGATGTTATTATGTCTAGACAGGAAACATACCCGCTCGCTTATCTGACTGTTGTGATCTTCTTGATTCCTTCTTGAAGGTACCAAGGAATTGTACTCACCCTCAGACTCTTTACTCTTCCTTGTGTCTTTACGTCTTTTCTCAGGCATTCCATGAATATCAGAAGAATTGACAGTACGATCACTTCGACTACTTCTTTCCTGCATGGATCTTCTCTCATCATTATTGAGTTGGTTTCCACGTGAATAGACATCCTCACTTCCCCTATCGCGTGAAAAGATTTTATTCTCCATTCCATCCCTCCTCTTAAGTTGCTCGCTATGCCGCCCTGGATCTTTAAAGTGGTACTCTCTATCAGAGCCTTTAAATTCATCCTCTGCCCTAAAATGGCTAGTCCATGAATTCTCTTCTGCAATTTCTTTACTTTTCACACCTCCCCGAACATCTTCTCTTTCTCTTTTGGTAACAGTTTCTTCGTGATACTGTTTAAGCCTTTGCCACTCATCTCGCTCCTGCTCTATTTGCCTATCCACCCTTTCCCTCTGCAACCAGCCCTCTTCTTTGTGCCTGACAAAATGCTGATCATCATTTCTGAGTCTTGCTATGTCATCTCTCTTCTGTTGCTCCATAATTTCATCCCTTCCTCTTTTTTGACAACTCGTGTTTTCTCTACGGACACGAATGAGTTCTTCCTTTTCATCACAGTCCCTCCATAAGTGCACATCTTCTTTCTTATGTTTGCCATGAAAATCATCCAAGTTCTCAATTCGAGTTTTCAAATTATCACCCCCGTTTCTTTGTCGCGATCCAATATCTTTATAATGACGACCCCTCCAACTGTCATTGTCCAACCGTTTTCTTAATTTAGATGAAATTTATATTCATCTATAGCACTCCCATTTTTTTCTCTAACCTTACTCCGGTGCCTGGATCCCATTTCATCACCACGAACCCTCTTCCTCATGTCATCTGCTCTAGTCCTTCTGCTGTGTGAATTCACGTCTTTCCGTTGTCAGGCTCCATCAGAATTAGCACACTCTTTGTGCTGATCAATAATCTCCGTTTTCATGCGCAAGGGATGGGCCGAAATAGAATCACAGTTTTTACCATAAAAAAAATCCTCGCTCCCCTTCACTGCCGTGTGGTGTCTATTTATCTCATGTCGATTGTCATCACCTTTACTTTGGGCACTATGCTCATCTTCATTGAGGGGTCTCTTTATGATTCTTGTTCGAGTAGAACATTCGTCTTGGACAACTTCCTCCTCAACAACATCTCGCAAATTCTGGCAGTCTCTGCTATTTCCTGACCTTGCTTTGCTGTTTTGGCTACTTATTGCAGCCTTTGAGTCCTCTCTCTCATCAATATCTTCCAAAAACGGTTGTTTGACTTGGGAAACTAGCTTTTGTTTTCTCATAGAATACATTATATTTTTATCTTTGGAGTTGCCTTCTGTGGCAACCATATTCAAATCAACTTCCTCTCTTTCAATATCAAAGCTTCCATCAGGCTGCACAAGATTCTCTTGCATGGCATCTTTATGTTCACAATCCTGTTCCTCGGTAATCACACCAGCGTTGCAAGATGAGAAAGGAGGACTATGTTTACCATCAATACTTTCTACAGTCATCTTTCCAATTACCGAAACATTTTTTACCGTGTACTTCTACTACAGATTATATTGGGTGTACTCTTCCTTTTGTCCGCCTGGCTTAAGAAGAGAGAAAACTTGATATGTTAATTAATGTTATATTCAATGTTCAAACACAAACATGGAATAAAAATCAGTGACTTAAATTAACTCAAATATATCAAAACAGCAGGGAAAATTAACAAAAAATAATATCATGGTAACATGTTTATACAGAGTACAAGAACAATTAAACCACAGAACCTAAACCTAAGTTCATTTACCTCCCCCCACCCCCATCCCCATCCCCACCCCTCTCCCCCTCTTCCCCCTGTTTTGATAAGTAAGTAGAATGCACCCATATCATCACTACTGCTTTAATCTCTCTTTTCAAATTAATTTGAGATGCATGCATCAAACAAGCAAAGATAGGTACCTCTTTTCCAACGCACCCACCCCCCCCCCCTCTCTAAAAAAAAAAAAAAGAGGAAGAGGGAGAGGGAGAATATGGTTTCCGGTCTTTTCTTAATATCCTATATTTATCATTTCCGCATACTGCCGAAGTTTTAGCCCCCTACTAAAAAAATAACTCCTATATGAACCCACACCTAATTTAACCTTGGGCTCCAATGAGTTTAATAGTGCCACATCATATCTTCTCTTTTTTTTAATAGAAATAATGGATCAGGCGTTTGAGATACTTCTCAAACACCATAAAATCCAGATACTTCTCAAACTTTATTATAAAATCCAAATTTGCACCGATCAAAATCCATAGCATAACCTAATTAAGAGGAAACTTTACAGATCGAGTGGAACCCATGCAAATTGAGTGGAATTTTAAATGAGTGAACCTTGCAGAGCAACTAGAACTTGAGAGGTAGAACCCAGATTGAGTGAAAACTTGCAGATCGGGCGGCTTCGGTTTTGAATGAGAACTCCGGTAATGGTTGTCTTCAAGGATTCTTCCACTCTCTTCTTTTTCCTATTCGGCACTGTTTTTGTCAGTGAAAGGCTTACATGGTTTTAGAGAGAATAAAAATAAAAATATTCCAACCTCATCGTCCACATTTCTTTCTGGGGGCCGTAGTTTCATTGTTTAATAAATGTTCAGTTTGGAGAAATATCGAATTATTGGTAAATCCTCACATCAGAGACCATGTCCAAATGAACACTAGTATCAAATTATTGTTTTCAATAAATGGTTTTGAAGAAAGTTGAAAACTAACTTGCATGAAAGCATTGATTTAGAAAACGTGACAGTTATACTGATAGTTGAATATATTCATGCACACGAAAGAAGAGAGTATTGGTCCACTTGGTTCGAGGAATTGTAATCGGAAGGAAAAGAAGGTATGAGAGATGTAAAAAGTATCTCTAAGGTAATTATTAAAGCTCCCAAGTGGGTACTTGTCTTAATTCGTTTACTTGTATTTTTTTGGAGGACTTTGTATCCACCTTGATTATTTCTCTCTTCTTTCTAACAAATTCTTCTCAATTATCTGTAGTTGAAACATCATATGGTCGGTCAGTTTTATACTAGTATTCCTATATTATGGTAAAAAGGATATTTTCGCATATTAATGGTTGCTAGATACAGGTCATAATGCTGAGCAGAGACTTCTAAAATTTCGAAAGCTTTTCAAGCCTTTTGAGGGATTCTGTGATTCAAATCAAGCCTCAAGTATGATGTCTAGCGGGACTACATGTGGTACCTAGTCTTCTCTTCTTCCTCTTTCTCCGTCTTTCTTTATTTTTCTGCATTTTAATCTCGTGATCAGATCTAAAATTTATATTTTCCGATGCTAAAATTTAAAGTTTACCAAGCCCAATCATTCATCCAACACACAGAACTCTATAACAAATTAAATTATTGTTCTCAGGGGTACTGCTCGCAGTTCCCAGAACAGCCTCATGAACAAACCTACGGTGCACTAATTGTAACCCAACTTCTGCCTCTTTGCTATACCATCAATAAATTGTACACCCCAAATCTTCTTTAAGATTATACCATTATATACCATCCAAACCCATAAAGGAATAAGCCAATACAAGACCCATTGTATAACATTAAGTTTGGCATCTATGATTGAAGAAAGTTTGACTGATGCTTGTCCCAAAAGTTCTTTTAGATACTGTAGACGTGAACATTGTTGGGGCACCATCGAGCAACTAAAGCTTTTAAAAGCAATTGGTAACACGGTATAGGAGCTCTTTTTCAGCAAGATCTAGTGTTCAAGTCTTTACTCGTTGCATTGAGGCTATTTTGATTTCCATGCGTAAGTGGTGGGCACAATATACATTTTTTGGATCTATACTCTTAACAGGTTAAGCTTTAGAGTAACTGCTAACCTAACACATGTAACACCGATCAATGCTTATATAGGAAGAATAGGGAAGGGAAAAAACCACCACGAAGCCAACACAAACACAGTAGCGGCAAAGAGGTACCAAGCCAACCAAAAATTGAATGGAAAGACCCAAAATTAATAGAATCAACAATTTCATCTGCAGGACACATGCAAAGGGTTCCATCCAACATACCTCTCATCTCGAGGAACACGAGAATTGCAGCCAGGAAATACAGGGGTCTGCTCCCTAGAATCAAATTGGTACTGAATAGGAGCTTCCAACAAGAAAGGTGAGTTTCCATCTCCTTCTGTTATACTACTATGAACAGAATTCTTTAACGGTGCTTTTCTGCCCACAAGCTCCCTATTCCGGTCATTGTTAGCTTTTGGCACACTATCCAAAAGCTCAGCGTGTTCCTGTGCATTGCCCTCTTCAATATCATGGACTTCTCTGGGATCCTCTCGCAGGGTATCATCGTCTGGCAGCTCTGCGATGTCATTCCCGTGGAAGGAATCATCATATGCAGAATCCTGCAAGATGATCTGTTTGACAAACAACATCAGTGCATACATAACGCACATGAATCATGAATGTATGAATATGGCTCAGATAAGTGGCACTGAAATCACAATTTAAAAACTAGGATTTACACTGACCTCAATGATAGCATCTGAATCACGAACCCTTGGTGGACAGATGTCTATGGATGGGAGCCTTTCACTATAACCAGTTTCCACCTGAATTGCTCTCCCAGTAGGCTAGCAGTAAATCAGATACACAAGTGAGTCCAGAAACTAATAAAGCAAACACTATAGTACACATTTAATAGTTGACCTTCTTGATATTGTTTCATTCAACCTACAGGCAATAAATTCTACGGAAAGATGAATACATACCAAAAGAATATGGAAGAGAGAAATTATAAACTAGTTAAAGGAATGATATCTGGATAACGTTAAAGGAATCTTCAGGGTGAAAAACTAGTAGTTCAAAACAAATGCATACTAATTGCAGTCGTGCACGCATAGATCCCTTTGTCGAATTACTTTGTCCAGCATCTTCTTTTCCAAAGTAAGTATTCTCGGAAGAAACATTATGAATACCTGCGGCTGCTGCCAGCTCTGGGGGCATGTCTGGATCATACTCCTGAAACAAGATAAAAAAATGGCATAAATAAGAAAGAAGAAAATTTTGTTTTTCTCAACTTTCATTAAAAATAATAATAAATAATTTTGCTCAAGCAAATATATGGATGCATGAATGCATATATCTACATATCCAGGTACAAAAGAAATGCATTACCTGTTCTACCCTCCCACTTTCATAGACACGAATTTTGCTTTGCATGGTTGCCTCCAGGCGGAGTTGTTCCTGCAAAGTTGAGTTTTAGGCATCCAGTCCCTCAACTATAGCTTATATTGAAGACCAAAATATATCATACAAGACTGTCAAGTATAAACACTTACCAGCTGTTTGCCAGGTTTCCTCATTTAGACCAAAGTTGAAAATATCTGATATATCAATACCAGGGAGTCTCCAATGTTTTTCCTCAAAACTATCTATGCGTACTTCAAATATTGTCCTGAAAAATGCATCATAATTCATAAAACTTGGATATTGAAATGAAAAAAAAAAAACATAGCGACAATCTTTTATATGATGTTGAACAATAATTTATTGCAACAGTAACACTACATGTTTCAACAGCTTCCTGTGCAACTATAAAATACAAAAGGTGTTGCTTATAATTGATTAAGTCAAAACCTACCCCACATTGGTCAGCAGAGTAATGACAAAAGAAAAAAAGAAAAAAAATGTGAAGAACTTCCAATTTCCAAATAACCAATTATATATACATATACACACATAAAGAAGAAGAAAACATATCTTAATAAATGCTCGAAGGAATCTTAATATTGCCAAGTGTCCGTGTGAGACTGGTTTGTTCTCAAGTCATGCGGATCATGCATCCGGTGAAGTACAAACCTGTGGTAACTTAATATCTCAACCTCGGACTAGTCCGCACAACCTATCTGGCCATAACTTGATTGATAGGTTCTTGTATATTGGAATGATCTGTGTTCTCTTCTCCCATCTAGAACGCCACTTTTATTCCTAGTAAATTCTCTTCCTCTAAAAAACTTGATCATAGAATCTTATAGTATAAGGGAATTTGGGGTCTGCTTGGTAACTGTGTTTTTTTATAAATTTTTATTTTTTTGTTTTCATTTTTTAAAAACATCATCAAAAAACACTGATTGGTAACTGTTTTAGTTTCTGGAATAGTGGGAGCAATAAATTCAAACAATTATAAATACAAGGGGTTGGCTTAAGAAGAATTGTTTGGATTCCATAATCTCCTTCAAAGATTATTGCGAGAGTCCGTTTTAAAGGAATGATGGTATGTAAATTAAAATGCTTTGTACATGTTTTAAGATCCTGATGTTGCGCCTTGGTTATGTTTACTCTCTATTTTCTTTAGTTATTTAGGTTGGAGTCTTTTGGAGTTTAATGCCTGGTTTTGTATACAGCGGTCCCTTCTTGGAGCAGTTTTGGTGAGGTACTTGCACAAAAAGAAAATCAATCTCAAACTTACAATCTGCAAAATTAAAGCAAGTTAGGAATTGTTTTGACTTCAAAAGATCACGAAAATCCCTTATCAGTGTGAGCCACATCTTCAGTTAGAAAATCAAAGGTAAAGGAGTTTCCAGTAATAATGATGTCATTAACAATATGTTAGAAAGTGATTGAATTTATTTTTTTGAGGGGGGATTATTTGAATTTGTAATGTATGTTGGTTGCATAGAAAATTAGATATGCATAGTGCAGGTGCAGGATTTGAGCAGCAGATGGACTAAAATTCAAAAACAAAGTCTAAAGTGAACCGGGATTGTTCAATGATATTAAGATACCAGAATGTCAATACACATGATAGATGAGTAAATAGCCACATCTCATTAGTTACAGGTAAAATAGTGTTTGAATATCAGTGCCATATCCTAATAAGCAGTTAAATTGATCCAGCCACGATCAAATAGATACAATGAAAATATTACAACCAGAAAAGATACCAACCTTGCCAACCCACCCAGCCCAGCCCAAAAAGGAGGCCAAGAAGGCAAGAACAGTCATAGCAAAGAAGTATTATCAATAAATAAAGGGATATGACAATCCAGCGAAATGCAGAATTACATAATTGTGCACCGTGCAGTAATAGCTATAGACTTTCTCTGGATGTAAATCCAGAATATCATCTCCCTAAATGAAAACCAGAAAGGATAATTATGAGAAGGTTACTTGTGTGATGAAAGTGTGAATTCCAGTCCTATGCCAAAACGACAAAACCATGCCCTGGTGCATTGTTGCCCCAAACAGGCATTCCATAACCCGGATGAAAACTTTTCTGCATGGGAGGAGCATCTTTCATTGTTGCCGGATGCCAGTCACCTCTAGCGCGACCAGGGGTAGGTCCCATATTGACAGGTGGATGAATTTGACCTGGGGGACCTCCGGGGGTGACGGGAGCTGCTCCAGGCATTGGTGCTGCACCTGCTCTTACATACTACAACATTTTCCAAGAGAGAGAACAACAAATTATAAGGTTTACAAAAAAAATTTGAAGAAAACAATTTCCTAAGCCAACAATAACAGAGAAACTTCTTAGCTATGAGTACAAACAGAATCTACAGGGTGTCCAATAGTTAGTTAGTGTATACTCTCGTAAGTCGTACATGAAAATTTTAATCAAAAAATAATATCAGCTCCATTGTTAAATTGTTAAAGTTTATAAGGTTATCCCTGAGGATTCGGTCAGCTTCAAAGAGAAACAATATCATTTATCCAGAAAAGACAGAGAAGGGAATATTAAAAGATAAATATTAAACAAAGCCACAGAGAATTAAAGAGAGACAATATGAAAAAAAAATAAAAAAGACTTTAAGTTTATGAAGAGAACATCGTGCAAAGAAATTGGAGCATGAAAATTATTTTTCAAGATATATAAGAAAGTAAAATACTACCAGGGGATTATTCCCTTAATAAATTTCAGAAACAAAAAAATGAAATGGGTATGCTGGTCCTAAGAACGTGAAAATTGAAAACTCGGTACGACTCATGGTGGGTATAAACCATATCTAATCGTTCACTTGTAAGAGGCGGCCTTGGCAAAACGGACAAGCACTAAACAGGTATAGAGTCTTTAAAAATGTATTTGAAAGAATAACAAAAATATAATTAAACCCGGCTTTGCCTTTCAAGGAAGTAGCTTACAAACTCAATCAGCCACTGAACTAAACAACTTTATTTATTTTAAATCCATAATTGTGTTGCCATTTAATAAGAAAACTAGGAATAGCCTAATCAGCTATGCTTGTCTTCTAGGGGTAGGGGCTGAATATTAGCCTTTTAAGACTTTGAAAAGATAATATCTTAAACATTATGTATGGTCTTGGAGTATCACATCAGTAAGAAGGTACATCACCTGACTGCATCCTTTACATAGTTTATGACATCCAGATTAGCATAAGATTTATAACTTGAAGAAAAAGAAACTATCAACTAACTGAGCTACATAAACTTGCACGATCATAATCCTGATAGTCTATGAACAGCAAGATAACAAGCATCCCATAGTATCTTCCTCGTGTATTTGATCTGTTGCAGCTGTCTTTGTAATTGTAATGTCATGGAAGGAGCACCATTGAAGAAACTTCCTGATTGAAGCAGATTGTTATGTCCGGACACTAAAGAGTGTCATGGCCTTTAAAGAGATGTTATTTCTAATCTATCTCTTTCTATTTCTTTCCTATATATGTAAAGTTCAAAAATCATCATATAATAATCCAGAAATTGCAATAGAAAAGAAAAAGGGAAGTTTGTGATGAAATCTAGAATCCTTACGCATGAAGATAATCGATTCGGTTGTTGTGGCCGGACTCTATTATAAATTTCTGACCACATTCTCCATAGGGCCCTCTTATCTCTTCCTTCTCTGAGTTTGGGTAATGGAAGAAGGAGAAGAAACCGAGAAGGTATCAGCAACAACAGGTTTTGCCGTTTTGCACATCGAAATTCTTATACTTGTTCTTTTTAAAATCTCTTTCCTCTTGGCCATCTGGTATGCTTGGGGACCACAAGTTTCTCTTACAGTTCCCACGAGGGTTAGATTGTCGACAATTGCAATTTTTTTCCAAATCAAGATTAAGCTTACCTATGAATCTAGTAAAGTTTATATATGTTGGCATACGCATACCAAGGTTTTACCCCCTTAAGCACTTTCTAACATGCAATTATCTATTACAAAAATGATCTATAAACCTGTATACCCTGCTTTGAAAATCATGTGAGTACTTTATCTATCCAAATTCACATTTATATTATTTGTTAAGAGGAATTTTAGTCTATGACTAAAACCAAAATCTTAGCAACACCCGGCGAGATCGTTGAATTCACACCTGTATTCCATGTTCTTCATAAAACCCATTAAAATTCATGTTTCCAGATTGTTCTAAATGTTCATAATGGCTTATAATATTAAGTGAGTCCTTAAAAGGCTAAAGACTCAAAACTAACTGAAAATTTTAAGTTGCCAAGAGCCATCAACTTCAATATTCACCAAACCATACTAGCATCGTTAGTGACAGTCAGCATCTATATATTAATATGGCACACAAAATTGCAATAAAGTAACAATAATTCTCATTGATAAAATGAATGGCATTAGTACAAACGTATATCCCCACCTTTGATCACTTCTTCCATTCAACTATTTCCAATACCATATAGAAAAGCAAATACAAGCACTAATTTTTTTCCTCATCACAAGTGTGCTACATACTATGTCTAGTATACAAGATTTACATTTCAAGAACACGGTATACCCCACATTTACAATATCACTGACCTTGAACTGAGAATGATATTGATGATGATACCCATATCCAGTTTTCTGTGGGTGCACCACTCCATTCACTTTTGTAGACGTGCCACCCAATTCTTTTCTCTCTCCATCTCCACCCTGAGCTGCAACTGCTGCATCTTCGCCCCAATCTTGCTCCTCCATCTGCTGATGATTAGGGTCAGTATCTGCAACAATAACCAAAGGATCACCGTCTTCATCCTCATCATCATCATCAGGCCCAACCACTCCAGCGCGGTCCGATCATCAGGCCATGATTGTTTCACCTCATCTGCTTCACGCATCTGCTTCACCAGAATAAACATCTTTACCGTTATTTGCAGAACCTGAAACGCCGGGAATCGATAGTCCTGGAATCAGTGAGTCTCCCATACAAGTATTAACATCTCCTAGATCAAAATTATCACTTCTACCCCCCAAAATTTCATCCTTTTCATCTCCCTCTACGACAATAACATTCATATCATACTCGTCTACAAACTTCTGGCTGTCGGATTGTTTCACCTCATCAACACTCCCCAAAACCCTAGCTGGCGATTCATCCAGCTTTATCCTCCCTCCAACTAAATTCTCATTTTTATTTAATTCCTTCAAATCCCGATGAGAATCGGAATCCTTGGGATCAAAACCTGGGACTTTCTTGTTCGAATTGAGAACTTGGAAGATAATTTTTTTTCGTCGTCCCTCTCATTGATCGGCCTACTAAAAGTCGGAGCTGGTGTTTGTATCGAAGCAGATGACATCGTCATAACAGATCTCCGAATTCGTCATCCTCTTCCATGTGAGAAAGTGTTTTAGAGAGAACATGAACTTTTGTAAATAAAGGGAGGGAACGTTAATTGGGGAGTAGGGCTTTGAGGTTTGTGATTGTACGATGATTTTTTGTTTCTTTCTTTTAAGATTTTCACAATAAAAAATTGGTTCGATTTTATTTATGTAACAATCATGCGCACTAATCAAAATATTTTTTTTACCGTCAGTAATCTTTATCAATAAGTCTTGGCACACATTTTTATTGGACATGAATATTGGAAATTTTTTATTTTTTATTTTTTTTTACTTGTGATTATCAAAAAATATATAGTATTTATTTTAATAGGAATTTTTATAAAATATAGTGTTTTAGGTGTAATTTGGATACATATAAAAAAATATGGTTATACAGTCTGTATAACCCTATTTTTGTATATGTATCCAAATTACACCTAAAATACTATATTTTATAAAAATTATTGTTAGAATAAATAATATACATTTTTTAGGAGTCACAAACAAAAAAAATATAAAAAAAAAAATTTGCACCTGTCCAATAAACCTGTATGTGTAGCATTACTCAATGTTTTTTTATGATTATCTAAAAACTACTACTAATTATTAAATTATTGCTTTTATAATGCAAATTAATTAATTAATTTTAAATTTTGTAAATATTGAATTTATTTAGAAACTCATATTTTTACATATTAAAATAATATTTTTACATGAGTCTCTCTCACATAGAGATAAAACCCACTCACAATTTATGTGACAAATAAAATAGAAATATTATTTTTTGATTTAAAAATATCAATTCCTAATTTATTTTTTATTTTATTTTTTTATGAAATAGTCAACCCGATTTTAAAACTGTTACAATAAATAGGAGGATACTACAGACTTTGAATATCTATAAACAAGTAGGGACATGTAATGATGTACATGTCATTAACTGCAAAATTAATCCATAACTACAGAATTAACTATTTCATTTCATATTATTTAATTAATATTATTTTTTAAAAATTAATTTAAAAGATTTTTAAACTTAAAATAAACATAATTTTTTTTAATTTAATCAGTACAATGTTTTTAAATTTTTTTTCTTTAAGCAACATAAATCCTCAAACAAATATCAAAAAAAAAATCCATCATCCGTCGAGTTACTAGGTTGTCACACAACTAAAAATGTAAATGAACCGATTGTTGAGTTGCTCAGATTTAGTTCACAAAATTTATTAAAAATAAAATAAAGTTTTATTGATATTCGTTTAGATATCGAGTTGAATATGATCTCAAATCTGAACAGTTTGAACGAATATGATTCGAATATCAATAGAAAATTGCAATTTAAAAAGTTTCGAGTAATTTATCGAATTCTAAATTTTGTATATTTGAATTATTTATATTACAAGTCGAATTCGAATCGAACTTTTAGTCGAACGATTCGTCGAACTATCATTTTACAGACTTGCACATAACTCAACTGTTGTCATTTTCAATAATAATACAAAGGCAACTCTCATTACTAAACGAACAAACGTGGTTAAGGGTGTAAACAAGTCGAACCGGTACAAATAAAAATATGCTTGAATACGACTAAGAACGTTAAGTTCATACTCACATTCAAATTGTATTTGAAAAATTATACTTCAATTCGAATGTTTATTACTCGAATTTGGTCTGTCTCATATCGAATTGTATTCAAACTACTCACGAGCTTTAAATTTAAATTCAAAATCGAATTCGAATATACACATAATAACTAGTTTTATAATAAATATAATTATAAATTGAATTTGTTATTTTACTTAAAAATGAGAAAATATATTTACTATTACACTTTACAAATATAAAATCACAATTAAAATTAAAATAAAACAGAATAATAATTAATTATCCTAACTTGATTTAATTTTTTATACTCCCTCCTATTCAGATTAAATGTCATTTTAGAGTTAAGCACACTTATTAAGAAATAACACAAAATATATTTTGTGTCACTAATTAATTAGTTCTCTCTCCACAATTATCTCTACTCATTCTCTATAATTGTCCCTAATTAATTATTTTTCTATCCATAATTGTATTTACTAAGCATATTAAATAGAGGGATAAATTAGAAAAAAATAGTGCAATATTGCATAGAGATTCCAAAACGACACTTATATAGAATAAAATTAAACTCCCTAACACGTCATTTAATCTGAATAGGAGGGAGTATATTATAAGAGAATGTACCGAATATTTAATCGAATCTGTATCAATCGAGTATGTATCGAATCATAATTGATAATTTAAGTAGTTTGAATCTTAAACGAGTCTAGTATCATATTTTTATTCGAACTATTTTTTATGCTCAAATTTGAATCATCTTATTTACGAATCCGAATCTCACTCGTATTTTTTCAAGTTGAGCCCGAATTGTTTGATTCATTTACAGTCTTACACGGTATAGTATATAAATTATTTTTTGTGTTGTACACAATAAAAAAAGTTTCATTTATTAAAAAATTAATTATATTAAAATATCAAAAATATTTTCAAATGAATTTTTAAATATAAACTTATAAAAATAAAGTAATAAAATATTTTTAGAAGTTAAAATTTATTTTTAAAACTCGCAAAAGAAAAAAAATAACCCTCTTTTATCTCATATGTTTTAAATTCTTTTACTTTTTCTCTCGAACCAAACTAAACTCACAAAACATGAAGTTGGTTTATAGGCTATAGGTTTGTGGAATTATGAATTTCGTAGGAAATTTACGTTATTTAACAGATATTTACAGTCATCTACTTTTCTTCCTCTCTCCTAGAAAGAAAGACGGGGGATCGGAGCGGGGAAGATGAGGCAATATACCAACGTCCTCGATAGACCTCTTGGCAGGGGTAAACAAGAGGTAACAACTACTACTACTACACACTTAGATCTACTATTTCTGTTTTATTGGAAACCTATCGAGTAAGGGTTTTTAATTATAACTGGGGAGAAAATTTGAAGGGACAACTTATTTATGTTTGATTGTCGCAAATGATTGGTGTTTTGTCGTAGGTTAGTCTGAGTGCATTTACCTTCTTATTTTCGGAGCTTGTTCAATACAATCAGACCCAAGTTGACAACATTGCTGAATTAGAGAGGAGGTGATCACTCTATTTTCATAATATTTATCAGAATCTGATTTATGTTTCCACATGAAGATTTAGTTATCTACTCACAATGAGACTATCACTACACCTATTGTCAATTTGACAATTTCATTATTCCAAATTGGTGGAGCCTGAAAGTATGGCCTTTTTTGCACAAGCGAGTTCGTGAAAAGAAAGGACATTATAATCACAAGATTGAGATTTTTTATTACAGTATCTGCATTTTGAGACTATGTATGCTTGCACTTGACATTTAGGTTATGTAGTTCGATTTAATTCAACTGATGCCATTGATATGGGCCAGATTGGAGGATGCAGGATATGCTGTTGGGGCTCGGGTTTTGGAACTTCTTTGCCATAGAGAGAAGGTATTTGTACAGTTGTACCCTGTATAATTCTAGAATCAAGATTATATAGCTTAGCACCAAGTGACCAGTTAATTCTATGACAGGAAACCCTTTTTTTTTTTGGGGGGGGGGATTTGACAGTCTATTCCATTTGGTTATCATCTCAATTGCTGGTGAAAACTATTTTGTTGAACTTAGTTCACTTTATTTTTCAATTGTGCAAGTTTGCACTAATTGGTTAGGTGAGGTGTAAATTTCCACTGGAAAATGAATTATATAAAGCAAGACTATCAATTGAAAGTTTGTTCCTCCAAGGGTTGGTGTTGGCTGTAATATACTGCTTAGGCAGTCTTAACTGGTTGTTTTTGCAGCAATCAATTTACGCATAGTGTGTTGACATGCAGCGTACACTTTTGACTTCAAATTTACAATGCTTTTGGATATTGAACTCTTCAGACAACTGACAATGGAAATTATACTACACTAGATCATGTTCCTCTAGAGGAAAGAGCAAATTATATAATGCATAAAAAAACCTTTCTGTTTGCTTTTGCCTTGTGACTTGTGAGTGCTGGAGGTATGTATTTTTGCACACAATTATGCGGGCAAAATGCTATGCTAATTGTTATTTTACCTTCAAGCTTGAAAGTGTGATGAAACAATTTGACATCGGAAGTTTTTGATTATACATTTTCCTTAATTGACTTTGGAGTTTGGATGTCTTGGATGTTCTAGCTATGCTGATGCTATAACTCGTCCATTTGGTTTGGGCCTGATGTGATCAGGTTCTGCTTATTATCTAATCATAATTCATCACATTGATCTGATAATGTAGTGATCTTTTCTTATGCTACAGGGAAACAGAAGGGAGACACGATTGTTGGGTATTTTGTCTTTTGTGCACAGTACAGTATGGAAGGTGTTGTTTGGAAAGGTTTGTATATTTTCTTCTACATCTCGTTTCTTTTAATTTTGAATTTAGTTCTTTTATTCATTATGTGATAACATCTCTCCTTGACTACTCAACGTATGAGGCTAATTTAATAATGTTTGACAATTCTCCTCAATCACTTGCAAAGTACTCCACAAGCTCACTCCATGTGTGATAATTGAAGTAATAAATGGGATAGTAGAGAAAAGAATATAACAAGTTTGCTTACGATAACAGAGTTGATACATGAGGCAAAATGTATAGGGGAAGTGATGGAATGGAGTGATCACCAATGCGTCTAAGCTCATATTTTGTTTTGTCTGCAAAGTTAAAGAATAGGAGGGAAACAAAAGGAATTTCAGTGACGCTCTATTTTTCTTAGAATGTTGATCCATGAATTAAATGTGAAGTGTAAAAGTACAATGAAATATATCGTTTTCTTCCCTTTCCTTTTCTCACCTTCCCATATTTGAGTCGTTTTTCTTCCTTTCCGTCATTGCTTATATACATAAATAAAGACACCACGGTCCTCTCAATTACTGTGCTCAATCAGTTTTCTAACTTATTCATTTCGTTCATTTCCTTCCTGCTAATCCAAATGGAGTGCCTTTTTCTAAAATATTATAAAGAGAACAAATTTAATTCAAACGGAGTGTTAGACTGTTAGTGCAAAGATGTATTTGAAATCTTTTTGATATATGTTTGTATATATATATATATATATATATATATATCACATATATGAGAGAAATGGGAAGACACTGACTTTGCTCATGCGCAATCTCTTTATTTTTCTTTGAATTAGTTTTGTGAATGCCTAAAATGAATCAGGAAAAAGGAAAGAGCATGAGCACAGTCCTGCAAATCCTGTTTCCTCTATGGATCATGTAAGACAGTATACTTGACAATATAGGTTGTATTGTAATCACACATTAGATTTAAGATCACTACTTGGAAGAATGACTTTTATATGTGAATGATGCCATTTAAAAATTGGTCTCTATTACTGCTTAGTATTTCAGACATGCTTGACAAATCCACGCAGTGATTATTCTAAATTTCTTTACCTATGATTCGTGATCATCTGATCCCGTCCTGTATATTGTGATATTAGGTAGCTGACTCACTCGAGAAAGGTACTGAACATGAAGATGAATACATGATTAGTGAAAAGGAGCTCCTTGTCAATAGGTAACCACATACCATTGTCTATTTTCCTCGTCACAACTCTATCTTGCTTATGCTTTCTTTTCAGTAATGTCTTGCTGATGGGCACTGTTTGCTGTGTAGGTTTATCTCAATACCTAAAGACATGGGGACATTTAATTGTGGGGCATTTGTTGCCGGAATAGTAAGGGTGTGTGTTGTGTTGGATTTGTTTACTTTAGCATTTGTTCTAATGCTTAGATTAATCTTCTTTTTTCTCTGTCAAGGGTGTTCTGGACGGTGCAGGGTTTCCTGCTGTAGTTACAGCTCATTTTGTGCCTGTGGAGGGGCAGCCACGACCTCGGACAACCATTTTAATAAAATTTGCCGAAGAGGTATACACTGTATTTTCAAATTCAGTCATTCGTTTAAACTTGATTCACCATCATACTTGATTCAGGTAGTTTGGCTGGTGCAATAATTTACAAGGCTTTTAATAATTATTAGTTGATTTGAGAGCAAAAGTAGAGCTTTGGAGCAACTTTGTATTGCAAATGCAAATAGCTGACCATATATGCTACTAATTTATGCAGTGAGAATACTTGATGTTCTGTGTTACTTAACTAACCAAAAAGAAAGTGTGCCACTTCTCTCCCTTAATAGTCACTTTTTGGCCCCATGTATGTGATACATCACATAAGAATGGGAAGGGAATAAGTCTGGATAGCGATACTCGACAAGGCAAACAAAGGAAAAGTACAAAAGTCACTAGAGAACCAAGTTGGTTAAGGGATACTGCTAGGTAAGATGAGTTGGCAATTAGTGAGTGGGGTCAGGTAGTAGCATTGCAAATAGCATGTGGTAACACGGTGCTTTAACGCGTGAGCTGGAATCGATTGTAGAAACAATATATAAGTTGTACGTGAGAGAGAAAGAGGCTATGGAAATTCATGAAGTTGTTTTACTTTCTTTCAATTTGATTGTTTTCTGTTCTTAATTTAGTTTGGAGATTTCCCTGGTCTTGAATATAGGTTACAGTATGGAGATTGGAACCTACCACATCTGCATTCCACCCAACAAAAACTAGTATTTAATTTGTACATTATTTTGTTCCATTGATCAAGGTGTGGTGATTGTTTTTGTTGTCACCACGTTGCTATAGAGAGATGTTGTATATAATTTGATGTAGCACAACATTTGTAAGACGAATTTTGTTATTAATTTATAGATATCTAGGGTTTAGAGTCTCAACTTGGCGTCTATTAAGTCTAGGTAAATATTTTCACGATATAAAAAAAGCCAATAATAATCTCAATATTTAGAATGTCCTCCGTGTGAAGATTACATCGGTATTTAAACAAAAGAAACCCTAAATTGAACTTGGAGACCAAGAAAATAAACAAAATAAATAAACAAGGTGATTAAATGAAAATAAACAAGGGAACTAAATCATCGATCCCCATTATTTCTCCCGGCTGGGAAAAATTTGGCTATGTCGAAATGAACTTTTTTCGCAGGATCAATGCAATGAAACTCGTCCCTACCAATCCACGTGCAATCACTGTCAAGCTTGCCTCGCCACTTAACCAAAAAGTGTCGATAACCTCTGCGTCTAGTCGACACAAACCTCTCATCCAATACATCCTCGATACCCTCTATTGTAAACTGTGAAAAAATAAGAGGTGCAAGTGGAACATATGTAAAGGATGGGGTCGACGGATTAGAAGGTCCATGATATGGAGTAAGATCGATCACATTAAATACAGGACCAATACCAATATTACTAGGAAGATTTAACTCATAAGCATTAACACTAACCTTCTTTTTAACACGAAATGGACCAATCCTCTTGGCATGTACATTTTTCCATGTGCTGGGAGTTAAACCTCTCAACACAGTGTCGAAGCATCACCTGATCATTACTCTTGGTACCTGCAATGAACATCTGCAACAAACTTATAATTTTTATTATTGAATTTTTGTTGTCTTATCTTGGCATGCAAATCATGAATGTGTGCAAAAGTTTCAGCATACTCACTAGCTCTATATGCAAAAGGAAGAGGGACCAAGTCAATAGGTTTACCAGTGTAAATCTGAAAGACTCGCTCCAGTAAAGCGATTAACCGAACTTTTATAGGCAAACTCAGCCATAGGTAAAACTCTATCCCAACTAGACGCATGATCACCTATAAAACATCTCACCAAATCATTTAGACTCCTATTAACTACCTCAGTTTGACCATCAGTTTGTGGGTGATAGGCGGTGAAAAATTCAAAGTGTGGTATTTAGTTTCTTCCATATGGTTTTCAAAAAATAACTCATGAATTTCACATCCGATCAGAAACTATAGACAAAGACAAACCACGTAGCCTCACAACCTCACTAAAGAAAATTGATGCAATGTGTGAAACATCATCGGTTTTGCTTCATGGAATAAAATGTGTCATCTTAGAAAAACTGTTCATTACAACAAAAACGAAATCATGACCTCTAGGGATCCGCGGTAACCTCAGGACAAAATCCTTGCTAATTTCTCCTAAGGAGCATCGGTACCAGCAAAGGCACATACAACCCTATGTTTTGCTTTCTTCCCTTAGCAGTTTGACACATGCGACATTTGGAAAGAACACAAGCTACATCCCTCTTGAGGCTAGACCAAAAGAACCTATCCTCCACAATCACAATGGTCTTGTCGCGACCAAAATTACTTGCGATCCCTCCCGCATGTAACTCCCAAACTAAATGCTCACGCATAAACGTACTAGGAATACACAAACGGGTGCCCTTAAAAAAAATACCCATCATGGATATGAAAATCGTCCGAGGGTGGTACACTAGAATTTTGTAAGGCAATATACATCTCTCTAAAGTCTCGACAAAAAGGTTACTCATGGACAATACGCTCAAGCCCAATAACTTTCACACTCAAAGTGTTAAGGAGAATAGATACCTTACTCAACGCATCAATGATTTTGTTCTCTACCCCTCAACAATGCTTTAGGCCAAAAGAATTGTTCTAAAGAAACTCAACCCATTTAACGTGTCGATGACTCAACTTATTCTGGAAATGTATATACTGAAGTGCCTGAAGAGCAGAGTATAACACAAACTTCTTAGGCAACAAATAATATCGCCAAAACCTAAGCGCTTGAACTACTGCATAAAACTCCCTAGAATATCTTTATTGGGCCTCATTTTGCTTTTTACTAAAAAATACAACGGGATGACCCTCTTTACTTTGTACTCCCCCTATACGTTTGCCGAAAACGTCACATGCTACCTCAAGAACATTGCTAAAATCTGATAGCGCGAGGACATGTGCTTGTGTCAAGATATCCTTAATCTCCACAAAGGCTTTGGCAGCCGATATAGACCAAACAAACTCCCTTTTTTTTAAGCAATCGGTGACGGGAGCCATAATGGTACTAAATTTCCTAATGAACCTTCTATAAAAAGTAGCAAGTTCGTGGAAGCTTCTAGCTTCATGTATACTAGAAGGTTCTTGCCACTCTTTAATAGCCTTTACCTTTTCAGGGTCAACAGAGACCCCATCTTTGAAGACAACAAACCCGAGAAATATGACAGATTTTTGCACAAAAGAATACTTTTTCAGATTAATATAAAGTTTCTCATTCTGGAGAGCGCACAAAACTTGGCACAAGTGAAGTAAGTGTTCCTCTCGGCTGCGACCTGTGTTACTCGGACTCGGGTGCAGGTGTCGGATGCGAGTATGAATCTAAGTGTCGGACACGTGAAGTCAAAAAATAGAGGATACGCGGATATGGATCCAAATTTGGACACGGGTGCGGGTATACGGTATGTTATGATTTTTTAATAATAATGTTTATACTGTCCAAATTCTTATAGACATGCATTTATCATGAAATTTTAGGGGTTGAAGTGCAAAAATATAAAGAAACATGGGAAGAATTGAAACTACTGAAACTTTAGGGGCTAAAATGAAAGAAAACAAAAGTATAGGGACTGATATGTATTTTTTCAAGGGTTATTTTGAACTTTCAGAAAACCTGAGGGACTAAATTAAAAAATTATAAAAATTATGGGGTACCTAACTGTAATTTTGCAAGGACACTTTAAATCTCAGATTTGATTCGTCATTTCTTTTTATTTATTTTGGTTTTTTTTACAAAGAAAGTCTCTTAACTTTGATCTTAATTAATTCTAGAAATTTTAAAATTCAAATTATGATGTTAATCTATTTAGGGGTTGTTTGATAAAAGCTTAATGAAACTGAATGAGATGGTTTTGAATCTGAATGAGCTGAAACAAACTGAATATTGAATAATTGTTTGATAATTGACATATTTGAAATATCTTAATAACATATTTTTATTATTTTACTCCTCTGAAAAATTTAAAATTATTGTAAATTTATTTAATATTACTTAATATAATAGGTAATATTGTAATATATATATATATATATATATAATACTTCATTCAACAGTCATTTAACCAAACTCGACCAAAGTAGTCAAACTCGTTGCAGCGCAGAGAAGAAGGAAACAGGCGACTGGTAAGTTCTCATTCCTCTTTCTTCTTCCTCCTTTCTCGTCTCTTCTTCTTCTCCGATGAACAGCCGTATCCGGATTCTGTGGCCGTATCCCGTACGGATCCCGCACCCGTACTAGTGTCGTGTTGTGTCGACACGGGTACTCCGCCAAAAATGGCGAGTCCGAGTAACACAGGCTGCGACTATAAATGAGAATGTCATCAAAATAAACCACTACAAACTTATCAATAAAAATCGCAACACCTGATTTATAACTTTCATAAAGGTGCTAGGTGCATTGGTTAGACCAAAGGGTTGGACTAACCACTCATAAAGGTCGTCACTAGTCTTAACGGCAGTTTTCCACTCGTCTCCGTCACGAATACATACTTGGTGATATCCACTACGTAGATCTATTTTGGTGTACACGCGAACTCCACTCATCATATCTAACATGTCATCAAGCCTAGGAATAAGAAACACATACTTGACGATGATCTAATTGATGACTCGACCATGACAATTTAGGTTGTGAACCATATAGTCAACCAAAACCACTTGGATCTATTGAGTTGGTTAACTAGTTTTTAGGTTATGGATTGGTTCAGTTTTGGACCCATATTATTAATTACAAATATGAGTTGAAACTAGTTTAACTAGTTTAGACCCATATTAGTCTATAATATTGCTGGACCAATGCTTCTGAATTTGAGCTGCTCCTTGTACCTAGATTGCCCAGGATCAAACCCTCTTTCCTCTGCTCCGTATGCAACCAAGAAGGCGTGGGAGCCATATAATCCTTGTTGTCAAAAGGTTTTCCAGAAGCCACCTGAATGTTCAATCAGAAGGATTAAAATTTTAAAAAGGACAAAACAACATACACGTGTATATACACACACATTATTATAACTACTACCCAAATTCTTAGAAAATAAAAAATGAGCCAAGTAACCAACCAGGTCATCAATGTTCTAAAAAGCGTTAGGCGGGAGGCGGGCGGCCGAGGGGGGCCTAGCGCCTAGGGTGCCTAGGCGGGGCCTGGGCCGGGCCTAGGCGGAATTTTTTATTTTAAGCCAATTTTAATATTTTATCTTACATATATCCAAACAAAACAACAATATAAAGACAAACAATCAATAATAAAGATAATAAAGACATTTGCTTAAAATTCAAACACATCCATATTGCTAATGTTAAAGTTCAAACACAAATATGCAATTGTTCAAAATATTAATTTTATTCATAAACAAGATTGCTATTAAATAATAAAATTTCAAGAATTTAATTCAATATTAAAACTTAAGAAACTAAACATAAATTTAAGAATTATATTGAATTAAACTAAATATTACAAATGTATCATTTATATAATTTGAAGTTGGTACAAGTTCAAAAAATTACAACTATAATAAAATTATCCATTTTGACTTGATATTGTTCACTTGTTGTGATTTGATATGTTACAACATGTCTTATGAATATGGTAAATCATTAGAAAAATAAATATATCAAGGTCTGGTTTGGGTAATTATTAAAATAAAAAAATCTCTCCGCCTAGACCCCACCTATGCCCCGCCTAATTTTTTGGAGGAATTTTTTTGCCGCCTTGAGCCTAGGTGAGGCGCCAGGAGGGCTTAGCGCCTAGGCGGGGCGCCAAGGGAGGGCCTAGCGCCTAGACGGGGCCTAGGCGGACCTAAGCGGGGATTTTTAGAACACTGCAAGTCATGAAACTTCAAAATATGGGTTGAAACTAGTTTAACTAGTTTTGACCCATATTAGTCTATAATATTTATACTATTACACAAAAGATATATTGGATATAAAATATTTTGAGATATTATTTTAAATTGAATTCATACTTTTTGGTATCGTTTTTTTTTGAAAAATGGAAAAAAAAAGAAAAAAAGAAAAAAAAAATTGGAAAACTGTAATAAAAGTATCAATATTTTTTTCATTTTAATCAGTATAGAAATTATTATGGAAGTGTTTCTAATAAAAAAATAATTTCTTTATACTTAATTTAGTCACATTAATGTTAAATTTTTTATTTTCAAACTTGGCTTTAAAAATTTAAATGAGATTCTTTTTGTATAACAGTGTAATATTTTTTTAAGTTTTTTATTTTTACAATTTCATCTTGTATGAACTTGAAAATTAAATTAATATTTTCTATTCGCAACCGACAAATTTTTGGTTACTTTCGCTTCCAAAAACGTTAATAATTGTGTAGAGAAGGAATGATTATGTGTTAAAGCTTTGTTAAGATACATGTATTATCCAGGTTTAATCTACGTCCATTTTAAAATAATTTTTTTTATCATTGACTTTTATTTTTACAAGTCTTTTTAAAAAGAAAATGTTATTTTGTGATGAATGGACTTTGAGAAATATATTAACTATATGGATTATGAAGTAGTGCTTAGCTAAGAAGGAAGAAAATATGGGTTGACCTGAATTAGGACCATAACCATATGGGTCCAAACCATATTATCTGTATTTTAAATGGATAATATGGTTTTAGTTCCTAATGAACCCATAACTCATATTCTGAAAATCATAACCAACTAAATTCATATTTTGCCACTCCTAATCACAACACATCCTCAAACTCACATTAGCCTTTGGGGTAAACAAGGCTGGCACAACACAAGGGCTAAGACTCTCGCGCACAAAACTCTTAACAAATTACCTACTTGACATCTCATCTCTTATTGGTCTGTAAGGTTCATCCTATAATGGGGTATGTTAGATAAAGAAAACCCCGATACAAGGCAAGTAACATGTTAGACATCTCTAAGAGGTGGTAATCCGCTAGGTAACTCATCAGGTATCACATCAACAAACTCATGAGAATCTGCCTAACATCACTAGATTCGACACTACTACTCTTCTCAGGAATGTCCCTAACCTCCCTAGCCAAAACAACGTACACAACATTCTCCTCTCTCACACTTCTCTCAAAGGCCTTCTAACTAAGGATATGGAAAAAATTGGTTTCTTATACATGCATATTATTTTCTTTTAGTTGACCATTGGGAGACAGTCAAGGTCTCACAGGTGCTAAAGTAATCTTATGTCCCTTGTGTGAACACATAAGTATTCGATTTCCCATAATAGGTCGTCATGATCATATAGCCAATGTCGCCCTAAAAGAATGTGTGCAACATCCATAGAAAGGACATCACACCAAACTTTTTCCTCATAACCCTTAAGAAGGTGGGTCGACACTAGACACCTATGTGACACATGAATAGATGTCTTATTGACCTAATCAACACTATAAGGTTGGGGGTGTGGTTAAACAACTGTATTGGCAATCACATTTAAACAACTTCTCCCATCAATGATCAGCTTGGAAAAGATACATTACCACCACCTCTGTTATATGTCTAGCGGTTCTCTTTCGATCTTCCTCCTTAGGATCGAAGATGGACCTCATAACATCAATGGTTGATCAATTTGTTCAAGTTGATCATCCGCCTCTTCATCCTCCGTGTATTACTCACCTTCCCTCGACTCACTTTCTTCATCCCGCCCTTCATGAATCATTCCCACTCAATGTTTGTTAGGGCACTCAATGAACTTGTGGCCAAGCTCTTTGCATGAGAAACACCTATCCCTCCTATTGATGGTAGGTTTGGGTACTGGAATACTCTTCCTTAGTTTAGGGTCCCGACTTGGTCCACTCACAGCGTTATTAGCCTTAGAAGTGTCTTTAGGTGTGTAAAAAGACTTGCCGTGTGGGGCATTGTGTCCATTAAATTGACCTAGATAAGAGGTCGCTCTTTGAAAAGTGGATCTCCTCAAATTGTATTCCTGATCTGAGGTAGCCTAGTAAGCATCATCTAGGCAAGTGAGTTGGTTGGGAAAAATCTGGAATTTAATATCATCTCTCAACCCCTCTCTAAACTTAATGATGGTCAACCCCGTCTCCTCAACGAGCTCACAACGCTCCATCAACTCCCTATACCTATTGACATAATCAGAGACAGACAAATTGTCTTGCCTCAGATTTGTAAACTGTTCAAACATCCTATTCTTGTGACTGATGGGTATGTAACACCACAGTCGCACATTGAAAGATATGAGAAAAAATTGTCTGTATATAAGGAATTAAGTAACTATCAATAATACCTTCAAGTTATGACCTTTTGGGTGAGCCTGTGGTGGGCTAAGATGACCCAAGAAGATATTATTAGGTCAGTGGTTTAAGACCTTATTTGGATGAATGTTATTCGATTCAAACTTGGGATTTGACCCTAGATTTGTTCCGGACTCGGGATTTGGCCTGGGTTGTTTCATATGGTATCAAAGTCGACTCTCGAATGCTCGGGTCGGGTCATCCGATCGGATTGCTGAAGGTGGGGACACGAAGGCTGGTGATATTATCCTACAATGGAGAGAAGGAGATTCGGAGGTGGGGATACGAAGCCAGCCGGTATTATCCCACAATGGCTAGAGAGACAAAGATCTATGGACCGTGTGTGTGTGTGATCAGGGTAGAAAACGAATTTTTCAGAAGCTATTGTGACAGAGTAGTAATTTAGTGAAGAAAATATAATGGGTTGGGTTTTACGAATTAGGAAAGCTAGAAATTGTAGGGTTATCGCCCTTGTTTCTAAAACAAACGCAGCAGAGAATATGAAGATGAGAATGGAGAGAGAGTTCAATGATAGCGACGCGCATAGTATGTATTTTGCACTTCTCTTCTCATTCTCTGTCTTTTTTGGTCCTTTTTCGCTTCTTTTCTTTTCCTTTCCAATTGCGGTTTGGTATAGTTTAGTATGTTGGTGATGGTGATATGACTGCCGATCAGAGTACTAAGTGACTATCTTTGAAGCTGGTTGGTCGTAATTTTGGGGATGAGCAAATTTGTTGATGATGATAGAAGCGGTGGCGGCGGCTGCGTGCTTGATGGTTTTGGCAGGACTTCCGACGATGACATGTGAAGAGTGATTTTCAAGGTACGACTTTGATACCACAAATGATGTAGGACAACCTTTGTAAAACGAATTTTGTTATTAATTGATATATATGTAGAACTAGGATTTAAGCTCTGTGCTTAAACTCTAGGGTTTAGAGACTCAACTCGGCGTTTATTAACTCTAGATAAATATCTCCACGATATAAGAAAAGTCAATAATAATCTCAATATTTAGAATGTCCTTCGTGTGAAGATTCTACCGGTATTTAAACAAAACAACCTTAAATTGGATTTGAGGACCAAGAAAATAACTAAAGACAAAAATACCCCAACTAATTAAAACAAGTCCATAATAATGAATAAACAAAATAAATAAACAAGGTAATAAACAAGGGAACTAAATCATCGATCCCCATCATAATTCCTTCTTTTCCATTCATTGATACTGATGATAACTTCAATACTGGGGGCCGTCTATAAGAGAAAAAGTAAAATGTAGAGTTATTATTATTGTTGCAAGGGTTGATCATAGTTACTTCATTTTGATGAGAAAATGGGCTGTTTTAGAAAAACACTGCCAATGTGAGATTAATGCTAGGTTCATAAAGAAGGAAGTCAGACTGGGCCGAGTATCAGGATGTTCAATTATTAGTTTTGCAGAACTTTAGCTGATAATATAGAGATCTGACTAAAGGTTGAGTGGCGTACTTGCTGAAGACGAGTATAACCATCAGATGTTGACAATAACTATTTAGGCAGTTTATGAACTAAAAGTAAACATAAGTCGAAACAGAGGGTGAAGGTTACAGGGTGCATGTGTTTTTTTTGGTTTCCCAAGGTATTCTTAGACTCACACTTTAAGCTTGCCCATGACTAATCCTCTGAGGTGCAGTCGGGCGTCGAAACCGGGACCTCTCCCAAGAAAGTTTGCTGCATACACAAGGGCTCGAAAGCGAGACCTCTTGCTTAAGCGACCATAGCTCCTTCCACTCAGGCCAACGTTCGTTGGTACAGGGTGCATGTGTTGACCTCTATGTGGCGGATGAGTCTGGGAGAGCTCTACTAAATGTGAAGCCCAAGATGTTAATGAACATTTTTCATTTATAAACATCCACACAAGGACTGTAGCTATAAACAAGTGTTCTACTTCTCTGCATAGCCTGTGATCCTCTCTACCGCAATGGGTTTTAACCTTCTGTTCAAGATTCTGTTTTTGTAACATATTTTCTTGTGCTCTCACTTTATTCCGTTATCTTTCTGCATGTTACTTGCCTTTCTTTCTTCCATGAACTTCTCAAGGTAGGTAGGAATGTAAGTTGGGTAAAAGAATTCTGAAATGAATTATAGAAAATTCAAGGAAATAAGTACGTATTGATTGGCTGGGTTTAGATTCAGCTTGGACTTTGTACACATGTAATTCTTATAAATAATGGCTCTTCAACAAATGTGATCAGGTTATCAAGTCTATGATGGAGACACCACTTCAATCTCTTTCATACACACATTCACGGAAGTGAAATTGCATTTCTAAAGCAGTCTAAATATGATAGACTGAAATACATTGACAAATTTTTTTTACCGGTTGTTTCCACTTGGATCCTGGTTTTTCAAGTATGTAACTAAAGGCCAATTACGGAACTTTTAAAGGACTTTAGGTGAGCCAACATGAAAGCATGTTGTACAGGGGATTTTGAAATGATTGACAGGTTGAGAGTTCTATTAATTATTCCTATCTAACAGTTGACATAGCATACTACTTGACTACACTAGGGATTACTGTCTTTCAAGCTTGGCTAGGTTCATTGGTGTCATGGTCTGACATAGCGTCTGTTGCAATATACACTGGGGAAAAATTGTTCCAGCTGAGATTACTGTTTCGCTCTATTGTGTTCAATCTTGACTTGCTTTGTTCTTGGGTTACTCCGCCCCGACTCAATGTTGAACAACTTATATGGCAACATATTTTGTCTTTTGGCAGGCCCATTTGAAATGTTGGGACAGCAAGCATGCCAGTGTGGAAGTAATATCATTGTTTTTCTGTTATGTTGGCTAAAATTATTGCCATGACTTGCTAAAAGTAATGTATGGTACTAGACATGTTAGATAGTTCTACATTTCTCAATAGCTCATGTGTTTGACTAAGAAATACTTATGCCAGAGGAAGTTATACATGGTCCCTATCACAAGTGCATTACAAGTATATTGTTTACTGCTTTACTATTGCATTAGGGTTGAGGTGGAAGTAGTTTTGGCTCTTGAAAAATTGTGCTTGTAAGAATGCTAGAAATCCACACATTTGGGTGACTAGTGAGATTAGCAAGCTGTTTGGCGATCCAAGCCAAGCTAGTCCCATGTGGCTTTGTTTATTTGCTGCTGACCATGTTAACATAAGATATCCTCCAATTAGGCCATTATGCTTACTTTATTGACAAAAAATTGTTTAATAGTCCAGAGAAATCTTCAATATGCTGATGATTTCTAATGTGAATTTCAGCTGTGCTTGCAACAAAACATACTTCTACAAGTGTTTTTTCACACAGCCATTCCTCAACTTCTCTCTTTTCATTTTTGATCTATTTCAGGTGCTACGAAGAGAAGCAAGACTAGGATGATTTTTGTGCGAGACTAATTTCATAATTTGTGTTATATTCCTAATGTTCCACGATATCAATCATTCATGATGAATTTGCTTGTTGGATGGTGGATAAATAAGGATATATATACTTGTCTTGTTTCTTACATATGGCACACTGGGTACGATCGTATATTTTACTGCAGCTCTTCAAGGTGTAACAACTATACTGGTCCAAGGATATATTCAATTTTGGTGTAAATACATATGATCCTTTTACTAAACGTTAATCACCGGAGACTTGCGTTGGTACCTAACCCTGGAGTTGTACGACTCACGAGTGTTTGTAAGGATGGATGATGCATGCTGGTTTTAACACATTGTTTTGTGGAGTATAACAAAGTAGTGGACATTTTTTAAGTTTCTTGTGTCCCATTTTTCTCTTAGGAGCTGTAGGTGAAGTTTTCTCAATTGCTAGGAGATTGGAAGAAAAACATGATATGGCTGCATTTCTATTTAAGGGCTGGAAATTTCTGGTGTTGAAAAGTTAAAATATACTTCTGTTTCTATTTAATCTGTTCTTGCATATAAAAAGTTGGCACATGGGCTGATTAAAAAGAACAACAATAATCAGTAAAAAAAACATATAGTTATCTATATTCATACATGTTTTAAGGAGACTTGCTCAAATTAGCAGAAGTGAATATCAGCAGCTTTGTTCTTTTGTTTTCTATTAGAAGAAACCCCCCAAACAGCGCCAATGCCCATGTTCTTTCACGGAGAAGGAGAGTATGTATGCCAAGCCGAATGATCTGCTAATTAAAGACCACAACAAAATCAACAAAAGAGACAACAAAAGAAGTAGCAGCAGCATAAACTTCACTCAACCAAACAGAGAGCCAAAGAAAAAAAGGAAACCAATGTGCATAATTGGTCTCCCCTTGTACCAAAAGCTTCTGCAATTCCTCCACAGTTTTTATTTTATTTTGTATTTTCTTTGTAAAAGCAAAAACTAACAAAGATTACTAACCGAAAGCATCCAAGATAATGAGAAAATATATACGGAAACATAAAAGGAAGACAGCAGTGAACTCATATGTAGCCAAATAACTAGATTCTTATTTTATAACTTCATTTTTTTAATATGTAATTTGTCCATTCTCAACACCAAGACCATACAACACACCAGCATATTTCTCAGGCGAACCACCAAAGAAGCTTTCTTTCAACTTCATGAAGGTACAACAAGTAAGCAAACTATCTGAACCAGCTTGGTGACAGATACCAATTCTCTCAATATCCAAAAGTTCTGCAAGCTTGTTCAGGCCACCATGAAGACTATTGCAGAACCTCATGAGATGTTTGATATCATATAGAGTTGGGAAATACATTTTGAGCAAATCGAAGAACCCTGCTTGTGTATCAGGCAAATTTTGGCAAGTAAGTATCTTAAGCAAGTACCCGAAATCATACCCACTGTGAAAGGTCACCCAATGAACATTATCATTCAAAACAATCCCTGATGACATCAATAGCTCACTGAATCGATGAGCATCAATACCCTTTTCATTGTTCTTCTTAAAATCAATGCCACTCTGGCTCAGAAGCTCGATGGAGTCATTAGCATAGACATCCTCATTGAGATTGAATTCGCGGAAGTTAAATTGCCAGATACAGTACTTCTCAGTTCGACAAGTGGGAAGATTCCCATTTTCATCAGCGAATGTTAGACCCAGTTGAATCAACTTCAAAAGATCAACATTGGCCTTCAAGGTATGAAAATTGTATTCGGTGGAACTCTTAAAATTCCCTATTGGACGAAGAACAATGCCGGGGAACTCAGTGTCCATAGCTATGAAAGGATAGTCATCTACTATCTCTGAAATTAACGCAAACTCGTCTTCAAGATTATCATTCCAAACTTCCCTTATGTGAATTGATTCACTTTTAGACAGAATCGACATTATTCGGACCAAATAGAATCAAACAACAAAACACCCCAAAAAACCCAATTCGACAACGTACAATACAATACAAATCCCAAATCTGCAAGACACACAGCAAAACAAACAGACCCCCTAAATCAATACTGAGTTTTAAATATTACCCATATCATAAAGAAACCCTAGATTTCAAGCAATCAAGGCTAGAAAATAACTTTTCCTGTATACCCACCACATATTTTTATTCAATCAAAAAAAAAGGGGGGCTATAAATGAACATAAAAACAATAAGATCTTACCTTAGAGCTGCGAACTTTTCCTGTATTTGGTCCAAAAGCTAGGAACTTTGTGACGAGAACTGGTGGATTTTTACAGAATAATTTAAAAGAAAGGTTTTCTAGAAATAGAATAAAAAGACAAAGAAAAAATAGAGTTTTTTTTTTCGGGGGTTCAACAATGAGAGCTAGGGCATCCTTAGCTCACATTGTAACGATTAGAAAGTGAGGTACGAGGAGGAGGTAGAAGATGATGTCCGGTGTTGGGTGTCGTGTGTATATATTGACCATGTATCTATCTCTCTCTATTGTTGGTCGGCTCACGTGTATTATTTTAGACTGATTTTAAACTATTTTGTGGGTTGGGTTTTGAAGCAAGTAGGCCGAAAGATAGAAGGCCCGTTATGTGGTCCACTCTTATCTTATGGATAATCAAGTGTCAAGACCAAAACTATGATGTGAATTTATTTATTTTCAATTTTTTTTATATTTTTTTTGGGGGGAGGGGTGTGCGGGTGGGATATATGGAAAATGACGGGGGACGCTAAAGGAGGGAAATAAGATAAAAGAACGGGTTCACCAGTATATTTTACCAATTATATTTTAAAGAATTTTTTTTTTTTGGGTACAGATCAAACAATTCAATCAATTTTGATATTGTTGATAAATTTATTTGAGTAATGTTACATATATAAACTATTTTACAAATATTTTATAAATTATTGATGTGGCATACTTCATCTCAGCATATTGATCAACAAATTGTTTCAATGCAGTCTTCGGCCCCACACAATATGCTGATGTAGAATATACCACATCAACAGTTTATAAAATATTTGTAGGATAGTTTGTGTCTTTAAAATTATTTAATTTATTTTATCCATTTTAAAATTAGATATACGTTTCAACTTTTTTAGTCATTTTAAATTGATTGTGTGTTTCATGTTGGTATCTTTTACGATATAATTGGAACTCTAGGGGGAGGAAATCTAAAACTTTTTAGAATTACTCAAATTGCAATACATGGTGATGGGTCTGTAATATAGTTTTTACTAATAAAAAGTCCACATTTCGTGTAACAAATTTAAGTCGTCTCATGCTACTGTTAGGTGAATTTGTGCTTATAATTTTGACTGATCTTTTACAATTAATTTAATACTATGTTGATCGTGAGTTTATAGTGAGTTTAATATGAATATGTTAAAAGTTCTTCGTTATTTTTTGTAATATGAATATGTTACAAAATTGAAGATGAATAAGAGAGGAATATTATTATAATATATTAAAAAAAGTAATATATATTTTATTTTATTAAATAATGTGTCGACGTATAATTAATTGATACTCATCAATATCTGAGTGAGTCTGACTATATTATTTTGAATTTATTTTTAGTATATATTTTTTAATTATCAAAACACTATTGAGTATAGAGATCCATAAATAATTAAGTTGATCTTAATTCTCATGACACCGATTGTGATTACTAGTTAGCACAAAATTCAACAATATAAAATCTTAATCGTTCAAGGCTCTCGTAGTCCAGTTGGTTAGAGCACCTATTTAGTAAGCGGGAGGTCTTGAGATCAAATCTCAACGAGAGCCTGTTTTATGAAACCCAGTTTTATATATATATATATATATATATATATATATATATATATATATATATATATATATATTGGGAAGGATCAAGAGCATAACGTCTTAAATAGCATAATTTTATCAAAACGACGTAGTTTTGATAAAACGCGGTGGCATTTTTGTAAATACGCGGTGTTAACGCCCGATTTTGTACGCCTGACGAAATCACCAAAACAGCAGGCCAAAATAGCGCCAACGGTTGATGGAATAATTGTTGTGAAATCAAACTCACGAAACACACTCACATAAACGTAAATAAATAAATATAAAGTATGAACACAAGAATTACGTGGAAACCCAATTAGAAAAAAACCACGGAGAGAGAGTAATCCACTATAATAATATTGAGAGTACAAGTTGTGTATTTGTGTTGTATCTCTTGTGTCTTTCTTTCAATCCCTTGCATATTGATGTATTTATAGATAGGAGTAGGAGTCCTTTTCAGAATCACCTTATAACTGTAATTAATGACTAATAGATTCCTTCCCAAATTAAACCTCCTTATTCCACCAAATAAGAAAATACAATCTTATTTTAATAAGGACTCTCTCACTATCCAAATAATCACACTCCAACATTGCCCCCCAGTCTCTTATTTACAAGGAACTTAAAATAAGAGAGTATACAAAAAGTCTCCTCGGAATTTTTATCCTCGGGATTTATATCCGCTAGATTTATATCCGCTGAATTTTTATCCTCCGAATTTTCTTCAGTCTTCTGTGGTTGATGATGAAACCAAAGCTGCCTTTAAAGCACTTCAATGATATAAAAGCTTAAACTTTTATCTTTGCGCTGGCTGAATTCGTTACTGGTGCGGTGACTCAGCACCAATTTATCATCACCTGGACCAAAGTGTTAATGTTTAGATTTTACATACATCATGTGAATACTATCACTACATGCATAATATAAGTTAGAGAATATGTAAAATTGTATCAATAATCAATTACGATCATGCTTCAATTGCTATTGATATAATACATATATACACACGTACACGTATATATTTATTTTAATAAAAAAGAATCACTTATCTCCTTCGGTGAATCGGTGATTTTAAATCGACACTAGAACAAGTGTCTCGTTCCCACAGACGGCGCCAATGTTAACGCCCGATTTTGTACGCCTGACGAAATCACCAAAACAGCAGGCCAAAATAGCGCCAACGGTTGATGGAATAATTGTTGTGAAATCAAACTCACGAAACACACTCACATAAACGTAAATAAATAAATATAAAGTATGAACACAAGAATTACGTGGAAACCCAATTAGGGAAAAACCACGGAGAGAGAGTAATCCACTATAATAATATTGAGAGTGCAAGTTGTGTATTTGTGTTGTATCTCTTGTGTCTTTCTTTCAATCCTTGCATATTGATGTATTTATAGATAGGAGTAGGAGTCCTTTTCAGAATCACCTTATAACTGTAATTAATGACTAATAGATTCCTTCCCAAATTAAACCTCCTTATTCCACCAAATAAGAAAATACAATCTTATTTTAATAAGGACTCTCAATGTTAACGCCAAGTTTCGTCTGCGCGTCCAACCACAAAATCCACGCGCTGAATCCTGCACAATAACAGATCACACAGAAGCTTGACGGCCGTACCGCCGGGGGATAGCTCCGGTGTGAGAATAAGCACAGGCCGTTCACAAGGTTTAACAATGGAGGTTTATATGTTTAGTGCTCAAAGTAGATATTACCTGTTAATTGTAACATTGGCCTTGTATTTATAGAGCTCCCATCACATTGGTATCCTCTTCTTTGGATTAGAGTAGGACTCCTAAATATGTTAGCTACCATATTTGGGTCCAACACAATCTCCTTGAGAAGTGCAAGTGGAATCCCTTTCCACCACTACATCCAGAGTTACCTTGTTGACGTAGGATTAGGGTTGACACCCTTAATCACGTAAACTCCTTGTCGCACCAACTCTGCATGTGAACTGCTCATACGCTCAGGCCCAAACCAATAGCCAAACCCAATAGGCCCGAACTCAAACCTTACGATGACCACGGGCCCCAGCCTATTGGGATCGGGTAACCGACCCCGATCTTACATCTCTGAACATACGAGCCCGACCTCCTATGACCCGACCCAAGCCTTCAGCCCAAAAGAGGGTCGGGAAAACACTCCCGAACATTGCCCCCCAGTCTCTTGTTATAAGATATTTATGACACGAGACTTGAAAGGACATGAATTCTGATAGTCACGCCATAATGATGAATTGTCTCGGGAACCCAAACGGTTTCTCCTCGGTCCGCGAGCTAGTACACGTTTTCTCATAACTGGGCCCACCTGCCATAAATAGCCGCCTTTGGAAGCCGTGCCAGACGGGCTATATAAGCCCCCCAACATTCAGCAGCGTCACTTTTTCGAGCCTTTAATATTTTGAATCTCTGTCAAACTTTTCCGGCAAGAGCGATTTCCGGCGAGACACTCATTTTTCCAGATTTCTTCAGTCCGTGCCATTTCTCCACTAAGCTCTTGTCTTGTACCTCTCTTCCCTTCAAACCACCATAAATGGCTGATTCCAGCGATCCTCGTCCCACACCAACCATAGCAGCCGGCACTCCCACTCTTAACTCCGGTGACCTTCTCCAAATCGAGCTGGAGGCTACTCCGGTCGAACTCTCCGTGGAGAACGCCGAAACCAGAATTCGCCAACTCTACGCTTCGGAAACCGACTACGCTGTCATCAACACCAAATCTTCCATCACCCACTCTCAACTGTCGGACATCCAAACTTTATTCAACATCCCCAAAGAATACAAGCTTCGGGTTCCCGAGGCCAGCGAGAGGATGTACCACCGACCCGAGGACGAATGGGTAGCCGTCCATCTGTATGCCCTAAGGTACGGGGTTCGGTTCCCCCTCCACGAATTCATCTCTTCTTTCCTCTGCCTGGTAGGGATCGGATTCTCCCAGCTGGCTCCCAACTCCTATATCCAGCTGATCAGCTTCATCGCCCTCTGCCAGGAGGCTGGCATCACCCCCGGGCTGGATTTCTTCTTCGTCCTGTTCTCGGTGGGTCGGTCAAAGGAGCCCGGCCTTCGCCATCTGAACCGTGTTCCTGGACGGGACACCTTCGTGAAGACCCCATCCAGCAACAAGGGGTGGCATTCACAATGGTTCTTCATGAGGGGAACCGATCTTAACCTTCTCCCCAACTGGGCCGGTCCCGAAGATGTCCCCATGAAGGTCAACAAATTTCCGAAGAGTCGTTCGGCAGCCTTCAAGAAGTTTTACGCCCTTCTGAGGCAGACTAATTGGGGTCTAGGAATCGTGTCCAACGAATCCTGGCTCTACGAACACGGCTGTAAGTTAATCTATCCGACCTTGTTTTCTTATTCACCCGATCTTTTGCTTCGATTTTCATAATGATCCTTTTATTTTATGTTGTAGTGACCATCTTCAAGCCAAACAATACTGAAGAGGCCCTGTCTCCACTGCCGATCCTTGTCGAGCCAATCCATCTCCCAGCCGCTGATGACTCTCCTTCAGACGAGGCTGTTCTAATTGCCGAAATATCTGTCGGTTCGTCAACCGGCCCTCTTCCCGAACCTTCCAAGGCTGATGCTTCCACGAAAAGTGTGTTGCAGATGAAGGGGGGCTTATATAGCCCGTCTGGCACGGCTTCCAAAGGCGGCTATTTATGGCAGGTGGGCCCAGTTATGAGAAAATGTGTACTAGCTCGCGGACCGAGGAGAAACCGTTTAGGTTCCCGAGACAACTCATCATTATGGCGTGACTATCAGAATTCATGTCCTTTCAAGTCTCGTGTCATAAATATCTTATAACAAGAGACTGGGGGGTAATGTTCGGGAGTGTTTTCCCGACCCTCTTTTGGGCTGAAGGCTTGGGTCGGGTCATAGGAGGTCGGGCTCGTATGTTCAGAGATGTAAGATCGGGGTCGGTTACCCGATCCCAATAGGCTGGGGCCCGTGGTCATCGTAAGGTTTGAGTTCGGGCCTATTGGGTTTGGCTATTGGTTTGGGCCTGAGCGTATGAGCAGTTCACATGCAGAGTTGGTGCGACAAGGAGTTTACGTGATTAAGGGTGTCAACCCTAATCCTACGTCAACAAGGTAACTCTGGATGTAGTGGTGGAAAGGGATTCCACTTGCACTTCTCAAGGAGATTGTGTTGGACCCAAATATGGTAGCTAACATATTTAGGAGTCCTACTCTAATCCAAAGAAGAGGATACCAAGGTGATGAGAGCTCTATAAATACAAGGCCAATGTTACAATTAACAGGTAATATCTACTTTGAGCACTAAACATATAAACCTCCATTGTTAAACCTTGTGAACGGCCTGTGCTTATTCTCACACCGGAGCTATCCCCCGGCGGTACGGCCGTCAAGCTTCTGTGTGATCTGTTATTGTGCAGGATTCAGCGCGTGGATTTTGTGGTTGGACGCGCAGACGAAACTTGGCGTTAACATTGAGAGTCCTTATTAAAATAAGATTGTATTTTCTTATTTGGTGGAATAAGGAGGTTTAATTTGGGAAGGAATCTATTAGTCATTAATTACAGTTATAAGGTGATTCTGAAAAGGACTCCTACTCCTATCTATAAATACATCAATATGCAAGGGATTGAAAGAAAGACACAAGAGATACAACACAAATACACAAATTGCACTCTCAATATTATTATAGTGGATTACTCTCTCTCCGTGGTTTTTCCCTAATTGGGTTTCCACGTAATTCTTGTGTTCATACTTTATATTTATTTATTTACGTTTATGTGAGTGTGTTTCGTGAGTTTGATTTCACAACAATTATTCCATCAACCGTTGGCGCTATTTTGGCCTGCTGTTTTGGTGATTTCGTCAGGCGTACAAAATCGGGCGTTAACATTGGCGCCGTCTGTGGGAACGAGACACTTGTTCTAGTGTCGATTTAAAATCACCGATTCACCGAAGGAGATAAGTGATTCTTTTTTATTAAAATAAATATATACGTGTACGTGTGTATATATGTATTATATCAATAGCAATTGAAGCATGATCGTAATTGATTATTGATACAATTTTACATATTCTCTAACTTATATTATGCATGTAGTGATAGTATTCACATGATGTATGTAAAATCTAAACATTAACACTTTGGTCCAGGTGATGATAAATTGGTGCTGAGTCACCGCACCAGTAACGAATTCAGCCAGCGCAAAGATAAAAGTTTAAGCTTTTATATCATTGAAGTGCTTTAAAGGCAGCTTTGGTTTCATCATCAACCACAGAAGACTGAAAAAAATTCGGAGGATAAAAATTCAGCGGATATAAATCTAGCGGATATAAATCCCGAGGATAAAAATTCCGAGGAGACTTTTTGTATACTCTCTTATTTTAAGTTCCTTGTAAATAAGAGACTGGGGGGCAATGTTGGAGTGTGATTATTTGGATAGTGAGAGAGTCCTTATTAAAATAAGATTATATTTTCTTATTTGGTGGAATAAGGAGGTTTAATTTGGGAAGGAATCTATTAGTCATTAATTACAGTTATAAGGTGATTCTGAAAAGGACTCCTACTCCTATCTATAAATACATTAATATGCAAGGGATTGAAAGAAAGACACAAGAGATACAACACAAATATACAACTTGTACTCTCAATATTATTATAGTGGATTACTCTCTCTCCGTGGTTTTTCCCTAATTGGGTTTCCACGTAATTCTTGTGTTCATACTTTAATTTCCCTGTTTTTTTTTTAAGTTTTGTAATTCAACCTGACCAGAGAGGCCGACGGTGTATGTACCCGAAACCTATCTGATCGGGAATTGTAAAACCTTTATAATATGAACGGAGACAAAAGATTTCTAAGTAGTTATCTCGATCAGTTTAACTTTATTTTTATCGCCCAGTTAGGTCATTTCTGACCGTCTGGTCCATTTTCGTCTAAAGTGTACTGTCTCGGATAGGTAAATTTTATCGATCAGTTATACTTGTGGCGTTTTATCAGCCAGTTAAGTTCTTTCGGACTGTCTGGTTGTTTTACGCTCGAAGCTTGTCTGATCGGACGTGTATCTTTGTCGATCAGTTACACTTGTGGCGTTTATCGATCAGTTAAGTTTTTTAGGACCGTCTGATCGTTTCACGCTCGAAGCTTATCTGATCGGTAAAGCAGTGCAAGATTAAAACGAAGTACAAACGTTTCTCTTGAGAGAAGTTTTCATTTAATTGATAAATCGCATAAATTACACCGTTATCAGGAAAGAACAGGCATGTATTTACTGGTAATATCTCCTAAGTCTTCCAGCATGCCATGTATTCTTTACTTCCGACCCATCCATTGCTCGAAGCCGGTAAGTCCCTGGCTTCGGCACTTCTAATATCTCATAAGGCCCCTCCCAGTTAGGCATTAACTTTCCTGTGTTCTGGGGGGTTGACGCCTCTGCCTCCCAAAGCACCAAATCTCCTATCTCGAACCTCCTCAACTTCACCTTCTGGTTGTAATGTCGGGCTGTCTTCTGCTGATAAATGGCCAACCTCAACACCGCGGCGTCACGAGCTTCATCTAGCAGATCCAGATTCATTTTCAAACCTTCATCGTTGTATAGTTCTTTGAACTGGCTGACCCGAAGGGTGGGTGACCCAATCTCTACCGGTATGAGTGCATCGGTCCCATAGGCCAGACGGAAGGGGGAGTCTCCAGTTGTTGTCCTTGGGGTCGTCCGTTATGCCCACAAAACGCTAAGCAGTTCCTCGGGCCACCGACCCTTCAGTTCATCCAATCTTCTTTTTATGCCGTTGAGTAGGGTTCGATTTGTCACTTCCACTTGACCGTTTGACTGAGGGTGGGCAACCGAGGTCTTCCGGTGTTGAATTCCCAATTCTTTCAGGAAGCTTTCAAATTTTGACCCCACGAACTGTCTACCGTTATCCGATACTACAGCCATCGGGATGCCGAACCGATAAACTATTCCTTCTTTCACAAATTTAAGACATTCCTGTTCGGTAATCTTCTGCAGTGGTTTGGCTTCGACCCACTTTGTCATGTAATCGATAGCCACTATTATAAAGCTGACTTGCCCTTTGGCCTTCGGCAGAGGTCCTAGGATGTCGATTCCCCATACTGCGAAGGGGATCGGGGATAAGACCGAGTAGAGTTCTTCGGGGGGTTGATGCGGGATGTTGCTGTTCAGTTGACACTTGGGACATTTCTTGACGAGTTCCTTGGCCTCTGTGTAAATGGTTGGCCAGTAATACCCCAGTCTTAGAATTTTATTTGCCAGTGACTTGGCGCCCATGTGATCTCCACAGATCCCTTCATGTACCTCCCGAAGTGCGTAGATTGCCTCTGACGGTGTTAAACATTTAAGTAAGGGAGAGCTGAAGGCCCTTCGATACAAATCTCCATCAATCAGTACAAAATTCGAACTTCGATGCTTGATCTTTCTTGCTAGGATGCGGTCTGATGGTAAGGTTCCGTCAGCCAGATAATAGATGTAGGGCGTAAGCCAACAGTCTAGCTGATCAACACATAATGTCTCCTCTTTTGAGACACTAGGCTGCTCCAATGTCTCTAGATATACCGAACCGTTGAAGGAGTTGGCATCGGTTGTCGCCAGTCTGGCCAGGGCATCTGCTATTGTATTGTCGGATCGGTCAATTCCCTGACAGCTGACCGTGTGGAAGTATGTCAGTTTATCCTTTGTCTCGGCTAAGTACTTCGTCATTCTCGCCCCCCGAGCCGCATACTCTCCCGATATCTGTTTGACGACCAGCTGCGAGTCACTGTAGATGACCAAGTTTTGTACTTCTAGGCTTCGGGCCAATTTTAACCCGGCTAGAATGGCCTCATATTCTGCTTCGTTGTTGGTCGCTCTGAACTTAAATTGAATAGCTTGTTGGACCTTGAATCCTTCGGGGCTCGTCAGTATGACCCCTGCACCACTGATGTCTGACGTTGACGAGCCATCGACATATAGTGTCCATGAAGTCTTTATGGGTTGTGTTTCGGCCACCGATCCCACATCTGGCTCCGAAAACGAACATTCCACGACGAAGTCTGCTAGCGCCTGCCCTTTGATTGCCGTTCGGGGATGATACTCTATCGCGAACTGTGTTAGCTCCATTGCCCATGCCGCCAGTCTTCCAGAAACCTCAGGTCGGTGTAGAATTTTCTTCAACGGCTGATCGGTGTATACCACCACCACCCGACCCTGGAAATAATGCCGAAGTTTTCTGCTTGCAATGATTAAGGCATAGGCGAATTTTTCCAGGTTCGGGTATCGGAGTTCTGCGTCCCGAAGTACGTGGCTGACGTAGTACACGGGGAACTGATTTCCCCCTTTGTTTCGAACCAATGTTGCTCCCACTGCCATCGAACTCGCCGCCAGATAAAGATATAGGGGTTCTGAAGGGATTGGTTTCATCAGCAGAGGTGCCGAAGAAAGATATCGTTTGATCCCTTGGAACGCGTCCTCGCATTCTGAGGTCCACTGGAAGCTTTTCTCGTTCTTGGGTCCTTTCAAGGTGTCAAAAAATGGAAGGCACCTCTCAGCTGATTTAGAGACGAACCTTCGTAGGGCCGCTATCCGACCCGTTAGTCTCTGCACATCCTTGTATGACTTTGGTGATTTCATATCCAGGACTGCCTGGATTTTCTCTGGGTTTGCTTCGATTCCCCTTTTGCTGACCAAGTATCCTTGAAATTTACCCGATCCCAGTCCAAAAGTGCATTTGGTCGGGTTTAGCCTTAGCTTGCGTTTTCGGACCGTCTCGAAACAGTCCTCCAGATCTTCAAGATGTTCACAGACTGACATGCTTTTAACGATCATGTCGTCTACGTAGACCTCCATGCTCCTCCCCAATTGTTTCGTGAACACCAGGTTCATCATTCGTTGATAAGTTGCCCCGGCATTTAATAGCCCGAAGATCATTTTCCTGTATGCGTATATCGCCCGATGTGTGATAAAACTTGTCTTCGGGATGTCTTCCTTGTTCATCGAAATCTGGTGGTACCCAGAGAATGCATCCATAAAACTCAACATACCGTATCCCGACGTGGCGTCGATCAGTTGATCTATGTTGGGCAAAGGGTAGAAATCCTTCGGACACGCCCTGTTTAGATCCGTGTAATCAATACACAACCTCCATTTCCCATTTTGCTTCTGGACCAATACCACGTTGGCCAACCACTCCGGGTAATCAATCTCAAAGATGAATTCGGCCTCCAGGAGCTTGGCGATCTCTTCGTCGATGATTTTTTGCCTTTCTGGGGCGAAAATCCTCCGCTTCTGTATGACCGGTTTCTTGTCCGGGTCCACGTGCAGCCGGTGTAGAGCCACTGATTCACTTACCCCCGGCATGTCGCTGGGTTCCCATGCAAAGATATCGGCATAGACTCGGAGTAATTCTATCAGCCCGGTCCGGAAGGGTTCTGATAACCCCGACCCGATCTTAATTATTTTGTCTTCCTGCCCAGGTACCAATTCTACATCATCAGTTTCTTCGGCCGGAAGAGCAAGTGGCTCTGTGCTTCCCTCCGTGAATGGTTCGATCTCAATGGCCATTGTCTGTTTTTGTTTGCAGACCCCGACCCCTGAAGAAATCAAGCTGTTTCGGTAACACCTTCGGGCTATATCTAGGTCACCTTTTACCTCCCCGATCCCGTTCGGTGTTGGAAACTTGATTTTAAAATGGGGTATCGATGTTACTGCTTGCAGGGCTGCCAAGGTAGGCCTTCCGAGGATCGCGTAGTATGCCGAGTCTATTTGGACGACAAAAAATTTCACCACTATTTCGACTTGATTAGGTGCCGTACCAAATTTGACTGGCATCTCGATGGTGCCCAACACAAGCACCGGATCTCCACTAAATCCGTACAAGGGGCCTTCCCCTCCCAAATCCATCTTCTTTCCTTGCAGGTCTAACCTCTGATAGGCGTGGGAATACAGGATGTCGACCGAAGACCCGTTATCTATCATCATTCTTTTCATATCCACTATCCCGACCTGAGCCGTTATTACCAAAGCACCATCGTGGGGCTCAATGAGATCTGTCGGGTAATCTTCGTCCGTAAATGAGATAGACGTTCCCGGATATGCCCGATCCTTTCTAGGGGTTGACCCCGAAACAGATAGCACTGCTTCCAGAGTCCCACTTCTTTTTCTTCCCGATACCCATCTAACGGAACCCCCCGAAATGACATCAACTACACCTCGGGCTGGGGGGTTCTGCGGCGTCTGGGTATCCGGGATCTGATCTGCGGTCTCCTCTCTGGGCACCTCGGCATTTCCCCGGCCTGCCACGTATTGTAACAGTTGTCCGTTTTGGACATTTTTCTCGATCATATCCATCAGATTAACGCATGCTTCGGTCGAGTGTCCGGTACTCTGATGGTATTCACAATACTTATCCCGACCACGCTTTCCGGGCTTAGTTCGCCTGGGGCATGGCTCGTAGAATGGTTGGTTTTTCATTTCCTGCAGGATTTTCGACCGATCCGCGGTGAGGGGAGTATAGACCTTGCTGACGTTACGGTTGGGTAGTGGAGGTCGGTTGCTACCTGAACCTCCCCCGTTGAAGTTTTTCTTTTCCGTTCGGTCTGATTTCCACTGGTTATTGTCCGAACGTTGGTAGGTCGGTTTTTCCCGATCTTTCGATTTCTCGTAAGGTTGTTGGTGTGGTTTGAAATTTTCCAAAGCTTCTTCTATAGCGATGAACCCTTCTGCCCGATGAAAGGCCTCGGTCAAGTCTGCCGGAGGGTTAATCACCAAATCCTTTACCAGCTTCTTAGATCTCCCGATGTCTAAGCCGGTCGTAAAAAATCCTAGTGCTTGTGGGGAATTCAGCTCCGCTACAGATCCCACTGCCTCTCTAAATCATTTGACGAACTGACTTAGGGTCTCGTCTGATTTCTGTCGTACCTGCATGAGGGACGCCGTGATCTTCCCTCGTCTTCGGTTGCTGCCGAACCGAGCATGGAATTTTTCACGAAGATCGTTCCATGACCCGATTGATCCTAGTGCCAGGGTCCCCAACCACTCCCTGGCACTCTTCTTAAGTGTTGTAGCGAACATGTGGCATTTGGCTGCATCCGAATGCCCATAGTACGACATCAGCCGATCATATCCATCCGAATGGTCGTAGGGATCTCCCAATCCGTCATATGTCTCCATCGGGGGCATCTTCTTCTTTGGATCGGCTATCACCCGGTTGATTTCGGGCGAAAAGGGAGATCCTAAACCTGCCGAAGATGTCCCCGTCGAGTTTTTTGTCCCTAGCAACCTTTCTAATTCAGACACTCTCCGAGTAAGGGGGTCGGATCCTTCCTTATGAGGGGACGATCGAGGTTTGTCCCTCCCATAATCAGGAGACGCTTCCCTTTCTATCTGCCCCGTTTTGCCTCGGTGTTCTGATCGGCGCCCGGCCGAAGGACTCCTCCTTCTGCTCCTTCCATCTCTAGAGCGACTCCGGTGCCTGCTCTGTTCTCTTCTTGCCTCTCCCCGCCGAGGCGATCGGGACCGGCTTCGATTCCTACGCCTTCTGGAACTCACTTCTTGATCACCGATCATGTTGGCCATCTGTCTCTCCAACTCCAATTGTTGTAGCTGGAGCGCCAACATGGCGTCTTTATTCTGGTCCAGCCTCTTCTGCAAGAGAAACTCTCGTTGGTCTCGGCTTCCTGCTCCCCGGTCTTGCCTCACGAGGGCTTGAGAGTGCCTCTCGTCGGCCTGACTCGCTTGATGAGGCGTGTGTTGACTCTCGGGGAAGAGCTTCCGCCGAAGATCATGGACCGGTAACTCTTCTACCTGCTGTATTTTAGACCCCAGTCGGTCCTTCACTGACCCCCTCGCCTGAGTTGTTTGGTGGGACTGCTGGGTCTTGGCCCTTTCCGAGACAGCGATATTATCTCTACTCGTCATGATTGCTGCCGAAGAAAAGTATTTGTGGTTGCAAAGAAGCACGCCCTCCTTCTAGCGCCAATGTTAACGCCAAGTTTCGTCTGCGCGTCCAACCACAAAATCCACGCGCTGAATCCTGCACAATAACAGATCACACAGAAGCTTGACGGCCGTACCGGCGGGGGATAGCTTCGGTATGAGAATAAGCACAGGCCGTTCACAAGGTTTAACAATGGAGGTTTATATGTTTAGTGCTCAAAGTAGATATTACCTGTTAATTGTAACATTGGCCTTGTATTTATAGAGCTCCCATCACCTTGGTATCCTCCTCTTTGGATTAGAGTAGGACTCCTAAATATGTTAGCTACCATATTTGGGTCCAACACAATCTCCTTGAGAAGTGCAAGTGGAATCCCTTTCCACCACTACCTCCAGAGTTACCTTGTTGACGTAGGATTAGGGTTGACACCCTTAATCACGTAAACTCCTTGTCGCACCAACTCTGCATGTGAACTGCTCATACGCTCAGGCCCAAACCAATAGCCAAACCCAATAGGCCCGAACTCAAACCTTACGATGACCACGGGCCCCAGCCTATTGGGATCGGGTAACCGACCCCGATCTTACATCTCTGAACATACGAGGCCGACCTCCTATGACCCGACCCAAGCCTTCAGCCCAAAAGAGGGTCGGGAAAACACTCCCGAACACGCGGTGACATGGTATTTAAAGATTATGCTCTTGATCCTTCCCGTATATTTAAAGATTATGCTCTTGATCCTTTCCGTATATATATATATATATATATATATATATATATATATATATATATATATATATATATAATTCGTTCGGGGTCACTGACCCAAAAACTCAATTAGATTTATAAATTCGGACCCCATTAAGATTAGGATTGGAGAAAATAAACTCATGGAGATTGAAGAAAATTATCAAACTTACATTTTCTTCTGCCTTTTATCTAATATATTAATTATTTTATCTTAGTACTTTTATTAATAATGATTCAAGTATGTTAATATATAGTTCATGGTGGTATTGAGATTAATCCTATAAATAAATAAATTGTTAAAAAATATCATTTAAAATTTTAAAGAATTTTAAAAAATTGGGATTCTGATAAAAATAATCACATGTTTATCAAAATAATAAAAATATGACGTGCATTATTTTTGTTTCTAGAGCAACTATATTTCTCAATAATAAACTATTTTACCGGGGCACATTCCAATTTCACTATCCAAAACTAAAAAAAATTAATGTACGATATAAAATTGATGAAAAGTATACTATAATTGATTAATTTTCTATTTATTTTTTAAAATCAAATGCAAGGAAATTAATAGGAAAAAATGGTTGTGAGAAAATTACAACAACAAATTTAAAAGTAGAATAAAATGGATTTTTTTATGATGAAAATATATTGTCACAATTCAATTTGATGTAATTATATTTTTTTTTCAATTTTAAAATTATTATTGGCTTTTGATAATTCAAGCTTATTTCAAACTTAAAAGTGCTAAGATTCATTAATAATTACGAAACAATGAAATCTTATACTCTTATTTTTTTTATTTGTCGTTTTAAAGAGTGAAAAATTTCATATTATTACTGTATTAATACCAACTTGTTTTTCTTTAATTTTTTTCAATGAATTTTACAAGGATAGTATATTGAGATTTTATAACTATTTTGATAAAGTATTAATTGCATCTATTAATCTTTGTATTTTTTTTTTCTAAAACTACAAGTAAAAAGGAACACAGGGAGTAATTAATAATACTTTTTTTTATTCTTTACCATATATTTTTATTATGTTAACTAAAAATAAATGAATTTATATTAAATTTAAAAATATCACATATTAATTTCTTAAAATCAGCAACAATCTTATATTAATAGTGGAATCAGTATTTTATATAGCAGAAAAATAATAATAAAATTATTATTTGTTAGAATTAGGAGTGACAATTTGTCTTGTCCGCACAAATAATTCTCATGTACACCCAAAATGGGAATGAATTACCGAATGAATGTTATTTATGGGGATAAGGAGGGGATGTGATGGAGTTTGCTTCCGGCCCCAATTCTTGTTTTGTATTGATTTTTTTAAATTATTATAAATGAGTTAAAATATGCTTAATTTATATGTATGTATTATTATAAATATAATTAAATTAATTTATTTTTAATTTAAAAATTATAAAATAGTAATAGTCACGATATAAATTTTGGAGATGATTATTAAGTTTTAATTTTCAGAAAAAATAAATTATTAGAAATTTTTGGAGATGGGGTACGATGCGTAAATTCCGTCCCGCCTACAAATAAATAAATAAACTACTGTCACTCGCATAGCACGTGCGATGAATTATTGCTGGCAATAAACAGGAAAGAGATTGCAAATTGAGATCCGGTATCTATCTAACAAATTTACGTAACAAAATATAATTAATTTAAAATTTTTATTTTATTTCAATAAATTATTTAAATTATCTAAAATTTAAAATAAATTCCACCGTTCATATAATATTAGAATCATAAAATATAACTAATTTATTTAATAAAATATAACTAAATTTAAATTTTTCATTCATACTAATAAATCGTATAAACAGTTTAAAATTTAGGATAAATCCTGCCTTTCGTATAGTGCGGGAGCCACGTACACATAGTAATATAATATAGGTGCAATTTATTCAACTCGTCTAGGTATTGTATATTATCGTGAATTCTGATTACCTGTTTCTATCTGAAAGATCAAAGCCTAGAAAATATGAATACCGAAACCCAGAATCAATTACTGCAAGTCTTTGTTCAATCCCCAGAACTCCGAATTCCAAATCGTGCCCTAATCATAAACACCGATCTCACCCTACGCAACTTGAAATTATCTCTTCTCCCGTTACAAACCCTAGACCCCTCCTCCTTCTTCTTATCCTTCAATGGGAAACCCCTATCCGATTCTACCACGGTCCAGAAGGCCCAAATTGCCCCTTCCTCCACCCTTACCCTACAGTTCCGCCTCCCTGGGGGCGGTGGTGATGGCGGCGCAACAGGTGCCGAGTCCCGTGATTGTTATCTCAACATGTACGCAACGAAGAAGCCCGATAAAGTTGACCCGAATGAGCAACGATTGTCAAAATGGTTGAATTGCGCGTTGTCCAATGAGCCCTTGAAGCATCCAGTTGTGGTGGATTTTCTTGGGAATGTGTTTAATAAGGAGGCTTTAGTGGAGGCATTATTGGGGAAGAAACTGCCCCGGGCTTTCGCCCATATCAAGGGTTTGAAAGATATGATTGCTGTTGAACTTTCAGATATACCTGCCTTTGATTCCGATACTCGTTTTCAGTGTCCAATTTCAGGGTTGGAGTTTAATGGCAAATATAAGTTTTTTGCACTGAGGAGTTGTGGACATGTTTTGAGTGCCAAGGCTTTGAAGGAGGTCAAATCTTCAGCCTGTCTTGTTTGCCATAAGGACTTCAGGGAATCTGATAAGGTTGTACTCAATGGGAGCGAGGAAGAGGTGGCGGCTTTGAGAAAGAGAATGGAGGAGGAGAAAGTGAATTTGAAGGAGAAGAAGGTGAAAAAGGTGAAAAAGGTGAAGAAAGGGGATGTGGCTGTGAATGGGGAAGAAGGTGTTTGTGTGGACTCAGTGCGCTTAAGTGGGAAGAAGCATGATATAAATGATAAGGCGGTGGAGAAGGGTTTGTTGAAGGTAGAAGGAAATCAGAAGGTTGTTAATAGCGGGGTTAAGGTTAAGGGGGTGAATAATGGATCAAGTAATGGTGCGGTGAAACGGTTCAAGGCAGTTGATATAGCCCCTCCTGGTGCTACCAAGGAAGTCTATGCATCTATTTTTACCTCTTCAAGGAAGTCTGATTTCAAGGAAACATATTCTTGCAGGTCGCTGCCACTTGGTAGAAATTGAATGCTAATGTTCGTGAGGTGATATTTTTAGCTTCTTGCCTGGTTATGTAGTAATTTACAATTCATTAGAAATTTGACAAAACAGGAAAATGGTGGATGCTACAATATACTGCTTTCTTTGTGTAGTGTCTTCTTTATGTAATATGTTGACAGCGATTGTTGTTTGATATTATTCTGTTGAGTTTCTTCCTTTTTATTCATATGATACTGATTGTTGATTGATGTTTATCAGGATAGAAGAAGATGTATGATTATTAGTACTTGGAAGGAAGGATAACTATGAATAGAAAGAATGAAAGTTTGATAGGCTTTTCATTTATATGAAATGGAAAGGGACTTTAAAATGCTTTTCATCCCAGAGAATGTCGTGTTCTCCATGTGAAACTATCTAGACCAGCATTTTCATGTTCCCTCAATAAGACAGTCTTCAATCACGTGGCACCTAGGGGTTAGATAAGACGAATATATGCCTACTCATTTACAAATTATGCCAACTTCTATCTTATTATAAATATGCCCTTACCTACTACTAAAAAAATAAGGAAAAAAGAAAAAGAAAGTAGACTTAACCTATCCTAAATATTAACACAACATCTATTTCTCAAAGATAGTACCTGTGTAACTTCTTTTCAATTGTGTTTACTTCTTTGGTTCGAGAACTTATTTGGCAAGTTTTTCTTTCTTTTATGCATATTCTGTTGAATATCTTCCCTCTCTTCCTATAAGATGCTGCCTAGTCAATGGATTTTCTGTAGACACCATTGTATTAACTGCTGGTGATGGAATTGGTTAATGTCATTATTGGTTCACTGTTAACAAACTAAGAAGGATTTTAGAAGAAATGGTTGAAATTTCAAATGAAATATGTGGAGCATGAATTCCGTTCAACTCTTTTGGGGATATCAATAGACAATATTTTGAACTTATACATCTTCAAGTTTTATGAAGTGTGTTAGAATTCTTAAAGTAGTAATCATAACCCAAAGATCCTTTCTGTTCCATTGATCTACTAACCTAACAAATAACAATGATGCTGAACCTTTATCTCCATTTCCAGCAGTAGGAGCAGACCACTGGCGTTGGTAGAAATTGATTGGTAATTTTGTCAGTTGTCTTTTACTATTTTTTGCTTCTTTTTTATTTTGGGTAATGTGTGCTTACTACTTGGTCTTAAACTAAAACATATTGAATGTTGGAATTTGATGTCCTGAGGTGTTATCAATTCTAATACAACTTACTGAAAAATGTTTGCTAACATGAGTGTGTTCTCTTATGGAAAACAGCATTTTATTTTGGAAATTTATTTTGTTTAATATTAGCACTACTTTATGCAATTTGAAGTTAGGTCATATATTGTGGTTAAACCATTTTTATTTTTGATTGATAAATGCTAACCTAAAAAAAAGTAGGGATACAAAAGGGAAAAAAATCTTTGAAATTTGAATGTCCAAGAGTGGAAAAAAAGTTGTAAAATGGATTAATTTAGTAAGTAATTAATTTAACAATAAGCCCCAAAACCGGCAAGTACAAGCATAGTATACAAATAGAGGGTGAAAAGCACTCCTATGCCTGCAGACAACCATATACAAGGAGCCTCCCAAAAGATAACTTTACTAGGCTCCTAAAACAAGTTCTCCCCAAAAAAATATACAAGATGCACAATAGAACCCTAGAATGTCTCATGAAGGCAAAAGAAGAGCAAATTCTCCCCCCAAAAAATTTACCAGATGCACAATAGATCCATAGAATATCTCATGAAGGCAAAAGAAAGAAGGCTCAGGGAAAAAAAGTGAATCTACTTCTTTTTAGTTTCCCCTTCTTTGTCGCTGCAGAGGTGAAATCTGATGGAACACAACAAATTATGCATGATGACCGGCTAATCTAAAACAGGAAAAAGGTTGAACAAAGGTAAGTGGTTGGAGAGTATGAACATGACTACAGGATGAAACACATGGTTTTAAATGATTTACCGAAAATGTAAGGTTATAAATGAGGACCTTACATCTTTAGTCTGTCTTCTTTATAGCGTGTTGGACCTTGTGTTAATTTTTTGAAAACTAGTATATAGTATGTTTTTGAATCTGAAGGTGTAGAATTTACTTGTGGATTTTCTTCATGCTGACTAGTGGGGAACACATTTTGCAATTGCATCTTGATATTAAAGTTGAAATTAGTGGACATAGTTAATGAAAATTGACAGAAGCTTAGAAATTGCTTTGAGTATTGAAAGTTGCAATTAAAGATGGAGCCATCTTTTTTCTGCTGATCCCTCCCCGACACACAAACACAATTTTTTTATCTTCCTTTCTGAAAACTTAGTTCAAGTCTTTTGATAAGTTAAGCAATCTTTCTTTCTTTTTTCAATCAAGTGTTAAAGTTGTTGTGAGAAATAGGTGCAAGAAGAGATCCATGTGTGTGAAGATTTCAATTTGGGGAAAAAGATGCACATTGTTTCCCCTGTACTCTTGATTTGAATTTTATTTTGATTTTCTCAACTATTTTCTTGTTTTCAACGTTGATGATACTGAAGTGGTTGGCTTTATCATAGGGATAATATAGATATTTCAAATTATCCTTGGCAGCTATGATCCACAGTGTTATACTTGTGGTCATCAAACTAGTTTTTGTAATGGGATGACATTCCATATGAATCTGTGGTCGTTGGGATTGAGTGGCAACAATTATGGGAATCTTGTCAAGTGTGCAGTGAGGTCTCTCTCTTTCACAACGTAGTTTTAGTTGCTCTAATAGCTTTCTATAAATCATTGTCTTTAGAAATTTTAATTGTAAATTACTTTTCATTAAGCTTTCTGGTTTAGTTGGAAAGTTGTGCTACTTGGCCCTTTCACTGATCACTGTTTAACTGAATAAACCAGAAAAAGAATTAACAGTGGTTAATTCTTTTTTAATTCTTTTTCTGGTTTAAACTAAATAGTGCTACACTTAATTTTAACCTGGTTGGAAGTAGGAAATTTGTGCTACTTAGCCCTTTCACTGTTTTACATGTTCCTTCATTTTGTCTTGCACAAAGCTTTTCCCTTCCTTGTCTATGCGTGTTCAGAAAGAGGGTAGGGTGGGGTGGGGTGGGGTTGTCATGGTATTAGCATACTAGGATCCCTGGCATTACTCTTTTCATTATGATTTAGTGTTCCATGATTAGTTGACATTGATCACATTGTGTTTCTTTTTACATTGGCAAGACAAACATGGTCCTGCATTGAAGGTTCTGATGTTGAACTCTTGGCCGCTTATAAATACTCCCGCAAAAGATTCCCATTTACAAAATTTGCGATTATAGGAATATAGTTTCATTTTATAAAATAAAAAGTTTTAGTTTAGTAATTGATAGAATAATAAAATTATGATAATAAATTTGAGAACATCGTATTATTTTATATTTATATTAATATAAACTCTTTTGCACTAGGGGAGGGGGAGGATGTTTTATAATTAACTAAAAAGTAAAAAGTGTACTCACTTTGTGGTAAAAGAAAGAGGGTAATATCATATGGTTTATATGTTGCCAATTCAAAAAATAAACAAAAAAGTTGCGTGAAATAAAAACACAAGTCTAAATGTTTTTGGAATCTTAAATTGCATTTGGCATTTTCATATTTAGTCGGTAAGAATATACAAGTATTGCAGGGATTTTTTTTATCCCGGTCTTGTTTAGAGCTAAATGACGCGTTTATTTTGAATAAAAATCATCTAAATGGTCGAATCGATCAGATAACCAAATATAATTTTTTTTGGCCGAATGGCTGCTCAATGAAATATTTTATATATAATTTTTTTTATAATATTAATTATTATATTAAATAAATTTTCAACAATTTTAAATTTTTTTAAGATAAAATAATAAAAATCTGTTATTCAAATATTTCAAACATATCAATTATCAAACAAATTTTTTCATTTAATACTTAAAATTCTGTTTTATTCAACTTATTCACATTATTTCTATTTTTTTCAATTTTATCAAACACCCTTTAGCCTGCCTAGTATATATGTACCGGTATATATAACTTGCCCCGACCTTCCCAAATTTAATTTAAGATCCTCTTTTCCTTTACCGGGTGTCCAAAAATAGTCACCGTTGCTTTCAAATTATACTAGTAGCAAATTAGCAATCAACCCTTTCTGTACAAAATTTTGTGGGACAAAACCCTATTAAAAGTAATCTTGAACTCTAATAAACATTGCACCAGTCTCATCTTCTGTAAGAGCATAAAATCTGAATGAGCACAATTTAAAAACGGATTGGAGCTCAACAGTAGTTCATTAGCCAAATTGTTCCAGAATTATGATCGGAACTAGATATATATACAGACAATATGATTGGAAATTCGAAACCCTTCAAAACTGTTGTAATTGTAGTTCATTAGCCGGAATTGCTTAGCATCTTAGAAGCTATTTCATTGTTGTGGCGATTGGCTTGGCCTCAGTACAGAAGAATAGTAATGTGATTCAAGCTCTGTAAGGCTAGCTGCTGCCTCCTCTCCAATTTTAGCCAACATGCCATCTGTTTTTTCTGCCTGTTGGTTTAACTCATCTGTTCTTTGCTCTACATGGTCATTAAGGGTTGCGAACCCTGAAAAGATGGCTGTCTGTTTCAACTCTGACACCAATTTAAGCAATGAATCAGCTGCCTGAACCTGTTGTTCACATTTCATAGTACCAACAAGTGTTGTCATTGGGAGAAAAAAGGTAAGGCAATGAAGAAACCATGATATAAATTCATTTAGGAGATAGGGACAGTTCACACAATTCAACGGGAGTGATTAATATGAAGTTAACTTTGGTCAATTGACCAACACAATGTCGACACGCAGGCCGGGAGGTAATCTCTCTGCATGTTAGCACTGTATTGGTCAATTGACCAACTTACGATAAAGTTAACTTCATGGTAACCGGATCTCAATTCAACAGATGAGGGCATAAAAATATATATGTTGGTTTTTCCCGCCATTCTCTAAAGACGACTACTTATGTGACACCCCTGATATGTGTTAACTTTTCTTTGATAAGATTTTTTTATTAAATGACGATGAAAATGTATAAAGAACAACAAGGCTTCCAATGCCGCCAAAAAAAAGAAAAAGATAAAAAAGGTCAGAGGGGAGATACATATGCAGTGATGCATACATATATAAAAGTATTACAAGTGTGCACTTGTGTATGTTTTATATCTATGTAATATGGGTGTGAAATGGTAACCTCTTACCATTCTGGCTGCACGCATCTCCATCATGAAAGCTTCTTGTGAATTTCTAACAGGCGGATCATTAACCTGCAATATGCATAATACTGTCAGGATATGACATTAGTTCATTCTGGTGCACAGAGAAATGAAACCTCTGGTTATAGTGACAATACTTGGTACTTGAGGGAAAAAGGAAGTTCACTGCGAAATAGAGAACTAAAACCTCAAGCACATTATATATTGGTCAATGTTCCCATAATAGTTTTTCATATGTGCACATTAGGACTGTTTTTACCATAAACAAGCTCCTACAGAACAATTAGTCATATCAAAAGAAGCTAGCAAGATTAGTGGAACCACTTTTATTTCAATATGAAATTCACTTAAAATAGAACATCGCAGGTAATATTATAATATAGGCAATAATGTGAATATGTGATAAATAATACAACAAGTCAAAAATCAAGGCACTTTAGGCAACAGCAAGCAGATCACAAGCTAAACTGTAACAAGAGAACAGCCAAATTGCTACATAAATGAAAACCATTCTTTATTTACACAAGATGACATTCACATAAAGGAGAGAACAGCAGAATGCTACAAAGAGATCCATAAGTGTGTTAGAGGCAATGATGGGAAAATTTATTGAAATACTAAATGAAGGTACTTTAGACATCATCAAGCATGTCACGTGCAAACTTAGAGAGTTCTAATTCTTCCTACCTGACACATCAACTTTCAAATAAATGGAACACGAGAATCTCAGTCTTCCCCTAATAGATGGAATATGTGACTCTCGTTTTCTTCCTTCCTAATATTTTCTTCTTATCATAGATTCTTCCTCTTTAACTCATACTTGTTAGCAACCAAGATGGAGATTTAGTTTCAGAGTTTCTCAGTGGCTTGGATTCCAAACATTAATGAAAAGTTCTTCTGTTTGGTTTAACAAGTATCATGAAATTTCTGGTAACTGTGGCCCCTTAGAAAGGAAACATTTTGGCTATTGGGGTGGAGATGTAGAAATTTGAACAATAACAGAAGAAAAAGACAGAATATTTGAAAGCTAGCTACTCAACATCAAAACTGACTTAAACAAGAAGTAAACAATATACAGGGAAGCAAACAATAAAGCTTCTGTAATTACTTGTATCTGCAGTGTATATTTTAGTCCGGTACAAAATTATTCAAGACACATACCAAGTCTGCACACAAATTACCACTTTGATAGTATCCACAGTTTAACTCAGAGTTGAAATATTCTAAGCATAATTTCCAAAATTTGAGTTTATTTTTTAACTTGTAGTTCGTCCAGTTCTGGTAGATTTATTTAGAATATATTCTTTTGCCTCCAAGTTCTTACAATCTATTTTACTAGGTCATACCACAAAGGCATGAAATGGAGAGTTGAGATCTAAAATCTAGGGCTTGGTGGATTTGTGTGGGTGTGATTGTGAAATTATTAGCGAAGTAGGATTGGGAAATACAAGTCAATTGAGTGCCTATATACCATTTTTGGTGACCTATCGAGATCTGATGAGAATTTGCACATAGCTTCTGATCTTAACATCAAAAAAGAAGGTTGTAAAACCGAGAATTTGCTCATAGCTTATGATCTTTGACACAGAAAAAGAAGGTTGTAAAACTGAATCAATATAAGGAAAAGCCCATTGGATAGTTATTCATACATTTTTCTCACCTCCAAAATTCGTTCCACTTACCACTATGAAATTCTTGAATTTTCAATGAACCTAATAAAACTAATGCTTAACTAAATCCATCTTTCCTTAAGTTTAAAATCCTTTTTAATTTCATATTTAACCCATCACAGTTAAAATTTAGATTGATCAGTTATGTTAGCAATTTACCATTTCCCTGATAAGTCAAGCAAATGGTTTCTGGATCTGTATTGAAATCAGTTTAAACGGGTGTTGTATTTAGTTGATGAATAAGTGAAACTCAAGCAAGCAACTATTCTTATAACTCCGGTGAAAAGGAAACTGTTGAAAGAGGGACTCTGTGTGACGTACGTAAACAAATGATTGGCAACCAAATTATCACCCTATAATCAGTACTGTAAAGATGGTAATTCTAAAAACTAGTTATCTTCTACATTTACGTTCATAAATTACAGAAGTTTTCACTTTTGTTATCTATTGTCAAACATGTATTTTTTTCAATTCTTGCAAAGTACAATAAGAGGTTTGACAAAAGAAGACACGTTTAAGGAATAACAAACATTTTTAACCACCACATTCTCATTGCAAATCCTCATTAGAAGGAGTTGCATATTTTTAATAATTTTTCCTTATAGGAAATACCTCAAGGCTCAAACAACATCTCTATTGTTTCTATATTGAAAATAATCCAAAAAATTCAGAAAAGCAGTGGGGCAGATTGGCATGTTACTATGTGCATGTGTACAAATGTGTGCCTGAGAATGTGGGAGAGAGAAAGAGAAAGAGAGAGAGAGAGTACCCTGGCAACATTGACAATGAAACTAAAATTATCCACAATATTTCCAATGTCATTGTCGACTCTTTGCTGTAACGTCTTCTGCTTTTGAGCTGCAGCTGCTGCAGCTGCAGCGGTGGGCCCACCCCCTCCTACTCCTCCCTTGTTCATGATATTTTTGAAGCAGCTGCTTGTTTTATAGGGAAAAAACTTTTAAATTATCATTTTGATCTTTGCATAAACATAGATAGAAAACCGAGGGACTTACTACGCAAAATACCAACCTGTTCAGATAATTATTTGTACAACCATTCCTTGTTCGCTAATTACCAATAAGATACACATAAACTCTAATGTAGATTCTCACACTACGTAAGTTTCCTCTTTTTTTTTGTGTTTGCAAGATAAGGTAAATGTGTCAAGGCCAAGTACTATATAAAACTGCAACTTGAAAACCAAATTGCAAAGCATATAAGATGAAGGAAGCCAAACAGCTAAAAATCAGCCCGTACTTCACATATTAAACTACATATTATTCTTTAAGGCATCTAGGCATTTGAAGTGACTAATAACACAATGAGTCACTAAAGACGTCTGCAAACCCACAACTCACAAGTCATGACCCTACCAATTATACATAGTCTATAGCATTGACCAAATATAAAAGGAACTTCTATAACAATCAAGCAAACAACATTAGCACAGGCCACAGTGGAAGTTCAGGAACCAGGAACTTCAACGCTCATTTTTCAATTTAATTTATCAAGATGCTCCCTCATTAGGAATACTTTGATCATTAACAAAAAAAAAATCTGAAGCAAAACGAAAACAAATCTACTAAAAGCACAACACTAAGACCAAACATTAACAAAACAACACTAAACCTAATTAAAAGTAACTGTATTTTTTATAAGAATAATGTTACAGCGAGTATACAGCAAACAGAGCCAACTACAATACTGTATTTTACAAGGGCCAGGGGTGAGATGCATCAAACCTAATCAGGTCGATTCCAATACTTGCTAAGCTGCCTGTGTTTTACACTCTTATCTAGAAAAAGTAATATAATACCCCAGTCCTACATACAAATTGTGAGAATAGAGAGTACCTTATAAGCCTTTAGCCAGCAAGTTCAGTATTGGCTTTTAAGGCCATGTTACTTGTGACTCACCAACCCACTCAAACTGCAAGACGAGAAAGAAAGGTTTTTGTTGTATCTAATGGTCTTGGCTCTGCCAAATTATGATTTACAGTTCATACCTCAAGGTTTTCCCCATAAATAACACTTATTTGAACATCTAAATCAAAACAAAAAGAGCAGAACTAAGATTTCTAACAATTTCAGAAATTTTGAATATATGCATAAACAAAAATCAAAAGAGAAAAAAAGTTAACCCGTTTACAACTAAATGAAAGAAAATATGAAATTAACTAACAAATTCTTGTAGTCCGTCACACTAGTTTTTGAATTCTATAAAGCCTTTGGTTCGTTAAAGAGTAAAGATGGACAATTCAAATTGACTCATCCTACACATATATCATATTATTGGCTACAAATCAGGTGATAAAAGTAGTGAAAATAGAAAAAGAGAGACGGAGAAAAAGAAGTTCGTTAACTGCTATGCTGAAGATATAGTAATTGAGATGTTACTTCCCACTGTTTCAAAATTAGAGATACATTTCTATTACTAGACCATTTACTTCAATGAATTTTCTAATATGTTATCACTAATATACTAGGTGGAATCTGCACCTTGTATTTAAGAAGAAAAAAAAAGAATAGTAGAATACCCTGTTAAGTGTGTGTAGTGCAATCATTTTGTAAGACCTTTTTTCCTAAATGAAGGGCCTAGTAATGAATATATCCTTAAGCAAACAAGAAAAAAGTAACTTTTTGTGCATTACCATACATGCCAGTTGATCAGAAGATTCATAACTCTGATAACAATGTTGATTGAGACCAGATCATTTAGCTCCGGGAGATTAAACACACAAGCACGATAACAATATGGAAAAAGGAAAGGCCTCGCTGTAAAAAAACCTGATTATCCCAAAGAAGGGAAAATGGTAATAAAAAAAATGAAACAAATGCTGATACACCCCACAAATGGCACAAAAATAGAGGTTCCATTGAAGAAGGCTATGTACAACCCATTTTGATGCATATAAAACTCATTATATGGTCATAAAATTCACCATATACTGTACTATATTTTGCACACAAGTTAAACGATATCAAAGAAAAGAAGAATCAGAAGAGATAAACAAATGAAAAGCCAGAAGACAAAAGGGTGTCCTGGTTATGATTCTTAGAGGCAAAAATCAACAAGCCAGCTTACAGTAACAATCAAATACATCTCAAAAATACAAATTAAAAACAACCACCCATCTCAATTTTGGATAGACCTTTTACATGGAAAATATAAACAACATAACTAAACAGAGATTTATACAATTTAAACTATACACCAACCGGGATGGAATTCAAAAAATAATTAAACAGAAAAATATATAAAAAGCATGAAAAACCCTAACTAGGTATGAATATACAAGTTATTACTAAAATAGATGCTTCAATAGTGCTGAGACAAACTACCATTAACGCTTACAGCTGAAAATCATAAGAAAAATGCTCGTGACTTGTAATCACATCCCAAATAAGATATGAGAGAGAAGCCATTATACCTTAGATTATTGTTATGAAATTGCTTGATACGGATTTGGAGATGGAGCAAAATATGCAGTGTGAAAATAAGGAAGACCGAGACGAGAGAAATGAGACGAGGATTAGCTTGAATAAAGATGAATTATGAGGAATATCAAAAGAACAGGCTAAAATTACTGTTACCGCCTCAACACTTTCAACAATTGTAGATAAAGCCCCTCTTATGACTTATCTCTTGTAGAATATCAACCATCAAATAATAGTAATAATTTTTCTTTTTTTCAGAACTATAAATAATAGTAACGTGGATTTAACGATTATTGTAAAGTAAGTTCATATATTTTTCAGCATACTTTTTGAAGTAAATTAAATATTTTCTATTAAGCTTAATATGATATTTTCTTTCTTTCATATCAAAAATTAAAATCTCCTTTATTACATGATAATGTTTTGTTTGCGAAAATTCTAAAATTATATTTTTTTTGTAATAAATTACTCAATCCATTCCACAAATAATAATAAAAAAAAGTCTTACTCCCTCCATCCCTTAAATTATGACTTAATAACAACTTTTACACAAATTAAGGTAATAAAATAAGAGGATAAATACTAAATTCCCTTAAACATTCGGTGGAACTCTTAAAATTCCCTATTGAACGAAGAACAATGCCGGGGAACTCAGTGTCCATAGCTATGAAAGGATAGTCATCTACTATCTCTGAAATTAACGCAAACTCGTCTTCAAGATTATCATTCCAAACTAACTTCCCTAATGTGAATTGATTCACTTTTCTACAGAATCTACATTATTCGGACCAAATAGAATCAAACAACAAAACACCCCAAAAAACCCAATTCGACAACGTACAATACGATACAAATCCCAAATCTGCAAGACACGCAGCAAAACAAACAGACCCCCTAAATCAATACTGAGTTTTAAATATTACCCATATCATAAATAAACCCTAGATTTCAAGCAATCAAGGCTAGAAAAGAACTTTTCCTGTTTACTCGCCACATATTTTTATTCAGCCAAAAAAAAAAGGGGGCTAGAAATAAGCATAAAAACAATAAGATCTTACCTTAGAGCTGCAAACTTTTCCTGTATTTGGTCCAAAAGTTAGGAACTTTGTGATGAGAACTGGTGGATTTTTACAGAATAGTTTAAAAGAAAGGTTTTCTAGAAATAGAATAAAAAGACAAAGAAAAAATAGAGTTTTTTTTTTTCGGGGGTTCAACAACGAGAGCTAGGGCATCCTTAGCTCACATTGTAACGATTAGAAAGTGAGGTATGAGGAGGAGGTAGAAGATGATGTCCGGTGTTGAGCGTCGACGTGTGTATATATCGGACTAAATAGCATATCTGACCCTCCTATTTATCATATTTTTGCTAAAGCGTTCCTTAAATATTTTTTTTTGCACAACTGTTCCTCAATGATACATTAATTGTGCAAAAGTGTTTCTTTTCTATTTTTGTTCAATTTCCGTTAGTCAAACAAAATATTTTCCGTTAGTCAAAAGTTTCCCCAAACTTTATTTTCATTCAACTTGATCTAATTAATTAAATTATGAACTTGTACAATAAATAACATAAGTGTCAAAAAATAACAAATATTTATTTTATCAAGAAAATAATTTCATACACTTTTCACTAATTAAATTTCTCAAATATTAAAATTTGCGTAATATAAGTTCAAACATAAAATTTTCTGATGTAAAAATAAAATTTTAATACCCATAAAAAGTGTAAATTAACACAAAAAAATTACATTTTTTTTTCTAAATATTAAAATTTACTAAAACAAATTTAAAGAAAAATTATTACGAAACGAATCTTACGCACAACTTTATTATAAATTAAAATCTCCTTCAATTTTTGATTAATTAGGATTTGATCTTAATAGCGCGCCTAGATCTGTAATGAAAAAGCAGCGACATTCCTCACTTGATAGGTCGATTTTATTTATTGTGGGCATACAAGTATTACATGTAATTATGTAATCAAACTTTGTGCATGCTCCAATAGAAATTAAAGCTTTTCATACAGATTCAATAAGAACAAATGCTAGACCATGGATTACTAAAGTCAACATACTCTAAAACAGGTCCCCAAATATCCAATGATGATTTAATCACCCTAATAAGGACCAACATAAACAGATGTTGAGAATATTAAACGGTGTAATCATATATTTTACACTAAACTAATTGTCAGCAAATAACTAGGTAGCAAAATTCTAAAACACATTTTTTGAAATCTCCTTCAATTTTAAAATCTTATGAAACAATTTTTTTTTGATTAAACATAACTAACATAATTTTTAATACTTTTTATATGAATTATAAGATTCGTTCTATAACAAGTATTTTCTAAGTTTGTTTTACATAAATTTTAATATTTGAAAAAAATATAATTTTTTTGTGTTTTAATTTGCACTTTTTATGGGCATTAAAATTTACTTTTAAATTAGAAAAACTTGTACTTGAATGTATATTACGGAAATTTTAACATTTTAGAAATTTCATAAGCAAGAAGTGTATGAATATTTTTGATAAAATGAATATTTGTTATTTTTTAACATTTATGTTATTTATTGCACAAGTTCATAATTTAATTAATTAGATCAAGTTTAAAAAAAATGATAAGTTTAGGGAACATTTGACCAAAAGAAACATTTGACTAACGGAAAACATCTTGTTTGACTAACGGAAATTGACCAAAAATTAAAAGGAACACTTTTGCATAACTAATGCATCATTGAGAAACAGTTGTGCTAAAAAATAAGTTTAAGGAACGGTTTAGCAAAAATATGACAAATAGGAGGGTCAGATATGCTATTTAGTCGTATATATTGACCATGTATCTATCTCTCTCTATTGTTGACAGATTTTAAACTATTTTGTGGGTTGGGTCTTGAAGCAAGTAGGCGAAAGATTGAAGGCCCATTATGTGGTCCACTCTTATCTTATGGATAATCAAGACTCAAGAGTAAAGACCAAAACTAGGATGTGAATTAATTTATGGATCAATTACATATTCTATTACATTTTTTAAAATAATTACAATAATAATATATTCATAAAATATTTATACAATTAATACACTTTTTATATTTATTTACAATATTAGTGCAATTAGAATTCCTTAATTTAGAAAATTAGTATGCAATTAGGATCCCTTAATTTAGGTAATTAGTATTGATTTATTTATTAAATTAAGTAATTAATAAGTAAACTCCTCTTCCTCTTCATTTATCTCTCTCATAAATAAAACTCAGTTTCCATTATTACACAAACTCTTTCCGCTCTCTCTCCTCCCTCATCTGCCGTCCGCTGCCGTGCCGCTGACCCTCTGGTTGGACCTTCCTTTTTGAGACAGTGGTTTAACTTTACGACAGTCTCCGACGCCTCTAGCAGCGACTGTGTCGCCCCCAAAATAGGTATACAACACTCATTCTGAGTCGCCAAAATACATAGTACAGAAACAACTATATATTTATTATTACAACACAAGAACTGTGAGTTTAAATACAAATATTTTCATCTAGACAATATCCACACTCAAATAAGTTCTCATTACAATTATTGATACGTTATTTCACAAAAATGGTGAGGACTACTAAAATAACTTCTAGAATCATCATTCCATACCCCGACTAGTACTCGCTACATTCTCGCCTCCTGAGAAAAATGGAACAAAAAGAAAAAGGGTGAGCTCAACTAGCCCAGTAAAGAACATTATGACTAAGATAACATAGAACAAATTATCGTTAGTCTTCAACAGGAAAAAATATAATAGAATACAATAGTCAACAACTTTTAAATCAATGTTCGCAGCGAAAAATAATAATTCATAGAAGAGTTACGTAGAGAATGAAATCTACTATTATCTATGAATTTAAAAGTCCATCATCAATATTTTATCCCTGTAACATCAATCAATATTCATCTTTGCACTACAAGCCAAAGATATTCATCAGTTGGTTATGTTCATCTCAACACCTGTTCATCTTTGCACTACGGGCCAAAGATATTCATCAGAAATCATTCATCTTTGCACTACAGGCCAAAGATATTCAGTTATATCATCATTTAGGACTGAGGATGATGAAAAATATTTTAAAGGAAACGAATCCAGTGAAACAAAATTACAAATATTAAGGATTCGTATTTCGATTTATCCATGTCCAAAAATACCTTATAATCATAGTTAAGTAAAATTCAAGAAAGATCAAAACATTGATACAATCAAAGCTAGTATCCAGAATAGATATTTGGACGAAAAGAAGAAAAATTTATTTTTCGGTGAATAGTAACTCGTGAATAATAATCCCGGCATGAAAAGTTCTAAATTTGATAAAAATTTCCAACCAATATTTCGACATAATGATATTGAAGAAATAATATCATTTTTGAATAAAATAACATCCCTTACCTCAAAAAGAATAATACTTTTGACTGGAATACTGGATATAGTGCTAAAAAAATTTACACCGTATAGCAATACTCGAAGTACTAAAATACTCACAAAAAATACGCTCGATATTATAGAGAGAGAAATAGAGAGAAAACTTCAGTTTCTGGTGTGATTTTCAATTCTAACATAAGCACCCTATTTATAGGAAATTGCTTAGAACACCAAAGCAGAAAATTTAATAAAATATTAATATATAAATAAAATTTTCTACGCCAACCTTAGACTTCTGAATTCAGCAACTTAGCATGTGATTAATGAGGCTCATAACATATAAAAAACGTTTTTCTTAATTAAAATAATTAAAACTTCCAAAAATCAATTTTTTCGGAATTTCAGAACTTCAATAATTCATAATAAATAGCCCTTTTATCAGAAAATTTAAATCTCGTGATTTTTTATAGGAAATTCAATTCTCTACAACTTTGCAGAAGAAAGTTTTTCCAAATTCAAAACAGAAATTGACCGAAATCCATAAACGGACGATTTTACAGGCTATAATCAAATTTCAGTTAATAAATGGGGTCCACCGACACACAAAACATGTTTTAAACATCTTTTACAATAAAAATACTCTTCCTCCTCATATACTCGTATATCCCACATTCATTGTAAAAATATCACAATTATTATATTATTAAAATATAATAATATATTAAAATGAATTATTTTATCAGAAAAAGATAAAATATTAATTTTCAACAATTGTCACATTAAAAATTTTCTCCATCTATATCCACATAAAATTAATATTTTCCTCATCATATAAATCAATAATTAATTATTCACAAATAATATTACAGAATCACAATAATGACAACCAGGCCGTTCCTAGAAAAGAGGTGGCTTTTCAATAAGGATCTCTTCTTACTGGCGCGCAATTAGATGACCAAACCTCTCATTAGACAGAACTTTCTAGACATTGCCAATAATGTTATCTAATAATATTATTCAGATAATATGAATTATTGCTCCGATAATAGAAAATACTGTGTAGTGACAATTATTAAAATAACAGTAATATAAAATATCAACGCAGCAATTATTGAATCAATAAAATACTGAACAGTAATTACTGTAACAATTATTGAGTAATGCCTTCTTACGTAAAAATTAATAATTGGTGCAATACCGTGTGCTACTGTGCAACAACGCGTATTACTGTGTTTTAACCACCGGGTATTCCAACAGTATTAACGGTAACAACTACGCCGTTATTTATAAACAACTCATACTTGTCGTTTTCTTCATCCAATCGCTTTCCGTTATGGGGCCCACAAAAGACAGCGCCGTCGTACGAATATTCTCCAACAGCAAGAATATTCCACGACCAAACGAATATTCCCCGACAACAATGAATATTTTATAACCACCTGCTTATTTGAAATATTTGCGCATTTTACCCATAACTAACCACATTAATCAAATCAACCCTTACTGTAACGACCCCAAAATAGGTCCATTCCACCCAACCCATTCTGAGTCGTCAAATACATGGTACAGAAAACAACTACAACTTTATTACAACAATTATCGTGCAAAATACAACAACACATATGCTGTGAGTTTGGATACAAATATATATCAAATGTGACTCATGTTCCAACCGTGGACATCCCCTCACAATAACACCTTACATAAATGTATAGTCAAAAATTGTTTTAGAAATTAGAATCTTTGGGAAGTGCTCAAGGAAACCTTCGTACATGGGAGGCCACGCGTCTAGGTTATGATAGATATCATATGGCCACAGAATTATCCTTGGTTGACCCAATAGACCCCAAAGAAAAACGAGAAGATTACTATCATATTCTTCCCAATGGTGAGTCTTCTCTTGACTTATCATTATCTCCACTGTCTCAAATTGAGAATTATACTTCAAACAAACACCAAGATTATATAGGTAGTGCCCATAGATATACTCAGCAAGTGGATGAGCACAACCCTGTCCTATGATGACACGAGGTTGTATGTCATTAGACATCTTGTATGATAGTGACAAAACACCCTTCCAACGTTGGGTTCGCCTCACCCTATTTTCTTCACCAAATATAACTACTAAATGATGACCACCGTTCTATTCCCTTGTTACCCCCGCTCGACCCAGCTACACTCTTATTACCTGAAAGGAATTGTGAAGCAAAAGGGTGAGCACAACTAGCTCAGTAAAGAATATCATGACTAAAGATAATTAAATTATCAATAGCCTTCATCAATAATAAATCAGAGATTTAGAACATATGGTAAATGATAAAAATTTCAACCATAGTTGCAGCGGAACGAGCAATCCATTAGAAGAGTCAAATAGACTATAAAGTCTATTATCTTCTCCATGTTAAAAATTCACCAACAATGTTTTATCCATGTAACATCACTTAACAGTTCCTTTCCACAATCATATGAATAACTCATAATCATAATTGTGACTATAAATTTTTCTTCGCACCCAGGACGAAGAATATTTTCATCACCTGTCTTTACCTGAAACATCAAAGATCATGGTTATACCAAATCACAGTTCCTGTTTATAATCATACTAACAAATCCATCTTTGCACTACGGGCCAAAGATATTCATTTGTATCACCAGTTGGTCATGTTTATCTCAACATCTGTTCATCTTTGCACTACTGGCCAAAGATATTCAACAACATGTCATCTTTGCACTACGAGCCAAAGATATTCATCAACAATTCATCTTTGCACTACAGGCCAAAGATATTCATCAACAATTCATATTTGCACTACAGGCCAAATATATTCATATCTCAAAGAAATATATAATCATTTCAGAATTTATATAAACAATAATTATAACCATGTTGATCAATTCACCTTTGCACTTAAGCTTAAGATATTCAATTATAAATTCAATGGTCATGATCATACCAGTCACAATTCAACTTTGCACTACAGGCCAAAGAGAACCCTAGTCATGATCATACCAATAATCTACCCATCTTTACACTCCAGTGAAAGAGAATTTCAACATCAGGGTTATAAAAATGTTATATATGATGATAAAAATAATATGATCAACATATAGTTTTAATCTCAAGAGTAATATTCGTAACTCATGAATAGTAAATCATGAATAGTAACTCATGAATAGTAACCCCGACACAAAAGATAGAAATTCCACAATAAAATACATACCAATATTTTGGTATAATGACATTGAAAAAATAACATTTCTTAAGCTTATAAACAATTTATTTTAATTGTTTACACTTTACTAATTAATGCATTTAATCATCATAAAATGCCAACTCTTACAATTTCATCATCAATAACCAAAACCCTCATCAAAAATCTGCATATACCTCATATAGGATTCCCAAGCCATAAAATCCTATTTTCCAATTTTCTTTCTTCACAAAACATATTTAATTCATTTACTCATAACTAGACCATTTTTATGAAAAATACCAAATCAGTTCCAAAAATATTTCTTTTCTGGGATTTAGCATAATATAGTCCCATAGTGAACATATATTTTTCTCAGAATTTTTAAAAGTCATTTACTATTTTTCATATGGCCAAAATAGCCGAATATTTAGACATTTATCAAAAATTATACTTTTATCTAAAAATTCTGAAATTCACAGAGTATACTCCTATCATATTCATGTACTCCCAATAAAAATTTTATCAATTTTGGAGTTAACCACAAGGAATTATAAGCGATTACTTTTAAAAAAGTCTTTTCTCATAAAATTCATAACTCTCAATCTATACATCCAAAAATCACCATTTTTGGACACAATCAAGAAAACTCATCAAAATATCATTTTAAATTTTTTCAGAATTTTTGAAGATCAGAAAAATTACGAAACTGAAAATCATAACAACCCTTAAAATCCCTTAATATCCCTTACTATCCCTTACTATCCCTTACCTCAAAAGAGCAGTACTTCTGATCGGTATAAGGCCGAAGAAAACTTGCATTGAATAGTAACTCTCAAAGTATCTAAATACTCACAAAATATGCTTCATAATATAGAGAGAGAAAGAGAGAAAGCTTATGTTTCTGGTGTGATTTTCAATTCTAACTTAGCCCTCTATTTATAGGAAAATTTTGGTAGGTTTGACCTGCAACCTGATGGCTTTACCTGCTACTATTCCCACCCACCACATTTGAAATATAATTCAGCACATTTCTTCACCAACCACAAGTGGGGCCCACCAATTCTAGAATTTTCCACCAAAATGATAAACTCTGAAAATTTAGCAATTTCTGAACCAGTCATCTCGTAAAATTCATAATAAATCATACGTTCATTTTTAACGGTTCAAAATTTGTGGGCATATACTCAACTTATATATGTATAACATATCCAAAAATTACCACGATCCAACGGTCGGATTAAAAATTATAACCCCCGCAAAATATCTCACAACCCTAATTTTTAATACCTCCATTCCGACAAAATACTGATAAAAACCTCAACATTAACTCCTTCATTTTTAACCACAAAAATATATCCCTCATTTATATCCACATAAAATAAATATTTCCTTATCATATGAATCAATAATTAATTATTCACAAATAATATTACAGAATCACATTTATGACAACCAGGCCGTTCCCAGGAAAGAGGGGGCTTTCCAATAAGGATTTCTCCTTACTGGCGCGCAATTAGATGACCAAACCTCTCCTTAGACAGAACTTTCTAGACATTGCCAATAATGTTATCTAATAATATTATTCAAATAATATGAATTATTGATCTGATAATAGGAAATACTGTGCAGCAACAATTATTGAACAACAATAATACAAAATTTCAACGTAGCAATTATTGAATCAATAAAATAAAATATTGAACAGTAATTACTGTAACAATTATTGAGTAGTGCCTTCTTACGTAAGAATCAATAATTTCAAAAATACTATGTAATACCGTGTGCTACTATGCAATAACGCGTATTACTGTATTTTAACCACCGGTTATTCCAACAGTGTTAACGGTAACAACTACGCCGTTATTTGTAAAAACTCAAATTTGTCGTTTTCTTCACCCGACAGTTATTCTGTTATGGGGCCCACAAATAGCTGTGCCGTCGTACGAATATTTTCCGACAGAAAGAATATTCCACGACCAAACGAATATTCCCCGACAACAATGATTATTTTATAACCACTTATGTATTTTAAAAAAAAATCATATATCACCCTTAACTTTAACATTTATCAATTTAACCATTTACTGAATAGTAATTATAAGAAAAATTAAATACTTTTATTTCATAAAATTCGGGGTCTTACAATCTCCTCTCCTTATGAAATTTCGTCCCCGAAATTTACGTACCTGGTATTTCAAAGAGTTGAGAATACCTTCCTTTCATTTCAAATTCCATCTTCTCTGTCATTATAATTTCTCCATTGCTCATCTCCTGTATTTCAAATAACATTCTAGAATACAGCTTCAAAACAAGTGTTAATTTAACAAATTAACATATCACATAATATCCCGATATTATGACTGACCAACAAATAAGCTTAGGTAGGACACACTAGCGAAGGATTTACTCATCTCTCCCCTCCTAGTTGTATTCCCCGATCTCCGCCAGAGATCATATCCCCAAGCTCTGATACCAAATGTAACGACCCCAAAATAGGTCCATTCCACCCAACCCATTCTGAGTCGTCAAATACATGGTACAGAAAACAACTACAACTTTATTACAACAATTATCGTGCAAAATACAACAACACATATGCTGTGAGTTTGGATACAAATATATATCAAATGTGACTCATGTTCCAACCGTGGACATCCCCTCACAATAACACCTTACATAAATGTATAGTCAAAAATTGTTTTAGAAATTAGAATCTTTGGGAAGTGCTCAAGGAAACCTTCGTACATGGGAGGCCACGCGTCTAGGTTATGATAGATATCATATGGCCACAGAATTATCCTTGGTTGACCCAATAGACCCCAAAGAAAAACGAGAAGATTACTATCATATTCTTCCCAATGGTGAGTCTTCTCTTGACTTATCATTATCTCCACTGTCTCTAATTGAGAATTATACTTCAAACAAACACCAAGATTATATAGGTAGTGCCCATAGATATACTCAGCAAGTGGATGAGCACAACCCTGTCCTATGATGACACGAGGTTGTATGTCATTAGACATCTTGTATGATAGTGATAAAACACCCTTCCAACGTTGGGTTCGCCTCACCCTATTTTCTTCACCAAATATAACTACTAAATGATGACCACCGTTCTATTCCCTTGTTACCCCCGCTCGACCCAGCTACACTCTTATTACCTGAAAGGAATTGTGAAGCAAAAGGGTGAGCACAACTAGCTCAGTAAAGAATATCATGACTAAAGATAATTAAATTATCAATAGCCTTCATCAATAATAAATCAGAGATTTAGAACATATGGTAAATGATAAAAATTTCAACCATAGTTGCAGCGGAACGAGCAATCCATTAGAAGAGTCAAATAGACTATAAAGTCTATTATCTTCTCCATGTTAAAAATTCACCAACAATGTTTTATCCATGTAACATCACTCAACAGTTCCTTTCCACAATCATATGAATAACTCATAATCATAATTGTGACTATAAATTTTTCTTCGCACCCAGGACGAAGAATATTTTCATCACCTGTCTTTACCTGAAACATCAAAGATCATGGTTATACCAAATCACAGTTCCTGTTTATAATCATACTAACAAATCCATCTTTGCACTACGGGCCAAAGATATTCATTTGTATCACCAGTTGGTCATGTTTATCTCAACATCTGTTCATCTTTGCACTACTGGCCAAAGATATTCAACAACATGTCATCTTTGCACTACGAGCCAAAGATATTCATCAACAATTCATCTTTGCACTACAGGCCAAAGATATTCATCAACAATTCATATTTGCACTACAGGCCAAATATATTCATATCTCAAAGAAATATATAATCATTTCAGAATTTATATAAACAATAATTATAACCATGTTGATCAATTCACCTTTGCACTTAAGCTTAAGATATTCAATTATAAATTCAATGGTCATGATCATACCAGTCACAATTCAACTTTGCACTACAGGCCAAAGAGAACCCTAGTCATGATCATACCAATAATCTACCCATCTTTACACTCCAGTGAAAGAGAATTTCAACATCAGGGTTATAAAAATGTTATATATGATGATAAAAATAATATGATCAACATATAGTTTTAATCTCAAGAGTAATATTCGTAACTCATGAATAGTAAATCATGAATAGTAACTCATGAATAGTAACCCCGACACAAAAGATAGAAATTCCACAATAAAATACATACCAATATTTCGGTATAATGATATTGAAAAAATAACATTTCTTAAGCTTATAAACAATTTATTTTAATTGTTTACACTTTACTAATTAATGCATTTAATCATCATAAAATGCCAACTCTTACAATTTCATCATCAATAACCAAAACCCTCATCAAAAATCTGCATATACCTCATATAGGATTCTCAAGCCATAAAATCCTATTTTCCAATTTTCTTTCTTCACAAAACATATTTAATTCATTTACTCATAACTAGACCATTTTTATGAAAAATACCAAATCAGTTCCAAAAATATTTCTTTTCTGGGATTTAGCATAATATAGTCCCATAGTGAACATATATTTTTCTCAGAATTTTTAAAAGTCATTTACTATTTTTCATATGGCCAAAATAGCCGAATATTTAGACATTTATCAAAAATTATACTTTTATCTAAAAATTCTGAAATTCACAAAGTATACTCCTTTCATATACATGTACTCCCAATAAAAATTTTATCAATTTTGGAGTTAACCACAAGGAATTATAAGCAATTACTTTTAAAATAGTCTTTTCTCATAAAATTCATAACTCTCAATCTATACATCCAAAAATCACCATTTTTGGACACAATCAAGAAAACTCATCAAAATATCATTTCAAATTTTTTCAGAATTTTTGAAGATCAGAAAAATTACGAAACTGAAAATCATAACAACCCTTAAAATCCCTTAATATCCCTTACTATCCCTTACTATCCCTTACCTCAAAAGAGCAGTACTTCTGATCGGTATAAGGCCGAAGAAAACTTGCACTGAATAGTAACTCTCAAAGTATCTAAATACTCACAAAATATGCTTCATAATATAGAGAGAGAAAGAGAGAAAGCTTATGTTTCTGGTGTGATTTTCAATTCTAACTTAGCCCTCTATTTATAGGAAAATTTTGGTAGGTTTGACCTGCAACCTGATGGCTTTACCTGCTACTATTCCCACCCACCACATTTGAAATATAATTCAGCACATTTCTTCACCAACCACAAGTGGGGCCCACCAATTCTAGAATTTTCCACCAAAATGATAAACTCTGAAAATTTAACAATTTCTGAACCAGTCATCTCGTAAAATTCATAATAAATCATACGTTCATTTTTAACGGTTCAAAATTTGTGGGCATATACTCAACTTATATATGTATAACATATCCAAAAATTACCACGATCCAACGGTCGGATTAAAAATTATAACCCCCGCAAAATATCTCAAAACCCTAATTTTTAATACCTCCATTCCGACAAAATACTGATAAAAACCTCAACATTAACTCCTTCATTTTTAACCACAAAAATATATCCCTCATTTATATCCACATAAAATAAATATTTCCTTATCATATGAATCAATAATTAATTATTCACAAATAATATTACAGAATCACATTTATGACAACCAGGCCGTTCCCAGGAAAGAGGGGGCTTTCCAATAAGGATTTCTCCTTACTGGCGCGCAATTAGATGACCAAACCTCTCCTTAGACAGAACTTTCTAGACATTGCCAATAATGTTATCTAATAATATTATTCAAATAATATGAATTATTGATCTGATAATAGGAAATACTGTGCAGCAACAATTATTGAACAACAATAATACAAAATTTCAACGTAGCAATTATTGAATCAATAAAATAAAATATTGAACAGTAATTACTGTAACAATTATTGAGTAGTGCCTTCTTACGTAAGAATCAATAATTTCAAAAATACTATGTAATACCGTGTGCTACTATGCAATAACGCGTATTACTGTATTTTAACCACCGGTTATTCCAACAGTGTTAACGGTAACAACTACGCCGTTATTTGTAAAAACTCAAATTTGTCGTTTTCTTCACCCGACAGTTATTCTGTTATGGGGCCCACAAATAGCTGTGCCGTCGTACGAATATTTTCCGACAGAAAGAATATTTCACGACCAAACGAATATTCCCCGACAACAATGATTATTTTATAACCACTTATGTATTTTGAAAAAAAATCATATATCACCCTTAACTTTAACATTTATCAATTTAACCATTTACTGAATAGTAATTATAAGAAAAATTAAATACTTTTATTTCATAAAATTCGGGGTCTTACACTTACTATTTCAAAATAATAAATAGAGGAAATTAAATTTCATTTATTAATAATTTGGGGTCTTACAACCTCCCCTCCTTATGAAATTTCGTCCTCGAAATTGACATACGTACCTGGTGTTTCGAACAGATAAGGATACCTCGCTTTCATTTCCGTTTTCAACTCCCAGGTTATTTCTTCAATAGCATGGTTCCTCCACAACACTTTAACTTGTGGTATGACCTTTGTGCGTAGGACATGCTCCTTCCTATCCAAGATCTTAACAGGTACCTCCTCGTACATTAAGTCTTCGGCTATCTCGTCCGGTTCTAACTCAATGACGTGGTTCGGGTCGTCCACATAATTTCGTAAGTTCGATACGTGAATAACGTTATGAACACGCGTCATACTTGGCGGTAAAATGAGTCTATAGGCCACAGTTCCTACTCGATCGAGGATTTCAAATGGACCAATAAATCGAAGGTTTGAGCTTCCTTCACATCGCCAATTCTCGCTTTTGGAATTGCAACTTCTTGCATCTTCTTCTTCATATTCATTAACTCCGGTGTGTAGCTTGAGCGATTTTAACTTTATCGATAAAAGTCGATTCTACTCGTATATCATCACATGGGTACCTAGAGTCTTCAACTCTATCTCTATTATTTGTAAGTTATACAAAAATGGGTCTTTGATAATATCGCACTTGTACTCGTATACGATGTTTTACTCAACACGTCAGCTACCACGTTCGCTTTTCCAGGATGGTATGGTCAGAACATGTACCAAATTGAGTCTCCCCTTGAGTTCTTCGAAGCTCTTCTCACATTCCTTGCTCCATTCTAATTTTTTTATCTCTATGAGTTAACTAAGTTAATGGAGTAGCAATTCGAGAAAATCTTTCCACAAAATCTTTGATAATAACTAGCTAAGCATAGAAAGCTACGTATTTCGATTACTGACTTAGGTTTGCTCTCAACTGTGACTCATATCTCAATCTTGGATAGCACGTCACAATGACACCTATCAGTTTACTACCGCACGAATATGGCGTCCCCTAGGGAGAGTCTGGCTTCAGTGCATTCCACAAAGGAAGTCACCAGATAAAGGCTCGGGTACAAACTTCTACAGTTACGTTTTTAACTCTTGAAGTTCAATAGGAACCATTCGATATGAAATTTTAGAAGTGAGTTTTGTACCAGATTCAAAGATGATACAAAATTCAATATCACGCGTAGGCCAATAAATTATTCAGGATATACGTCAGGGATTTTACTAACAACAGAAATATCATTCAAATCTGACGGATTTTTTGTTCAAGTCCATGACATGGCTAAGAAAGCTTGACATCTATTTTTCAATAAACGAATGACTTTACGGCTTAATATGAAAGAGTTTGACTTCAATGGTTTGGTTGCTTGAATTCGAATAACAGGTTTCTTAGGAATATGAAACTAACAACCTTACGAAAACAATCAATTTTGGCATGATGAGTAGTTAACCAATCAATTTCTAAAATCACATCAAAAGCAAGTATCTTTAAAGAGATAAGGTCAACAGGTAATGTGATGGTGCCAACTTAGATCAAACAAGATTTATAAATAGTAGATGTAACGAAGTTTCAACAGTTAAGTCAAAGTCTAATTTCTCAGAAGTCAAATTCAAACGTCGAGCACAAGTAGGAGAGACAAATGAATGGGTAGAACCGGTATCTAATAAAGTATAGACCTCGCAAGAATTTATAATTAACTAATACGTGATACCTTCGTTCGGGTTCCTCTCGTTTTGAGCAGTCACGACAAACGCTCTTCCAGGAATCGCTGACTTTGACTTGTCCGTATCCGCCTCTGGTGTCACCGTCCCAACTGGACTTAACTTTGCAATAGAGTACATTCCACCATTCTTTAGTTCGTCGCATTCCTTATCCATGATTTGGATCATTACTCTCCGATCCATATCGAATTGGGGTTGACCGCTCTTCATAGGGTAATTTTGAACTCAATGTTGGATTCTCCCAATTGCTGTCCAAAAAGAGAAATCTATTTCATCTATTTTGGCCTTATTGGATCGGACGTCTTTTTCTACAATATCAACGCGTCGTGCGGCTTTTACCCATGCATCCTCCATTCTCATTCGTTCGGTTGCTTCTTCTTTCATCAGAACTTTGATCATAGCATTCTCAGATTCCAGCTCTAATATCTTATACTCTGCCAAAGAGTGCTTTTGTTCGAGCATCGCACAACGAGTAACACAATTTTAAATTGTTACATCTCTTTGTTCCACGACCGCCTGCCGTTCTTCAGCCTGCTCTTCTAACTCATGAATACGATTTTGTAATTCTAAATTTCGATCATAAAATTCTTCTAATAAATTCTCCTCAGGTTCCTCTTCTTCCTCTTCTTCCTCACTCTCAGCTGCTACCTCTGCGACTATCTCAGGTGCAACTATTAATTCTTCACTCACCACATGAATATCTCTAATTGCTTCTTCGTCTGACATCACATTATCCTGGTTGGTGATTAGAAGTGTGACAACCCCAAAATAGGTCCAATCCATCCACCCTATTCTGAGTCGCCAAATACATGGTACAGAAAACAACTACAACTTTATTACAACAATTGTCGTGCAAGATACAACAACATATATGCTGTGAGTTTGGATACAAATATATACCAAATGTGACTCATGTACCCAACCGTGGACAGCACCTCACAATGACACCTTACATAAAGGTATAGTCAAAAACTGTTTTAGAAATTAGAATCTTTGGGAAGTGCTCAAGGAAACCTTCGTACATGGGAGGTCATGCGTCTAGGTTATGATAGATATCATATGGCCACAGAAATATCCTTGGTTGACCCAATAGACCCCAAAGAATAACGAGAAGTTTACTATTATATTCTTCCCAATGGTGAGTCTTCTCTTGACATATCATTATCTCCACTGTCTCTAATTGAAAATTATACTTGAAACAAACACCAAGATTATATAGGTAGTGCTCGTAAAGATACTCAGCAAGTGGATGAGCACAATCCTGCCTTATGATGACACGAGGTTGTATGTCGTTAGACATCTTGTATGATAGTGGCAAAACACCCTTCCAACGTTAGGTTCGCTTCACCCTAGATGATTCACCAAATATAACTACTAAATGATGATCACCGTTCTATTTCCATGTTACCCCCGCTCGACCCAGCTACACTCTTATTACCTGAAAGGAATTGTGAAACAGAAGGGTGAGCACAACTAGCCCAGTAAAGAATATCATGACTAAAGATAAATAAGTTATCAATAGCCTTCAACAGAATTAAATCAGATATTTAGAACATATGGCTAATGATAAAAATTTCAACCATAATTGCAGCGGAACGAGCAATCCATTAGAAGAGTCAAATAGACTACAAAGTCTATTATCTTCTCCATGTTAAAAATTCACGAACAATATTTTATCCCTGTAACCTCAATCAACAATTTCTGTCCACAATCACATGTATAACTCATAATCGTAATTGTAGTTCTAAATTCCTCTTCTCATGCAGGACGAAGATAATTTTCATCACCTATCTTTACCTGAAATATCAAACATCATGGTTGCACTAAATCACATTTCCTGTTCATAATCATACTAATAACTTCATCTTTGTACTACGGGCTAAAGATATTCGTCAACAGTTCATCTTTGCACTACTGGCCAAAGATATTCAACAATAGATCATCTTTGCACTACGGGCCAAAGATATTCATCAACAATTCATCTTTGCACTACAGGCCAAAGATATTCCTCAACAGTTCATATTTTCACTACAGGTCAAATATATTCATATCTTAAAGAAATATATAATCATTTCAGAATTTATATAAACAATAATTATAACCATGTTAATCAATTCATCTTTACACTCAAGCTAAAGATATTCAATTATAAATTCAATGGTCATGATCATACCAGTTAACAATTCATCTTTGCACTACAGGCCAAAGATATTCCTCAGTCACGATCATACCAATAATTTACCCATCTTTACACTCAAGTGAAAGAGAATTTCAACGTCAGGGTTATTAAAATGTTATATATGATAATAAAAATAATATGATCAACATATAGATTTAATCTCAAGAGTAATATTCATAAATCAACTATAATTTGGTTAGAAAAAAGAAACCAATTTTGTCGTCAATAGTAACTCGTGAATAGTAACTCATGAATAGTAACTCGTGAATAGTAACTCATGAATAGTAACCCCGACACAAAAAGGTAAAAATTCCACAATAAAATTCATACCAATATTTTGGTATAATGATATTGAAAGAATAATATTTTTTAAGCTTATAAATAATTTATTTAAATTATTTACACTTTACTAATTAATGCATTTAATCATCATAAAATGTCAACTCTTAAGATTTCATCATCAATAACCAAAACCCTCATAAAAAATATGCATATACCGCATATAGGATTCTCAAGACATAAAATCTTATTTTCCAATTTTTTTACTTCACATAACATATTTAATTCATTTTCTCATAACTAGTCTATTTTCATGAAAAATATCAAATCAGTTTCAAAAATATTTCTTTTCTTGAATTTAGCAGAATATAGTCCCATATTGAACATATATTTTTCTCAGAATTTTTAAAATTTATTTACTATTTTTCTTATGGCCAAAACTGCCGAATATTTAGACGTTTATCATAAATTGTCATTTTTATCCAAAAATTCCAAAATTCACAGAGTACACTGATATTATATAGATGTACTCCCAATAAAATTTTTATTAATTTTGGAGTTAACCACAAGGAGTTATAAGTGGTTACTTTTAAAATAGTTTTTTCTCATAAAAATCATAACTCTTAATCTATACATCCAAAAATCACCATTTTTGGACACAATCAATAAAACTCATCAAAATATCATTTCAAATTTTTTCAGAATTTTCTGAAGGTCAGAAAAATTACGAAACTGAAAAATATAAAAACCCTTAAAATCCCTTACTATCCCTTACCTCAAAAGTGCAGTATTTCTGACTGGAATGCAAAGCCGAAGGAAACTTGCACTGAATAGCAACTCTCAAAGTATTTCTGACTGGAATACTCATAAAATATGCTTCATAATATAGAGAGAGAAAGAGATAAAGCTTATGTTTCTGGTGTGATTTTCAATTCTAACTTAGCCCTCTATTTATAGGAAAATGTTAGCACGCCGAAGCAGACTTAACCTGCAACCTGATGGCTTTACCTGCTACTATTCCCACCCATCATGTTTGAATAAAAATCTCAACACATTTCTTCACCAACCAAGAGTGAGGCCCACCAATTCTAGAATTTTCTACCAAAATGATTAACTCCGAAAATTTAATAATTTCTGAACCAGTCATCTCGTAAAATTCATAACAAATCATACGTTCATTTTTAACGGTTCAAAATTTGTGGACATATACTCAACTTATATATGTATAACATATCCAAAAATTACCACGATCCAACGGTCGGATTAAAAATTATAACCCCCGCAAAATATTTCAAAAACTATGATTTTTAATACCTCCATTCCGACAAAAATACGGAAAAAAACCTCAACATTAACTCCTTCATTTTTAACCACAAAAATATATCCCTCATTTATATCCACATAAAAAAAATATTTCCTTATCATATGAATCAATAATTAATTATTCATAAATAATATTACAGAATCACATTTATGACAACCAGACCGTTCCCAGGAAAGAGGGGGCTTTCCAATAAGGATTTCTCCTTACTGGCGCGTAATTAGATGACCAAACCTCTCCTTAGACAAAACTTTCTAGACATTGCCAATAATGTTATCTAATAATATTATTCAAATAATATGAATTATTGATCTGATAATGGAAAATACTGTGCAGCAACAATTATTGAAACAATAATAATATAAAATATCAACGCAATAATTATTGAATCAATAAAATAAAATATTGAACAACAACTACTGTAACAATTATTGAGTAGTGCCTTCTTACGTAAGAATCAATAATTGGTGCAATACCGTGTGCTACTATATTTTAACCACCGGGTATTCCAACAGTATTAACGGTAACAACTACGCCGTTATTTATAAACAACTTATACTTGTCGTTTTCTCCATCCAATCGCTTTACGTTATGGGACCCACACAAGGCTGCGCCATCGTACGAATATTCCCCGACAACAATGATTATTTTATAACCACTTGCTTATTTTAAAAAAATTTCACATTTCACCCACAACTTTAACTTTTTATCAATTTAACCATTTACTGAATTGTAATTATAAAAAAAAATTGAATACTTAGATTTCATAAAATTCGGGGTCTTACAAGAAGTGTCTCCACGATCTCATTCACTCCATTGTTAACATTCTCAGTCGACATTCTCAAATACTGCCATAAAACAAGGGTTAATTTAACAAATTAACAAATCATATAATATCCCTATATTATGACCGACCAACAGATAAGCTTAGGTAGGACACACTAGCGAATGATTTACTCGTCTCACCCCTCCTAGTTCTATTCTCCGATCTCCGCCAGAGATCATATCCCTAAGCTCTGATACCAACTGTGACGCCCCCAAAAAAGGTATACAACACCCATTCTGAGTCGCCAAAATACATGGTACAGAAACAACTACATCTTTATTATTACAACACAAGAACTGTGAGTTTAAATACAAAGATTGTCATCTAGATAATATCCACACTCAAATAAGTCCTCATTACGATTATTGATACATTATTTCACAAAAATAGTGAGGACTACTAAAATAACTTCTAGAATCATCATTCCATACCCCGACTAGTACTCGCTACATTCTCGCCTCCTGAGAAAAATGGAACAAAAAGGAAAAGGGTGAGCTCAACTAGCTCAGTAAAGAACATTATGAATAAGATAGCATAGAACAAATTATCGTTAGTCTTCAACAAGGAAAAATATAATAGAATACAATAGGCAACAACTTTTAAACCAATATTCGCAGCGGAAAATAATAATTCATAGAAGAGTTACATAGGGAATGAAATCTACTATTATCTATGAATTTAAAAGTCCATCATCAATATTTTATCCCTGTAACATCAATCAATATTCATCTTTGCACTACAAGCCAAAGATATTCATCAGTTGGTTATGTTCATCTCAACACCTGTTCATCTTTGCACTACGGGTCAAAGATATTCATCAGAAATTATTCATCTTTGCACTACAGGCCAAAGATATTCAGTTATATCATCATTTAAGAATGAGGATGATGAAAAATATTTTAAAGGAAACGAATCCAGTGAAACAAAATTACAAATATTAAGGATTCGTATTTCGATTTATCCATGTCCAAAAATACCTTATAATCATAGTGAAGTAAAATTCAAGAAAGATCAAAACATTGATACAATCAAAGCTAGTATCCAGAATAGATATTTGGACGAAAAGAAGAAAAATTTATTTTTCGGTGAATAGTAACTCGTGAATAATAATCCCGGCATGAAAAGTTCTAAATTTGATAAAAATTTCCAACCAATATTTCGACATAATGATATTGAAGAAATAATATCATTTTTGAATAAAATAACATCCCTTACCTCAAAAAGAATAATACTTTTGACTGGAATACTGGATATAGTGCTAAAAAAATTTACACCGTATAGCAATACTCGAAGTACTAAAATACTCACAAAAAATACGCTCGATATTATAGAGAGAGAAATAGAGAGAAAACTTCAGTTTCTGGTGTGATTTTCAATTCTAACCTAAGCACCCTATTTATAGGAAATTGCTTAGAACACCAAAGCAGAAAATTTAATAAAATATTAATATATAAATAAAATTTTCTACGCCAACCTTAGACTTCTGAATTCAGCAACTTAGCATGTGATTAATGAGGCTCATAACATATAAAAAACGTTTTTCTTAATTAAAATAATTAAAACTTCCAAAAATCAATTATTTCGGAATTTCAGAACTTCAATAATTCATAATAAATAGCTCTTTTATCAGAAAATTCAAATCTCGCAATTTTTTATAAGAAATTCAATTCTCTACAACTTTGCAGAAGAAAGTTTTTCTAAATTCCAAATAGAAATTGACTGAAATCCATAAACGGACGATTTTACAGGCTATAATCAAATTTCAGTTAAAAGATGGGGTCCACCGACACACAAAACATGTTTTAAACATCTTTTGCAACAAAAATACTCTTCCTTCTCATATACTCATATATCCCATATTAATTGTAAAAATATCACCATTATTATATTATTAAAATATAATAATATATTAAAATGAATTATTTTATCAGAAAAAGAGAAAATATTAATTTTCAACAATTGTCACATTAAAAATTTTCTCCATCTATATCCGCATAAAATCAATATTTTCCTCATCATATAAATCAATAATTAAGTATTCACAAATAATATTACATAATCACAATAATGACAACCAGGCCGTTCCCAAGAAAGAGGGGGCTTTCCAATAAGGATCTCTCCTTACTGACGCGCAATTAGATGACCAAACCTCTCCTTAGACAGAACTTTCTAGACATTACCAATAATGTTATCTAATAATATTATTCAGATAATATGAATTATTACTCCGATAATAGAAAATATTGTGTAGTGACAATTATTAAAACAACAGTAATATAAAATATCAACGCAGCAATTATTGAATCAATAAAATACTGAATAGTAATTACTGTAACAATTATTGAGTAATGCCTTCTTACGTAAAAATCAATAATTGGTGCAATACCGTGTGCTACTGTGCAACAACGCGTGCTACTGTGATTTAACCATCGGGTATTCCAACAGTATTAACGGTAACAACTACGTCATTATTTATAAATAACTAATACTTGTTGTTTTCTTTATTCAATCGCTTTCCGTTATGGGGTCCACAAAAGACTGCGCCGTCGTACGAATATTCTCCAACAGTAAGAATATTCCACGACCAAACGAATATTCCCCGACAACAATGAATATTTTATAACCACCTGCTTATTCGAAATATTTGTGCATTTTATCCATAACTAACCACATTAATCAAATCAACTCTTACCATTTCAAAATAATAAATAGAGGAAATTAAATTTCATTTATTAATAATTTGGGGTCTTACAGCGGCAGTGGCCGAAAGAGCTACTTGACCGACGACGATAACGTGTTTCCCCTTCCTATAGCCTATCCGGACACCTCACCGGTGTCTGCTAAAGAGATTGATCGCCGACACTATTATTATTATTGTCGCTTTTCGCTGCCACCTCTACCTCCACCTCCTCCTCTGTCGCTTCCACCTCATCTTCTGTCGCTTCCATTATGACCGCCTCCTCCTCCACCTCCTGAAAAAAAAATCATAGTGCAGTTGGTAGCTAAACCTCTATACCGAGGTAACCTATTCAGTTTTATTAGGTTGCCAATTTATTTTGAATGTGATGCAGTTGGTAGCCAAACTTTCATACTAAGGTAACCTATTCAGTTTTATTAGGTTACCAATTTTATTTTGAATGTAATGCAGTTGGTAGTCAAATCTTCATGCAGTTGGTTGCCAAACCTTCAGACAAAGGTAATTAAATCTGTTTTATTAAGTTACAAATTTATTTTGAATGTGATGCAGTTGGTAGCCAAACCTTCATACAAAGGTAACCATTTTAGTTTTTATGGGTAACCAAATCGTTAAAAAAAATCAGAATGTAGCTCACCCTTTTCCTTTTTGTTCCATTTTTCTCAGGAGGCGAGAATGTAGCGAGTACTAGTCGGGGTATGAAATGATGGTGCTAGAAGTGGTTCTAGTAGTCCTCACTATTTTATAAAATAGTGTATCAATAAGTATAATGAGGACTTAATTGAGTATGAATACTGTCTAGATGATAATATTTGTATTTAAACTCACAGTATATGTGTTGTCATATTTTACATGACAATTGTAATAATAAAGTTGTAGTTATTTTCTGTACCATGTATTTGGCGACTCAGAATGGGTTGGATGGATTGGACCTATTTTGGGGGCGTCACAGTTGGTATCAGAGCTTAGGGATATGATATCTGGCAGAGATCGGGGAATAGAACTAGGAGGGGAGAGACGAGTAAATCCTTCGCTAGTGTGTCCTGCCTAAGCTTATTTGTTGGTCGGTCATAATATAGGGATATTATGTGATATGTTAATTTGTTAAATTAACCCTTGTTTTATGGCAGTATTTGAGAATGTCGACTGAGAATGTTAACAGTGGAGTAAATGAGACGGTGGAGATGCCTATACTCACCAACGAGGAGAACGTGCAACAGGCTGGCAATGTTCCTCCTGTGAACAACACCAATGAGCAGATGATGAACGATGGGATGTTTAGAAGCTTTTTGCAGTTCATACAAAATCAGACGAAGGAGACTCGTGTTCAAAATACAGGAGGAAATGATAGCAATTCACGGTTTGTCACGGCCAAGCAGTTCAAAGAATTGGGACCACCAGAATTTAAGGGAAAGCCGAATCCGATCATGACGGAAATGTGGATCAAGCAAATTACCAAGATATTCGATGTCTTGGGATGCGCAGAGGAACAGAAGGTTCCATTCGCCACCTTTATGTTTTGTGGCGAGACAAACTACTGGTGGGAGTCTGTGAAACGGACCCAGCCTGCCGCACTCAGCATGTCTTGGGATACGTTTCAGAAATTTTTCAACGAAAAATACTTTCCTGAAAGTATTCGCCATATGAAGGAGGTAGAGTTTATTAGACTGAAGCAGAATAACATGACGGTGTCCCAGTACGAGGCGAAGTTTGCAGAGTTGTCTAGGTTTGCACCTCATTTGGTGGAGAATGAGGAACGTATGACGCGGATGTTTCTGAGAGGTTTGAAACCCGGCATACGTCAATATCTCATTTCTCATAAATTTTCTCTCTATTCAGATGTTGTCAACAGGGCTCAATTATTAGAGCGAGATAACGAGTACGGTCAATCGAGGGACCACAACCAGGATCATACCGGTGACAGCAGTCATCAGAACAATGATAACCAGCGGAGAAAGAAAAATACAGACAAGTGCGGCAACCACTCTGGTGGTAATCGTGGCCATGAAAATAGAAGATGCGAGTCGGGAGGAAATTTTAAAAAGAGGAGATTCAACAATGACAATACGAAGACGTCAACACCAGCAGCAACTGGTTCCAAGGGAGGAGAACGACCACCGATCATATGCTATAAGTGCGAAAAAGAAGGACATATCAGCCCAAACTGCCTGTAAGACCCCAAATTATTAATAAATAAAATTTAATTCCTCTATTTATTATTTTGAAATAGTAAGGGTTGATTTGATTAATGTGGTTAGTTATGGGTAAAATGCGCAAATATTTTAAATAAGCAAGTGGTCCTAAAATATTCATTATTGTCGGGGAATATTTGTTTGGTCGTGAAATATTCTTGTTGTCGGAAAATATTCGTACGACGGCGCAGCCTTGTGTGGGCCCCATAACGGAAAGCGATTGGATGAAGAAAACGACAAAAATAAGTTGTTTGTAAATAACGACATAGTTGTTACCGTTAATACTGTTGGAATACCCGGTGGTTAAAACACAGTAATACGCATTGTTGTACAGTAGCACACGGTATTGCACCAATTATTGATTCTTACGTAAGAAGGCACTACTCAATAATTGTTACAGTAATTACTGTTCAATATTGTATTTTATTGATTCAATAATTGCTGCGTTGATATTTTATATTACTGTTGTTTCAATAATTGTCACTACGCAGTATTTTTCATTATCGGAGCAATAATTCATATTATCTGAATAATATTATTAGATAACATTATTGGCAATGTCTAGAAAGTTCTGTCTAAGGAGAGGTTTGGTCATCTAATTGCGCGCCAGTAAGGAGAAATCCTTATTGGAAAGCCCCCTCTTTCCTGGGAACGACCTGGTTGCCAGTACTGTGATTCTGTAATATTATTTATGTATAATTAATTATTGATTTATATGATGAGGAAAATATTAATTTTATGTGGATATAGATGGAGAAAATTTTTAATGTGACAATTGTTGAAAATTAATATTTTATCTTTTTCTGATAAAATAATTCATTTAAATATATTATTTTAATAATATATTGATGGTGGTTGTAAGACCCCAACTTATTAATGAATAAAATCAAATTTTCTCTAAATATTATTGTGAATAATAAGCGGTTAATTTGATATAATACTTTGGTTATGGGTGAAATGTGTAAATTTTGCAGAATAAGCAAGTGGTTATAAAATATTTATTTTTGGTCGGTGAATATTCGGTTGGTCGTGGAATATTCTTGCTGTCGGGGAATATTCGTACGACGACGCAGCCTTGTGTGGGCCCCATAACGGAAAGCGATTGGATGAAGAAAACGACAAGTATAAGTTGTTTATAAATAACGGCGTAGTTGTTACCGTTAATACTGTTGGAATACCCGGTGGTTAAAATACAGTAGCACACGGTATTGCACCAATTATTGATTCTTACGTAAGAAGGCACTACTCAATAATTGTTACAGTAGTTATTATTCAATATTTTATTTTATTGATTCAATAATTGCTGCGTTGATATTTTATATTATTGTTGTTTCAATAATTGTTGCTGCACAGTATTTTCATTTATCAGATCAATAATTCATATTATTTGAATAATATTATTAGATAACATTATTGGCAATGTCTAGAAAGTTCTGTCTAAGGAGAGGTTTGGTCATCTAATTGCGCGCCAGTAAGGAGAAATCCTTATTGGAAAGCCCCCTCTTTCCTGGGAACGGCCTGGTTGTCATAAATGTGATTCTGTAATATTATTTGTGAATAATTAATTATTGATTCATATGATAAGGAAATATTTATTTTATGTGGATATAAATGAGGGATATATTTTTGTGGTTAAAAATGAAGGAGTTAATGTTGAGGTTTTTATCAGTATTTTTGTCGGAATGGAGGTATTAAAAATCAGGGTTTTTGAGATAGTTTGCGGGGGTTATAATTTTTAATCCGACCGTTGGATCGTGGTAATTTTTGGATATGTTATACATATATAAGTTGAGTATATGTCCACAAATTTTGAACCGTTAAAAATGAACGTATGATTTATTACGAATTTTACAAGATGACTGGTTCAGAAATTGTTGAATTTTCGGAGTTTATCATTTTGGTGGAAAATTCTAGAATTGGTGGGCCCCACTTGTGGTTGGTGAAGAAATGTGCTGAATTATATTTCAAATGTGGTGGGTGGGAATAGTAGCAGGTAAAGCCATCAGGTTGCAGGTCAAACCTACCAAAATTTTCCTATAAATAGAGGGCTAAGTTAGAATTGAAAATCACACCAGAAACAAGTTTTCTCTCTTTCTCTCTCTAGATTATTGAGTGTATTTTGTGAGTATTTAGATACTTTGAGAGTTTCTATTCATCAGAGCAAGTTTCTTTCAGCCTTATACCGGTATTCCGACCAGAAGTACTGATATTTTGAGGTAAGGGATATTATTTTCTTCTTAAATGATATTATTTTCTTCAATATCATTATGCTGAAATATTGATATGAGTTTTTATCAAATTTGGAACTTTTTGTGTCGGGGTTACTATTCACGTATACGGCACTATTCACGTATACGGCACTATTCACGAATACGGCACTATTCACCGAAAAATAAAATTTTTCCTTTTTGTCCAAGATGTCTATTATGGTTACTATCTTTGATTGTATCCATGTTTTGATCTTTATTTTTGAATTCTGCTTCACAATTGATTATTATGAAGTATTATTGATCTTGGATAAACTGTTATACGAATCCCTACTATTTGTCCTTCTGTCTCATTGGATTCGTTCTCTTTAAGATATTTTTCATCATCCTCAGTCCTAAATGATGATATTACTGAATATCTTTGGCCTGTAGTGCAAAGATGTATAATTACTTGATGAATATCTTTGGCCTGTAGTGCAAAGATGAACAGGTGTTGAGATGAACATGACCGACTGATGATACAAATGAATATCTTTGGCCTGTAGTGCAAAGATGAATATTTGGTTAAAGATGATTATTAATTGATGTTACAGGGATAAAATATTGATGATGGACTTTTAAATCTTAGAAGATAGTAGAATTCTTTCTCTACTTGACTCTTCTAATGGTTTGCTGTTTCCGCTGCAGTTGTTGATCTAAAACTTGTTGTCGATTATATTTTATCAGATTTTTCCCTGTTGAAGACTAACGATAATTTGTTGTATATTATCTTAGTCATAATATTCTTTACTGGGCTAGTTGAGCTCACCCTTTTCCTTTTTGTTCCATTTTTCTTCTCAGGAGGTGAGAACATAGCAGGATCTAGTCGGGGTATGGAGTGATGGTTCTAGAAAGATGTATTAGCAGTCCTCACTATTTCTGTAAAATAGTGTTTGAATAATTGTAATGAGGATTTATTTGAGTGTGGATATTGTCTAGAAGACAATATTTGTATTTAAACTCACAGTATGTGTTGTCGTATTTTGCACGACAATTGTATTATTGAAGTTGTAGTTTGCTTTCTGTACCATGTATTTGGCGACTCAGAATGGGTGTTGTATACCTATTCTGGGGGCGTCACAGTTGGTATCAGAGCTTAGGGATATGATCCCTGGCTGAGATGTGAGACAAGAACTAGGAGGGGAGAGACGGGGAATTCCTTCGCTAGTATGACCTGACTAAGTTTATTTGGTGTTTATTTGGTCGGTCAGAGTATAGGGATAATATATGACATGACTATTAACCCTTGTTTTATGGCAGTATTTAAGAATGGCAGCTGAGAACGTTAATAATGGAGTAAATCAGACCGTGGAGACACCTTTGATCACTACCCAGGGGAACGTGCAACAGGAAGGCAATATTCCTCCTGTAAACAACGTTACCGAGCAAACGATGAATGATGGAATGTTTAGGAGCTTTTTGCAGTTCATGCAAAATCAGACGAGGGAGACTCGTGTGCAGAATACGGGTGGAAATGATAACAACGCGCGGTTTGTCACAGCTAAGCAGTTCAAAGAATTGGGACCACCAGAATTTAAGGGAAAGCCGGATCCGATCATGGCGGAAACGTGGGTCAAGCAAATTACCAAGATATTTGATGTCTTGGGATGCACGGAGGAACAGAAGGTTCCATTCGCCACATTTATGTTCCGCGGTGAGGCAGACTACTGGTGGGAGTCTGTGAAGCGTACCCAGCCTGACGCACTCAACATGTCCTGGGAAACATTTCAAAAACTGTTCAATGACAAGTACTTTCCTGAAAGTATTCGTCATATGAAGGAGGTTGAGTTTATTAGACTGGAACAAAACAACATGACGGTGTCCCAGTACGAGGCGAAGTTTGCAGAGTTATCCAGGTTTGCACCTCATTTGGTCGAAAATGAGGAACGAATGACAAGGATGTTTCTGAGAGGTCTAAAACCCGAGATTCGGCAATATCTTATCTCTCATAAATTTTCTTTATATTCAGATGTTGTAAACAGGGCTCAATTATTAGAGCGAGATAATGAGTATGTGCAACCGAGGGACCACAACCAGGGTCATACCGGTGGCGGCAGTCATCGAAGCAATGAAAACCAGCAGGGAGGAAAACATTCGGACAAAAGCGGTAACCACTCTGGTGGTAATCGTGGTCGTGATAATAGAAGGAGCGAGTCGGGAGGAGATTTCAAGAAGAGAAGGTACAACAATGATAACGTGAAGACGTCAGCACAAACATCAACTGTTTCTAGGGGAGGAGAACGACCACCGGTCGTATGTTACAAATGTGGGAAAGAGGGACATATCAGCCCAAACTGCCCACAACAATCCAAGGTATGTTATAACTGTGGAAAGGAAGGTCATATAGCTCGAGAGTGTTCTGTAGCAAAACCAAGTTCAGCGGGGATGGTGACTCCAAAAGTTATCCCGGATAAGTCGAAATCAGCGGTTCCTGGAAGGGCGTTTGTCGTTACTGGCCAAAACGCGAGAAACCCGAACGAGGTGATCACGGGTAAGCTAATCTTGAATTCTTGCGAAGTTTATACTTTACTAGATACCGGTTCTACCCATTCTTTTATCTCTCCTGCTTGTGCTCAACGTTTAAACTTGACTCCGGAGAAATTGGACTTTAACTTATCTGTTGAAACTCCGTTGGGTGAAACCTTCGTTACATCTACAGTTTATAAATCTTGCATGATCCAAGTTGGCACTATCACATTACCTGTTGATCTTATCTCTTTAAAGATACTTGCTTTTGATGTGATTTTAGGAATTGATTGGTTAACCACTCATCATGCTAAAATTGATTGTTTTCGTAAGGTTGTTAGTTTTCATATTCCTAACCAACCTGTCATACGAATTCAAACTACTAAACCACTAAAATCAGTCACTGTCATATCAAGCCACAAAGCTATTCGTTTATTGAAAAACGGATGTCAAGCTTTCTTAGCCCATGTTATGGATTTGAACAAAGACAAGTCAGATTTGAATAATATTTCTATTGTTAGAGAATTTTCCGATGTATTTCCTGAAGAACTTCCCGGTCTACCCCCGGAACGAGAAATTGAATTCTTTATTGACCTTGAACCCGGTACAAAGCCCATTTCTAAAACCCCATATCGAATGGCTCCTATTGAACTTCAGGAGTTAAAAGTCCAACTACAGGAGTTGTTGGACATCGGTTTTATTCGTCCTAGTACGTCTCCTTGGGGTGCTCCTGTTTTATTCGTAAAGAAGAAAGACGGGAGTATGCGACTTTGTATTGACTATCGAGAATTGAACCATGTCACCATCAAGAATAGGTATCCGCTACCTCGCATTGATGACCTGTTTGACCAGTTGCAAGGAGCACAATTCTTTTCAAAGATCGATCTTCGTTCTGGATATCATCAGCTGAAGATTAAAACTGAGGATATTCCAAAGACTGCCTTCAGAACTCGGTACGGGCATTATGAATTCTTAGTAATGTCTTTTGGATTGACTAATGCTCCTGCTGCCTTCATGGATATGATGAACCGTGTATTCAAAGAATATTTGGATCAGTTCGTTGTTGTCTTTATTGATGACATCCTCATCTATTCCAAAAGCCGTGAAGATCATGAGCGCCATTTGAAGCTGGTACTGCAAAGGCTTCGTGAAAACAAGCTATATGCCAAACTGAAGAAATGCGAGTTCTGGCTTGAGGAAGTAGCATTCCTTGGGCACGTGGTGTCAAAACATGGAGTATCTGTCGACCCGGCGAAGATTGAAGCCATACAAAGTTGGGAGCAACCGAAGTCGGTAACCGAAGTACGTAGCTTTCTGGGCTTAGCTGGTTATTATCGGAGATTTGTGGAAGGATTTTCTCGAATCGCTACTCCGTTAACTCAGCTGACTCGGAAAGATACAAAATTCGTATGGAGTGAGGAATGCGAGAAGAGTTTCCAAGAACTCAAGAGGAGACTCATTTCGGCACCTGTTTTGACAATACCATCTGGTTCGGATGGATTTGTTATCTACAGCGATGCTTCAGGCAAAGGGTTAGGATGTGTTCTCATGCAACATGGGAAAGTCATAGCCTATGCCTCACGACAACTCAAAGAATATGAGAGGAATTATCCTACTCATGATTTGGAGTTGGCAGCAGTCGTTTTTGCGTTGAAGATCTGGAGACACTACCTGTATGGGGAGAAAGTGGAGATCTATACAGATCATAAAAGCCTCAAATATTTCTTCACCCAAAAGGAACTCAACATGCGGCAACGACGTTGGCTTGAGCTGTTGAAAGATTACGATCATACCATCCAATACCATCCTGGAAAAGCAAACGTAGTAGCTGACGCATTGAGTAGAAGATCATATGCGGGTACGAGTGCAATGTTTTTAACACAAAGGCCCATTTTGTATGACTTGCAAAGGATGGAGATAGAGATGAAGGCTCCAAGTACCCACATGATGATATCAAATATACGAGTAGAACCGACTTTAATCGATAAAGTTAAAGCTGCTCAAGCTACGGATATAGAGCTGATGCGTATGAAGAAGAAAGTGCAAGAAGGTGCTATTCCAGAAGCAAGAATCGATGAAGAAGGAATACTTCGAGTCAACTCCAGACTTTGTGTTCCTAACGATTTTGACTTGAAGCATAGAATAATGATGGAGGCACACAACACACCGTTTGCAATCCATCCTGGGAGTACCAAAATGTATCACGATCTTCGACATACATTTTGGTGGAGCAATATGAAAAGAGAGATCGCGGAGTTTATCTCGAGATGTTTAACTTGTCAACGTGTAAAAGCGGAGCATCAAGTACCAAAGGGTCCATTGCAACCACTTGAGATTCCGAAATGGAAGTGGGAACACATTACTATGGATTTTGTTACAGGTCTTCCCAAGGTTTCTCAAGGCATAGATGCGATTTGGGTTATTGTTGATAGATTAACCAAGTCCGCTCATTTCTTGCCGATACGTGAGACTTATTCCCTTGAACGTCTTGCTAGTATGTACGTGAACGAGATTGTGAGATTGCATGGCATGCCAGTATCCATAGTTTCGGATCGTGACCCAAGATTCACTTCACGATTTTGGGTTAGCTTGCAGAAAGCTATGGGCACGGATTTACGATTCAGTTCAGCATACCATCCTCAAACGGACGGACAATCAGAGAGGACTATTCAAACTCTTGAAGATCTATTAAGACTTTGTGTCTTAGATCTCAAAGGGAGTTGGGATAAGTACCTACCATTGGTGGAATTCTCCTACAACAACAGTTATCAGGCGAGCATAGGTATGGCTCCATTTGAGGCGTTGTATGGAAGAAAATGTCGTTCTCCAGTATGCTGGGACGAGGTGGGTGAAGCAACATTGTTGGGACCAGAATTGGTACGCATTACTACAGAGAAGATCCAAACGATTCGACAACGTATACAAACGGCACAGGATCGACAAAAGAGTTATGCGGATCTTCATCGGAAGGACGTGGAATTTAATATTGGGGATCATGTATTGTTACGTGTTGCACCATGGAAGGGAGTTACAAGATTTGGGAAGAGAGGAAAGCTCAATCCAAGATTTGTTGGTCCATTTGAGATTCTTGAGCGAATAGGAAATGTGGCATATAGACTCGCATTACCTCCAAGCATGTCTCGTGTTCATAATGTTTTTCACATATCTATGCTTCGTAAATATGTTAAAGACCCGAACCACATTATTGAGTTAGAACCAGACGAGATAGCTGAAGATTTAACATACGAGGAGGTACCTGTTAAGATCTTGGATAGGAAAGAGCATGTCCTACGCACGAAGGTTATACCACAAGTTAAGGTTTTGTGGAGAAACCATGCTATTGAAGAAATGACCTGGGAGTTGGAATCAGAAATGAAAGCGAGGTATCCTCACCTTTTTGAAACATCAGGTACGTACGTCAATTTCGAGGACGAAATTTCATAAGGAGGGGAGGTTGTAAGACCCCAACTTATTAATGAATAAAATCAAATTTTCTCTAAATATTATTGTGAATAATAAGGGGTTAATTTGATATAATACTTTGGTTATGGGTGAAATGTGCAAATTTTGCAAAATAAGCAAGTGGTTATAAAATATTTATTTTTGTCGGTGAATATTCGGTTGGTCGTGAAATATTCTTGCTGTCGGGGAATATTCGTACGACGACGCAGCCTTGTGTGGGCCCCGTAACGGAAAGCGATTGGATGAAGAAAACGACAAGTATAAGTTGTTTATAAATAACTGTTGGAATACCCGGTGGTTAAAATACAGTAGCACACGGTATTGCACCAATTATTGATTCTTACGTAAGAAGGCACTACTCAATAATTGTTGCAGTAGTTATTATTCAATATTTTATTTTATTGATTCAATAATTGCTGCGTTGATATTTTATATTATTGTTGTTTCAATAATTGTTGCTGCACAGTATTTTCATTTATCAGATCAATAATTCATATTATTTGAATAATATTATTAGATAACATTATTGGCAATGTCTAGAAAGTTCTGTCTAAGGAGAGGTTTGGTCATCTAATTGCGCGCCAGTAAGGAGAAATCCTTATTGGAAAGCCCCCTCTTTCCTGGGAACGGCCTGGTTGTCATAAATGTGATTCTGTAATATTATTTGTGAATAATTAATTATTGATTCATATGATAAGGAAATATTTATTTTATGTGGATATAAATGAGGGATATATTTTTGTGGTTAAAAATGAAGGAGTTAATGTTGAGGTTTTTGTCAGTATTTTTGTCGGAATGGAGGTATTAAAAATCAGGGTTTTTGAGATAGTTTGCGGGGGTTATAATTTTTAATCCGACCGTTGGATCGTGGTAATTTTTGGATATGTTATACATATATAAGTTGAGTATATGTCCACAAATTTTGAACCGTTAAAAATGAACGTATGATTTATTACGAATTTTACAAGATGACTGGTTCAGAAATTGTTGAATTTTCGGAGTTTATCATTTTGGTGGAAAATTCTAGAATTGGTGGGCCCCACTTGTGGTTGGTGAAGAAATGTGCTGAATTATATTTCAAATGTGGTGGGTGGGAATAGTAGCAGGTAAAGCCATCAGGTTGCAGGTCAAACCTACCAAAATTTTCCTATAAATAGAGGGCTAAGTTAGAATTGAAAATCACACCAGAAACAAGTTTTCTCTCTTTCTCTCTCTAGATTATTGAGTGTATTTTGTGAGTATTTAGATACTTTGAGAGTTTCTATTCATCAGAGCAAGTTTCTTTCAGCCTTATACCGGTATTCCGACCAGAAGTACTGATATTTTGAGGTAAGGGATATTATTTTCTTCTTAAATGATATTATTTTCTTCAATATCATTATGCTGAAATATTGATATGAGTTTTTATCAAATTTGGAACTTTTTGTGTCGGGGTTACTATTCACGTATACGGCACTATTCACGTATACGGCACTATTCACGAATACGGCACTATTCACCGAAAAATAAAATTTTTCCTTTTTGTCCAAGATGTCTATTATGGTTACTATCTTTGATTGTATCCATGTTTTGATCTTTATTTTTGAATTCTGCTTCACAATTGATTATTATGAAGTATTATTGATCTTGGATAAACTGTTATACGAATCCCTACTATTTGTCCTTCTGTCTCATTGGATTCGTTCTCTTTAAGATATTTTTCATCATCCTCAGTCCTAAATGATGATATTACTGAATATCTTTGGCCTGTAGTGCAAAGATGTATAATTACTTGATGAATATCTTTGGCCTGTAGTGCAAAGATGAACAGGTGTTGAGATGAACATGACCGACTGATGATACAAATGAATATCTTTGGCCTGTAGTGCAAAGATGAATATTTGGTTAAAGATGATTATTAATTGATGTTACAGGGATAAAATATTGATGATGGACTTTTAAATCTTAGAAGATAGTAGAATTCTTTCTCTACTTGACTCTTCTAATGGTTTGCTGTTTCCGCTGCAGTTGTTGATCTAAAACTTGTTGTCGATTATATTTTATCAGATTTTTCCCTGTTGAAGACTAACGATAATTTGTTGTATATTATCTTAGTCATAATATTCTTTACTGGGCTAGTTGAGCTCACCCTTTTCCTTTTTGTTCCATTTTTCTTCTCAGGAGGTGAGAACATAGCAGGATCTAGTCGGGGTATGGAGTGATGGTTCTAGAAAGATGTATTAGCAGTCCTCACTATTTCTGTAAAATAGTGTTTGAATAATTGTAATGAGGATTTATTTGAGTGTGGATATTGTCTAGAAGACAATATTTGTATTTAAACTCACAGTATGTGTTGTCGTATTTTGCACGACAATTGTATTATTGAAGTTGTAGTTTGCTTTCTGTACCATGTATTTGGCGACTCAGAATGGGTGTTGTATACCTATTCTGGGGGCGTCACAGTGGTATTTTTACAATGAATGTGGGATATATGAGTATATGAGGAGGAAGAGTATTTTTGTGGCATTAAATGATTAACACATGTTTTGTGTGTTGGTGGACATAATTCTTGACCGAAAATTTATTATTGACTGTAAAATTGTCCGTTTGTGAATTTCGGTCAATTTCTATTTAGAATTTGGAAAAACTTTCTTCTGCAAAGTTGTAGAGAATTGAATTTCCTATAAAAACTCACGAGATTCGAATTTTCTGATAAAAGGGCTATTTATTATGAATTATTGAAGTTCTGAAGTTCCGAAATAATTAATTTTTGGAAGTTTTATTTATTATTTTGAAGAAAAACGTTTTTTGGCATTTAAGTGGGCTAACATGTGATATAAATGGGCTGATATCAGATGTGTAGAGGTGGGCTAAGGAAAATTTAATAAATATATTATTATTATATTAAATTTTCTGCTTTGGTGTTCTAAGCATTTTCCTATAAATAGGGTGCTTAGGTTAGAATTGAAAATCACACCAGAAACACAAGTTTCTCTCTATATCGAGCGTATTCTTGTGAGTATTTGATACTTTAAGTGTTGCTATACGGTGCAAATTTTCTTCAGCACTATATCTAGTATTCCAGTCAGAAGTACCGTCTTTCCGAGGTAAGGGATGTTATTTCTTCTTAAATGATATTATTTTCTTCAATATCATTATGCCGAAGTATTGATCTGAACTTTTTATCAAATTTGGAACTTTTCATGTCGGAGTTACTATTCATGAGTTACTATTCACGAGTTACTATTCACGAGTTACTATTCACCGAAAAATAAAATTTCCTTCTTTTCGTCCAAATATCTATTCTGGATACTAGCTTTGATTGTATCCATGTTTTGATCATTCTTGAATTTTACTTCACTATGATAAGGTATTTTTGGACATGTATAAATCGAAATACGAATCCTTAATATTTATTATTTTGCTTCACTGGATTCGTTTTTTTAAAAATATTTTTCATCATCCTCAGTCTTAAATGATGATATAACTGAATATTTTTGGCCTGTAGTGCAAAGATAAATAATTTCTGATGAATATCTTTGGCCCGTAGTGCAAAGATGAACAGGTGTTGAGGTGAACATGACCAACTGATGAATATCTTTGGCCTGTAGTGCAAAGATGACTATTTGATTCAAGATATTTATTGATTGATGTTACAGGGATAAAATATTGATGATAGGCTTTTAAATTCATAGATAATCGTAGATTTCATTCTCTACGTAACTTCTCTATGAATTATTATTTTCCGCTGCGAATATTGAATTAAAACTTGTTGTCTATTGTATTCTATTAAATTTTTTCCTGTTGAAGATTAACGATAATTTGTTGTATATTATCTTAGTCATAATATTCTTTACTGGGCTAGTTGAGCTCACCCTTTTTCTTGTTGTTCCATTTTCTCAGGAGGCGAGAATGTAGCAGGTACTAGTCGGGGTATGGAATGAAGGTTCTAGAAAGTTGTTTTAGTAGTCCTCACCATTTTTTTTGTAAAATATTGTTCCAATAATTGTAATGAGGACTTATTTGAGTGTGGATATTGTCTAGATGACAATATTTGTATTTACACTCACAGTTTTTATGTTGTATTAATAAAGTTGTAGTTGTTTCTGTACCATGCTATTGACGACTCAGAATAGGTGTTGTATACCTGTTTTGGGGGCGTCACAGTTGGTATCAGAGCTTAGGGATATGATCTCTGGCGGAGATCGGGGAATAGAACTAGGAGGGGAGAGACGAATAAATCCTTCGCTAGTGTGTCCTACCTAAGCTTATTTGTTGGTCGGTCATAATATAGGGATATTATGTGATTTGTTAATTTGTTAAATTAACCCTTGTTTTATGGCAGTATTTGAGAATGTCGACTGAGAATGTTAACAGTGGAGTAAATAAAATCGTGGAGACACCTGTACTCACCAATGAGGAGAACGTGCAACAGGCTGACAATGTTCCTCCTGTGAACAACACCAATGAGCAGACGATGAACGATGAGATGTTTAGAAGCTTTTTGCGGTTCATGCAAAACCAGACGAAGGAGATTCCTGTTCAAAATATAGGAAGAAACAATGGCAACGCACAGCTGGTCACAGCCAAGCAGTTCAAAGAGTTGGGACCACCAGAATTCTGGGGAAAGCCAGATCCGATTAAGGCGGAGACATGGGTCAAGCAAATTACCAAGATATTTGATGTCTTGGGATGCACGGAGGAACAGAAGGTTCCATTCGCCACCTTTATGTTCCGTGGCGAGGCAGACTACTGGTGGGAATCTGTGAAGCGTACCCATCCAGCTGCACTCAGCATGTCTTGGGAGACATTTCAGAAACTATTCAATGACAAGTACTTTCCTAAAAGTATTCGTCATATGAAGGAGGTAGAGTTTATTAGACTGGAGCAGAATAATATGACGGTGTCCCAGTACGAGGCGAAGTTTGCAGAGTTGTCCAGGTTTGCACCTCATTTGGTGGAGAATGAGGAACGTATGACACGGATGTTTCTGAGAGGTTTGAAACCCGGCATACGTCAATATCTCATTTCTCATAAATTTTCTCTCTATTCAGATGTTGTCAACAGGGCTCAATTGTTGGAACGAGATAACGAGTACGGTCAACCGAGGGACCACAACCAGGATCATATCGGTGACAACAGTCATCAGAACAATGATAACCAGCGGAGAAAGAAAAGTACAGACAAGAACGGCAACCACTCTGGTGGTAATCGTGGCTATGAAAATAGAAGAAGCGAGTCGGGAGGAGATTTTAAAAAGAGGAGATTCAACAATGATAATACGAAGACGTCAGCACCAGCAGCAACTGGTTCCAAGGGAGGAGAACGACCACCGGTCATATGCTATAAATGTGGAAAAGAGGGACATATCAGCCCAAACTGTCCACAACAGTTCAAGGTATGCTAAAATTATGGAAAGGAAGGACATATCGCTCGAGATTGTACGATAGCGAAACCAAGTTCAGCGGGGACGGTGACTCAAAAGGCTGCCCCAGAAAAGTCAAAGTCAACGGTTCCTGGAAGAGCGTTTGTCGTGACTGGTCAACATGCGAGGAACCCAAACGAGGTGATCACGGGTAAGCTAATCATAAATTCTTGTGAAGTTTATACCTTACTAGATACCGGTGCTACCCATTCATTTATTTCTCCTGCTTGTGCTCAACGTTTAAACTTGACTCCGGAGAAATTAGACTTTGATTTATCTGTGGAGACTACGTTAGGGGAAACTTTCATCACATCCACTGTTTATAAATCTTGTTTGATCCAAGTTGGCACCATCACCTTACCTGTTGACCTTATCTCTTTAAAGATACTTGCATTTGACGTGATTTTAGGAATTGATTGGTTAACTACTCATCATGCCAAAATTGATTGTTTTCGTAAGGTGGTTAGTTTTCATATTCCTAATCAACCTGTTGTTCGAATTCAAGCAACAAAGCCATTAAAATCAATCACTGTCATATCAAGTCATAAAGCCATTCGTTTATTGAAAAACGGATGTCAAGCTTTCCTAGCCCATGTTATGGATTTGAATAAAGACACGTCAAATTTGAATAATATTCCTGTTGTTAGTAACTTTCCTGACGTATTTCCTGAAGAACTTCCCGGTCTACCCCCGGAACGTGAAGTTGAATTCTTTATTGATCTTGAACCTGGTACAAAGCCCATTTCTAAAACCCCATATCGAATGGCTCCTATTGAACTTCAGGAGTTAAAAGTCCAACTACAAGAGTTGTTGGACATCGGTTTCATTCGTCCTAGTACATCTCCTTGGGGTGCTCCTGTTTTATTTGTAAAGAAGAAAGACGGGAGTATGCGACTTTGTATCGATTACCGGGAATTAAACCATGTCACCATCAAGAATAGGTATCCGCTACCTCGTATTGATGACCTGTTTGACCAGTTACAAGGAGCACAATTCTTTTCAAAAATCGATCTTCGTTCTGGATATCATCAGCTGAAGGTTAAAACTGAGGATATTCTGAAGACTGCCTTTAGAACTCGGTACGGGCATTATGAATTCTTAGTCATGTCTTTTGGATTGACTAATGCTCATGCGGCTTTCATGGATATGATGAACCGAGTATTCAAGGATTATTTGGATCAGTTCGTTGTTGTCTTTATTGATGACATCCTTATATATTCCAAAAGCCGTAAAGATCATGAGCACCATTTGAAGCTGGTACTCCAAAGGCTGCGTGAAAACAAGCTATATGCTAAGTTGAAGAAATGCGAGTTCTGGCTTGAGGAAGTAGCATTCCTAGGGCACGTGGTGTCAAAACATGGAGTATCTGTGGACCCGGCGAAGATTGAAGCAATACAAAGCTGGGAGCAACCGAAGACGGTGACCGATGTACGTAGCTTTCTGGGCTTAGCTGGTTATTATCGGAGATTCGTAGAAGGGTTTTCTCGAATCGCTACCCCGTTAACTCAGCTGACTCGGAAGGATATCAAATTCGTATGGAGCGAAGAATGCGAGAGTTTCCAAGAGCTTAAGAGGAGACTCATTTCGGCACCTGTTCTGACAATACCATCTGGTTCGGATGGATTTGTTATCTACAGCGATGCTTCAGGTAAAGGATTGGGATGTGTTCTCATGCAACGTGGGAAAGTCATAGCCTATGCCTCGCGACAACTTAAAGAATATGAGAGGAATTATCCTACTCATGATCTAGAGTTGGCAGCAGTCGTTTTCGCGCTAAAGATCTGGAGGCACTATCTATATGGGGAGAAAGTGGAGATATATTCAGACCATAAAAGTCTCAAATATTTCTTCACTCAGAAAGAACTCAACATGCGGCAACGACGTTGGCTCGAGCTGTTAAAATATTACGACCACACTATTCAATACCATCCTGGAAAAGCAAACGTGGTAGCTGACGCGTTGAGTAGAAGATCATATGCAGGAACGAGTGCGATGATGTCAAGTATACGCGTAGAACTAACTTTAATCGATAAAGTTAAAGTTGCTCAAGCTACAGACCCGGAGCTGATGCGTATAAAGAAGAAAGTGCAAGAAGGTGCTATTCCAGAAGCAAGAATCGATGAAGAAGGAATACTTCGAGTCCACTCCAGACTTTGTGTTCCTAACGATTCTGATTTAAAGTACAAGATCATGATGGAGGCACACAATACACCATTTGTAATCCATCTTGGAAGTACTAAAATGTATCGTGATATTCGACATACATTTTGGTGGAACAATATGAAGAGAGAGATTGCAAAGTTTATCTCGAGGTTTTTAACTTGTCAACGTGTAAAGGCGGAGCATCAAGTACCAAAGGGTCCATTGCAACCACTTGAGATTCCGAAATAGAAGTGGGAACACATTACCATGGATTTTGTTACGGGTCTTCCCACGGTTTCTCAAGGCATAAATGCTATTTGGGTTATAGTTGATAGATTAACCAAGTCTGCTCATTTCTTGCTGATACGAGAGACTTATTCCCTTGAACGTCTTGCTAGTATGTACGTGAATGAGATTGTAAGGTTGCATGGCGTGCCAGTATCCATAGTTTCGGATCGTGACCCAAGATTCACTTCAAGATTTTGGGTTAGCTTGCAAAAAGCTATGGGCACGGATTTACGGTTCAGTTCGGCATACCATCCTCAAACGGACGGGCAATCAGAGAGGACTATTCAAACTCTTGAAGATCTATTAAGACTTTGTGTCCTAAATTTCAAAGGAAGTTGGGATAAGTACCTACCATTGGTGGAATTCTCCTACAACAACAGTTATCAGGCAAGTATAGGCGTGGCTCCCTTTGAAGCATTGTATGGACGAAAGTGTCGCTCTCCAGTATGTTGGGATGAGGTGGGAGAAGCAACGTTATTGGGACCAGAGTTGGTACGAATGACTACAGAGAAGATCCAAATGATTCGACAACGTATACAAACGGCACAGGATCGACAAAAGAGTTATGTTGATCTTCATCGAAAGGACGTGGAATTTGACATTGGGGATCATGTATTATTACGTGTAGCTCCATGGAAAGGAGTTACAAGATTTGGGAAGAGAGGAAAGCTCAATCCACGATTTATTGGCCCATTTCAGATTCTTGACCGAGTAGGAAATGTGGCCTATAGACTTGCGTTACCTCCAAGTATGTCTCGTGTTCATAATATTTTTCATATATCTGTGCTTCGTAAATATGTGAAAGACCCGAACCACGTTATTGAGTTAGAACCGAACGAGATAGCCGAAGACTTAACGTACGAGGAAATACCTGTCAAGATCATGGATAAGAAGGAGCATGTCCTACGCACGAAGGTCATACAACAAGTTAAAGTTTTGTGGAGAAACCATGCTATTGAGGAAATGACCTGGGAGTTGGAAACGGAAATGAAAGCGAGGTATCCTCATCTTTTCGAAACACCAGGTACGTATGTTAATTTCGAGGACGAAATTTCATAAGGAGGGTGGGTTGTAAGACCCCAAATTATTAATAAATGAAATTTAATTCCTCTATTTATTATTTTGAAATAGTAAGGGTTGATTTGATTAATGTGGTTAGTTATGGGTAAAATGCGCAAATATTTTAAATAAGCAAGTGGTCCTAAAATATTCATTATTGTCGGGAAATATTTGTTTGGTCGTGAAATATTCTTGTTGTCGGGGAATATTCGTACGACGGCGCAGCCTTGTGTGGGCCCCATAATGGAAAGCGATTGGATGAAGAAAACGATAAAAATAAGTTGTTTGTAAATAACGACATAGTTGTTACCGTTAATACTGTTGGAATACCCGGTGGTTAAAACACAATAATACGCGTTGTTGCACAGTAGCACACATTATTGCACCAATTATTGATTCTTACGTAAGAAGGCACTACTCAATAATTGTTACAGTAATTACTGTTCAATATTGTATTTTATTGATTCAATAATTGCTGCGTTGATATTTTATATTACTGTTGTTTCAATAATTGTCACTACGCAGTATTTTTCATTATCGGAGCAATAATTCATATTATCTGAATAATATTATTAGATAACATTATTGGCAATGTCTAGAAAGTTCTGTCTAAGGAGAGGTTTGGTCATCTAATTGCGCGCCAGTAAGGAGAAATCCTTATTGGAAAGCCCCCTCTTTCCTGGGAACGACCTGGTTGCCAGTACTGTGATTCTGTAATATTATTTATGTATAATTAATTATTGATTTATATGATGAGGAAAATATTAATTTTATGTGAATATAGATGGAGAAAATTTTTAATGTGACAATTGTTGAAAATTAATATTTTATCTTTTTCTGATAAAATAATTCATTTAAATATATTATTTTAATAATATATTGATGGTGGTATTTTTACAATGAATGTGAGATATATGAGTATTTGAGGAGGAAGAGTATTTTTGTGGCATTAAATGATTAACACATATTTTGTGTGTTGGTGGACATAATTCTTGACCGAAAATTTATTATTGACTGTAAAATTACCCGTTTGTGAATTTCGGTCAATTTCTATTTAGAATTTGGAAAAACTTTCTTCTGCAAAGTTGTAGAGAATTGAATTTCCTATAAAAACACGCGAGATTCGAATTTTCTGATAAAAGAGCTATTTATTATGAATTACTGAAGTTCTGAAGTTCCGAAATAATTAATTTTTGGAAGTTTTATTTATTATTTTGAAGAAAAACGTTTTTTGGCATTTAAGTGGGCTAACATGTGATATAAATGGGCTGAGATCAGATGTCTAGAGGTGGGCTAAGGAAAATTTGATAAATATATTATTATTATATTAAATTTTCTGCTTTGGTGTTCTAAGCATTTTCCTATAAATAGGGTGCTTAGGTTAGAATTGAAAATCACACCAAAAACACAAGTTTCTCTCTATATCGAGCGTATTCTTGTGAGTATTTGATACTTTGAGTGTTGCTATACGGTGCAAATTTCCTTCAGCACTATATCTAGTATTCCAGTCAGAAGTACCGTCTTTCCGAGGTAAGGGATGTTATTTCTTCTTAAATGATATTATTTTCTTCAATATCATTATGCCGAAGTATTGATCTAAACTTTTTATCAAATTTGGAACTTTTCATGTCGGGGTTACTATTCACGAGTTACTATTCACGAGTTACTATTCACGAGTTACTATTCACCGAAAAATAAAATTTCCTTCTTTTCGTCCAAATATCTATTCTGGATACTAGCTTTGATTGTATCCATGTTTTGATCATTCTTGAATTTTACTTCACTATGATAAGGTATTTTTGGACATGGATAAATCGAAATACGAATCCTTAATATTTGTTATTTTGCTTCACTGGATTCGTTTTTTTTAAAATATTTTTCATCATCCTCAGTCTTAAATGATGATATAACTGAATATCTTTGGCCTGTAGTGCAAAGATGAATAATTTCTGATGAATATCTTTGGCCCGTAGTGCAAAGATGGACAGGTGTTGAGGTGAACATGACCAACTGATGAATATCTTTGGCCTGTAGTGCAAAGATGACTATTTGATTCAAGATATTTATTGATTGATGTTACAGGGATAAAATGTTGATGATGGGCTTTTAAATTCATAGATAATCGTAGATTTCATTCTCTACGTAACTTCTCTATGAATTATTATTTTCCGCTGCGAATATTGAATTAAAACTTGTTGTCTATTGTATTCTATTAAATTTTTTCCTGTTGAAGACTAACGATAATTTGTTGTATATTATTTTAGTCATAATATTCTTTACTGGGCTAGTTGAGCTCACCCTTTTCATTGTTGTTCCATTTTCTCAAGAGGCGAGAATGTAGCAGGTACTAGTCGGGGTATGGAATGAAGGTTCTAGGAAGTTGTTTTAGTAGTCCTCACCATTTTTTTTTGTAAAATATTGTTCCAATAATTGTAATGAGGACTTATTTGAGTGTGGATATTGTCTAGATGATAATATTTGTATTTACACTCACAGTTTTTATGCTGTATTAATAAAGTTGTAGTTGTTTCTGTACCATACTATTGACGACTCAGAATAGGTGTTGTATACCTGTTTTGGGGGCGTCACACTGCCCACAACAGTTTAAGGTATGTTATAATTGTGGAAAGGAATGACATATCGCTCGAGATTGCACTGTAGCAAAATCAAGTCCAACGGGGGTGGTGACTCAAAAAGTTGCCCAGAAAAGTCAAAGTCAACGGTTCCTGGAAGAGCATTTTTCGTGACTGGTCAAAATGCGAGGAACCCGAACGAAGTTAGCACGGGTTAGTTAATTATAAATTTTTGCGAAGTCTATACCTTATTAGATACCGGTTCTACCCATTCATTTATCTCTCCTGCTTATACTTAACGTTTAAACTTGGCTCCAGAGAAAATTAGACTTTGACTTATCTGTTGAAACTCCATTAGGAGAAACTTTCATCACATCCACTGTTTATAAATCTTGTTTGATCCAAGTTGGCACCATCACATTACCTGTTGACCTTATCTCTTTAAAGATACTTACTTTTGATGTGATTTTAGGGATCGATTGGTTAACTACTCATCATGCCAAATTGATTGCTTTTGTAAGGTTGTTAGTTTTCATATTCCTAAGCAACCTGTTATTCAAATTCAAGCAACCAAACCATTGAAGTCAAACTCTTTCATATCAAGCCGTAAAGTCATTCGTTTATTTAAAAATGGATGTCAAGCTTTCTTAGCTATGTTATGGACTTGAACAAAAATATGTCAGATTTGAATGATATTTCTATTGTTAGTAAATCCCTGACGTATTTTTTGAAGAATTTCTTGGCCTACGCGTGATATTGAATTTTGTATCATTTTTGAATCTGGTACAAAACTCACTTCTAAAATCTCATATCGAATGTCTCCTATTGAACTTCAGGAGTTAAAGATATTCATCAGGTAATCATACATCTTTGCACTACAGGCCAAAGATATTCAATAATATCATCATTCAGGACTGAGGATGGCGAAAAATATCTTAAAGAAAACGAATCTAGTGAGACAGAAGGACAAATAGTAGGGATTCGTATAACAGTTTATCCAAGATCAATAATACTTCATAATAATCAATTGTGAAGCAGAATTCAAAAATAAAGATCAAAACATGGATACAATCAAAGATAGTAACCATAATAGACATCTTGGACAAAAAGAAAAAATTTTATTTTTTAGTGAATAGTGTCGTATTCGTGAATAGTGTCGTATACGTGAATAGTAACGTATACGTGAATAGTAATCCCGACACAAAAAGTTTTAAATTTGATAAAAAGTTCATATCAATATTTCGGCATAATGATATTGAAGAAAATATCACTTAAGAAGAAGATAATATCCCTTACCTCAAAATAACCGTACTTCTAACTGAATATCGGATATGAGGCTGAATGAAACATGTGCTGAATAGCAACTTTCAAAGTATTTAAATACTCACAAAATACACTCAATAATCTAGAGAGAGAAAGAGAGAAAACTTATGAATTCTTGTGTGATTTTCAATTATAACTTAGTCCTCTATTTATAGGAAAAATGTTAGCACGCCGAAGCAGACTTAACCTGCAACCTGATGGCTTTACCTACTACTATTCCCACCCACCACATTTGAATAAAAATCTCAGCATATTTTCTTCACCAACCAAGAGTGGGGCCCACCAATTCTAGAATTTTCCACCAAAATGATTAACTCCGAAAATTCAACAATTTCTGAACCAGTCATCTCGTAAAATTCATAACAAATCATACGTTCATTTTTAACGGTTCAAAATTTGTGGACATATACTCAACTTATATATGTATAACATATCCAAATATTACCACAATCCAACGGTCGGATTAAAAATTATAACCCTCGCAAAATATCTCAAAAATCCTAATTTAATTTTTAATACCTCCATTCTGACAAAAATACAGATAAAACACCTCAACATTAACTCTTTCACTTTTAACCACAAAAATATATCCCTCATTTATATCCGTATAAAATAAATATTTCCTTATCATATGAATCAATAATTAATTATTCACAAGTTATATTACAGAATCACATTTACGACAACCAGGCCGTTCCCAGGAAAGAGGGGGTTTTCCGATAAGGATTTCTCCTTACTAGCGCGCAATTAGATGACCAAACCTCTCCTTAGACAGAACTTTCTAGACATTGTCAATAATGCTATCTAATAATATTATTTAAATAATATGAATTATTGATCTGATAATAGAAAATACTGTGCAACAACAATTATTGAAACAACAATAATATAAAATATCAACGCAGCAATTATTGAATTAATAAAATAAAATATTGAACAGTAACTACTGTAACAATTATTGAGTAGTGTCTTCCTTCGTAAGAATCAATAATTTTAAAATACTGTGCAATCCGTGTGCTACTGTGCAACCACGCGTATTACTGTATTTTAACCACCGGGTATTTCAACAGTGTTAACGGTAACAACTACGCCGTTATTTATAAAAACTCAATTTTTGTCGTTATCTTCATCCAATCGTTTTTCGTTATTGGGCCCATAAATAGTTGCGCCGTCGTACGAATATTCCCCGACAGAAAGAATATTCTACGACCACACGAATATTCACGATCAAAAATAAATATTTTATAACCACTTGCTTATTTGAAATATTTGCGCATTTTACCCATAACTAACCTCATTAATCAAATCAACCCTTTCTATTTCAAAATAATAAATAGAGGAAATTTAATTTCATTTATTAATAAGTTGGGGTCTTACACGCCTCCTCCTCCATCTCCTGAAAAAAAAAATTCCATAGTGCAGTTGGTAGCCAAACCTCTATACTGAGGTAACCTATTCAGTTTTATTAGGTTGCCAATTTATTTTGAATGTGATGCAGTTGGTAGCCAAGCTTTCATACCAAGGTAACCTATTCAGTTTTATTAGGTTACCAATTTTATTTTGAATGTAATGCAGTTGGTAGTCAAATCTTCATGCATTTGGTTGTCAAAACCTTCAGACAAAGGTAATCAATTAAATTTTATTAGGTTACAAATTTATTTTGAATGTGATGCAGTTGGTAGCCAAGCCTTCATACAAAGGTAACCATTTTAGTTTTTGTGGGTAACTAAATCGTTAAAAAAAATCAGAATAATAACTCAGGTACTTCTGGATATTTGCGGCGGAAGAGGAGGATGATAAAGGGGAAGAGAGGGTGATGTAACGGCGGCGCAATCAAGGACTTCTGGATATTCGCGACGGAGGAGGATGATGAAGGGGAAGAGAGAAGAGGCGGTGATAAAGATAACGAGCAGTGAGGAAGATGAAGATTAGGATGAAGAAGATATTTTTTTGTTTTTCCCTCATTTTATTTTGAATTTAAATTTATTTTTTTTGTTAGATACCAAATATTTGAATTTGAATTATTAATTATGGCAATTATTTTTTATTGATTTTAGGTTTCCTTATTAATGTGAATTGTACTATTTTTATAATATGGGTCCTAATTACACTCTTTTTATAATTATTTTGTATATGCACTAATGATGTAATTACTTTCTAATTATTGTATATTTCTATAAAGAACGCTTTATTTATTTTCAATTTTTTTTTATATATTTTTTTTTGGAAGGGAGGGGGGGGTGTGGGCCGTGGGGGGTGGATATATGGAAAATGACGGGGGAGGCTAGAGGAGGGAAATAAGATAAAAGAATGGGTTCACCAATATATTTTACCAATTATATTTTAAAGAATTTTTATTTTTTTGGGTACAGATCAAACAATTCAATCAATTTTGATATTGTTGATAAATTTATTTGAGTAATACTACAGATACAAATTAGTTTATAAATATTTTAAAAAATATTGATGTGGCATACTCCACCTCAACATATTGATCAACAAATTATTTCAATGCAGTCTTCGGCCCACACAATATGCTGATGTAGAATATACCACATCAACAGTTTATAAAATATTTATAGGATAGTTTGTGTCTGTAATAAGTTATTTAGTTTATTTTATCCATTTTAAAATTAGATATACGTTTCAACTTTTTTAGTCATTTTAAATTGATTATGTGTTTCATGTTGGTATCTTTTACGATATAATTGGAACTCTAGGGGGGAAAAATCTAAAACTTTTTAGAATTTCTCAAATTGCAATACATGGTGATGGGTCTGTAATATAGTTTTTACTAATAAAAAGTCCACATTTTGTGTAACAAATTTAAGTCGTCTCATGCTACTGTTAGGAACAGGTGAATTTACGATTCAATTTTGACTGATCTTTTAAAATTAATTTATTACTCTATTGATCGTGAGTTCGTAGTGAGTTGAATATGAATATGTTAAAAGTTTTTCGTTATTTTTTGTAAATGACCTTTATTATATATTTTTTTAATATTCCAAAATTGCTCAAAGCTGTAAGTTATTATCAAAATGTACTAGTTCTAAAATTTGTTGTAATATTGTATTTGATTATTGAGTGATTAAATTTTTGGGGCTGTTCAAAGTTCACCAGTTCATGTCTATACTATCTATTTTTTTAATAAATGAATAACTGAGTAATGATAATTTATATTTCAAAAAAAAAATGTTTCAAACTAACTTATGTTTTGCATAATTTATTTAACTGCTAGTTTTATTTTGTATTCTATTTTTAGTTAGTTAGTTAGTTAGTGGGTGGGTGGGTGGGTGGGTGGGTGGGTGGGTGGGTGGTTACTGGTTAGCACAAAATTCAACAATATAAAACCTTAAGCGTTCAATGCTCTCGTAGCTCAGTTGGTTAGAGCACCCGTTTAGTAAGCGGGAGGTCTTGAGTTCGACTCTCAACGAGAGCATTAATTAATTTTTCTAAATCAACTCTAACCTGTTTTATGAAACCCAATTTTATATTATCATTCCGCCATTATATGAAATAGTATCATTTATTATTATTTTTATCACAAAAAAGAGTCAACTTTTTAATACTTATAGAACATAATTTTACATTATAATTCGTTCGTCTCGCAAAAGAACAAATAATAAATAATTGCATTATTAAAATGTATAAGGTTAATTTTAAAAATAATTATATATATATATATATATATATATATATATATATATATATATATATATATAATCCGTTCGGAGTCACCGACCCAAAAACTCAATTAGATTTATAAATTCGGACCCCATAGAGATTAGGATTAAACTTACATTTTCTTCTGCCTTTTATCTAATATATTAATTATTTTATCTTAGTATTTTTATTAATAATGATTCAAGTATGTTAATATATAGTTCATGGTGGTATTGAGATTATTGTTAAAAATATCATTTAAAATTTTAAAGAATTTTAAACAATTGGAATTCTCATAAGAAAATTCGCATGTTTATCAAATAATAAAAAAAAAATATGTACAAAATCGGTTACCACGACGATTTTTTGGACTATAGCGACGGTTTCACCCAGAATACATAGCTCATATGCTACGTTCTTCTATATTTCTTGGCTGGCTATGCCAGTAAGTAATAATAGATATGTCATCACGGAGTTAAACAAATCTGTAAAAACTAGAATTCTTGCTCTCACTCACTTGCCAATATTATTGTAAATTTCAATGCGATTGATTATTGGATCCGTTTTCGCCCCTTGACAGACCAGACAGGGCGGGTTGAGAGTATTTTTCCCCAAAATCCTTTGACAAGAAATTACTATTACTCAACCAAACATCCAAAATGGAATTTAAGTAGTTTGAATAATCAATCAGACAAGTAAGTAAGAGTAACATCAATTAGCTGATTTGTATGGAAGCGACAACGGACCTCTCCTGCTCCTGCACTCATTATTATCATCCAAAAGCCTCTGAAGCTTCTTCTTAACACAGTACTGCCTATCAAAATGCTTCACCTTCAAAACAAATAATAATAATAATAATAAATCCTATATAATTTAATTTATTAATTATGAACCATAATTTAGAAACCAAAACCACGATATGGTGTGATTCAATTTAATAAACCTACCCAGGTGGGTCTGCAGTGTTTAACATATTCATTCCTAGGGTTCTTGCATTCAACAGGGTACAGCAGTCCAACAGATGCAATTTCTGTAGGTTTCATGTTCCATTCTCTCTCCAAACATGCGTAAAATGCGTCACGAGCCTTGTGGGGTTTGCAGAAATCCAAGGATTAAATTAAATACGCATATACAAATTTAATTTACCACTGAATTATTATTATTATAAGAAAATGAGGATGAAGTGTTGAAATTAAATGTAGTACCTTGTAACAAGCTTGTCTAGATTCTGATAGGACGTCTGTACGGATTTTCTCAGGGTTTTTTGAATCGTAAGCTTCCATTATCATCGCTGTACTTGCAAACAGGAGGGAGATAGAGTTCAGTACTTCAATTTCTTGCACCGGAAGTTGTAACAATGGTCAATTTAACTCTGTATCGGACTGATTACTGATTATTTTGATATGATAGGATTAAACCTTCAATTGGGCTGAGAGGGCTCGTTGGGCCTGATAAATTTAAGATGAGGCTAGGCTGGGCTGAGATTGGGTTAGGTTGTGACAATTTAATATTCATAATATATTTGATTGTACTCCCTCAATTCTAAAAATAAAATCTTAATAGATAAGTGTTGGGCTCATATTTTATTTCTATCTATAAATAAAATGAAATAAATAAAGTATGAAGTTTTTATTTAATTATTCTTCGTAATTTATGATTAGGAGTGACCAAATAGGATTTGGCTCTCTTTCATTACACATTTCCTCTAATTTCTTAATAATTTTCATTGTTGATAATATTAAAATCAATCCTACAAAAAATTAAAATCATAAAAAATATTTTCACCGTTAAATGTCTAAAAGAATTTTTATCTATTAAAATTTTAATGAAATATCCACATGTTCATGAAAAAGTGTCGGATTACTTTCATTGTTAAAATAAATTGTGTTATTTAATATGATAAATTAGTTGACCGATATCAATTTCAATTATATTATTCATAACTATAAAAAATATGGTGTGTTTAATGAAATTTGAGAGAATGTATAATGGAGGAGATTCAAATCCGACTAAGTAGTCGATAATTAAGTACTTTAAGCTAATAGAATAACAAAGGACACGAATAAAACACTTGGCATAATATTTTAATTGAAACACTAAAAACATGAACACTTGAGAATTTTAATTATACTAGTTGATAATTCGTGTAATGCACAAATTAGTTTGAATAATAAATTTAATATTTTGTCAGATATTCATGTCAAAATATTTAGATCAGTATTAGAGAAAATAATTAAAGAGAGATACATACCTTAAACATTATCAAGTTTGTTAGTAAGCTTACTGTCACACTCCGTTTTAACTATAAAATAAAATTTCTTCTTAAAATAATAATGCATTTTTCTTCTTTTGTAAAAAAAAGAGAGCATAAATTTAGTAATCTCCGCATTCTTTCCTTAAGAAATCATTTATTTTTATGCGTTAATAGAAGAACTATTTACTAACAGTAGCCTTTTAGCAAGACCCTTCTTATAGAAGGTTTCAAATATATCTGTATCCTGAATCAAAGCCATATAAATAAGATAGCTTAAATTATTAATATGATGACAATAAAAAATAATTATTAATCTAATATCATAATGTCTAAATAATAGTTTAATATAATTATCACAAACAGAGAACAAAATCACTAAAATAATTTCTGTTAATTAAAGATGGTGGAAGGTAGGCACAAATGTATATATCCAGGTGATACACTAAAGAAAATTCTCAATCACAAAATGAAGAAACTTAGTGTCCTTAAATGTCTGACGATGGGACTTTTTAGTTACCTTTAATTTAATACTATTTTATCTAGTATACTAAACTTGTCACCCAACAAATACTACAATCGATGATAAAAGCAACCACTAGCATTATACAAAGAAACAACAAACATGTTTGATTTACATACCATACTCATAGGCCACTTGATTAAGAATGCAGTTCTAAAGTTTACCTAAGGAAAGTTAATTACATAAGTTATGTCAACCTTGAACCTTTTGTAAAGGGATCCACCCATTCCCTTGCCCGACCCATCAAAAATAAGAATATTGGTTTAGTTAATTTGATGACCAATTGATAGTAATTAAGCACACATTGTTGTTAATTGGAAGACACGTTTTATGTGTTTTTATATATAATGGTTGATAATGTGTTTGTAGTTTAATTACTTTTTTTTGATAATTTTCATCATTTGGAATTTTAAGAAAAATAATATATCTTTCTTTGTATGTATTTTTTTATTTACAAATTATGTGAATAAGTATAGTTGATATACGGTCAATCCGTACTTTAAAATTCACTCGGTTATACTTGCATACATTCCAGGCTCCTACTATTTTGAAATTTGAATAGATTTTAATTTTTTTTTACTTTGAAAACTAAAATTTAAATAGTAGAACCCCAACGGAAGAACAAGGTTCTAATTCTAGAGGCCATAAATTTATTACCTATAAAATTCACTGCCTTGGGTTCTATGCCTACTCTGCTCTACAGAGTATTTGTTCTCATTTTATACAAAAATCAGACGAGTTGAAATTTTCTCCCTTTTCTCGGCTTCAATCTGGGTTTGTTGATTCCTTTATTTTTTCCTAAATACAAAACGCGTATATAAAATTAAAACGAAAAATAAATAATACTGCTATTACATTACAGATTTAATGGGTATATATATACATACATCTATATATATACAAGTATTTGTGTTCACAATCCAGTACCGTGTATTCTCTCTCCTCGTTTTATATGGTAACCAATATATTGAAGATTCTTTGTGGGAGGCAATTCTGCATTCATCGGCGAAATTTGGAAAGATTTTGCTATCATTATGATCACTCTACAATATTTCATACCATACACAGGTTAGCAAATTACTTCCATAAATTGAAAGCTTCAAATTTGTATTTATATATTATTATTGCCTTTTAATGATCAATATCCTTAATTAGTTTATCCTTCATCAAAGCCCTAGCCTCCTCAATTACTTCAGAACTAATTGGGTTATTTATACATAATATACTCACTGTGTTTTGGTACAACAGCAATAATTGCTTGGTGCTGGGGACAATCAATACAATACATTCATAACTTCCTGTTTTGGAGAAAGTTAATAACCCAGGTAGTCAATTTCATACTTGTTTTTAATCTCATTTTCTTACTTAATTTGCATTATTATGTTCTTTCATTGTTTATCTTTGTGCATCTCTTTGACACTGTTCTCTCTTTATTTTTTTCCTATCGCAAAATTATTCCATGATTAGTTTTTTAGATTTCATATTTTTGGCAATATTTTGTGTGAATTTTGATACTTAGTTGCGTATTAGTTGATTTTGTGGAAGTTGAAGTCGTTATGGAAGGATTGGGAGACTGAATTAGCACAAAATTTGGACGCTTATCTGAACTATGAATTGTTATAGGCCTTTGTACATGTTTTAGGTTCCATATAGTCTTGGTTGATATATATGTGTACTTCTGTTTAAATTAATGTCTACGCATATTCTCATATATAGATCCCTTTTCATGTCGTTTCTAGATTCATCTGCTGCATTAAATATAAATACAATTTGATTTGATTTCTTTTTCCTTATTCTCATTTTGTATGTATGCATGAAGTAAAGTATTTCTTTGCTAGATATAAAAACCACATGGATCGATTGCAAGGGAATTAGCTTCAGTCATATTCTTAAAAGGTTTGACGTAATTATATGTTCCAGCTAGTACTTGTGATTGATTAATGTCGCTTTTCTTAGTAGTCTATTAAGTGATTAGAAGAAAGGAATATTGGAAGGATCTTAATGTGATCTGCAAAATAAATTTAGTTCATGGCTGAAGCTACCTGTGGCTCAAAAATATTAGCTGAGAAAATCCGTCATATTATATTATTGCGGCAAAAGCATAGTTCGAGATGGAAATTAATAGTGTAATAACTAGAGTTCTAACTTGATTGTCTACTAAATATAATTTAGAATTTGAAGTGAATTTTGATTTCTACCATACATGTTATTTGGAAGGAGAACATCGATTCTCCAACTTTTCTGATTCTGTCTGTGTTATTATTTTGAGCTAGGAAATATCAAGGGAATCTGACTTTGTTGCTCCTTGTAAGTACCGAAGTAGAAATTATTGTGCCGGTCCACCTTTGACATATTGAAGTCGATCTATATGCAATACCTGATGATCTGATCATACTCAATAGCTTTACAAGTTCTAGCTTAATTATGTATGTTTCCAAGATAAAACTGATAAAATGGGGAAAGGGAAATAGAGTGGATGCCACTAACAACTATGCCTAGACTTTGGGTTCATATATTATTCCCTTATAATTACCTAAAGTTGATCATGAGAACGTTGACATCTGATGTGATAAAAATTAGTAACGTCTATTATAAACTTGACAAATACAGGTCGAACCATAGAGACTAGATTAACTATCAAATCCTTAATTTATATTCCAGACAAATTAGAAATAAAGATGGTGGAGATGATTAATTAACTAAATAATGAAAATTAAAAATTAATAATGATACCTAGTAATGAGAAAAAACTACCTAGGAATTCGAATCCACTAATTATTGACATAATAAACACTTTCTTATTTTCCTGAATTAATTCCTAATCTTGTTTTCCCTCCCCTTTAAAAATAAGGATTCATATAATTAATATGGAGAAAAATAAGTTATGAAAAATTCACAGATTAACTATAACTTATTAAAACTTCATAATCAATATAAAAATCATATGCAATTTGTGCGAAGGTAAATATGATGGCGAAAACAATTAGACATTAATATCGGAACGGAAAAAAAATATTATTATGAAATACCTAGTTTCATCGAGATCTGATTTTATTATATGGGGCAATACCGATCTACTTTCACTTTAGTAGATCATATGGATGTAGAAAAAGCTTATGATTTTGATGAATTGGAAACATCTCTTTTCAAGGTATTAAAAATTTAGTTAGTCATGAAATTAAAGATAAAAATAAATAATATCATTACTACTACTTGCATGAAATAAAATAAAACTGAAAGAAAAATAATTAACTAAGCTAAGAAGACTGACTTATATTATTTATAAAGAAAACTAATACATATGGCGGAAGTAAAGACAATACATGTATGCTGTTAACATCAATTGAGGGAATGAATATGTTATGTAAAGGAAACAAACTAATGCTACAGATTGCACGATATAATAACAATAATTAAAAAGAAAATTTTATTAAATCCATAAAGAATATTACAAGTAATTGACTAAGAATACTCCCTGACTTAGTAGCCGAAGCAATGAAAAGTCTATTGATCTTATTTTGCAAACTTGGTCTCCGGAAGCTAAGAAAAAAAAAATACAAAAACTCTCTTTTTCAGCCTGATGGAAAGAAATCAGGAAAAGAAAAGAAAAGGTGTAACCCCCTTTCTCTAAAACAAGTGAGACCTATTATTTAGAGGGTGTTTGATAAAAATTGAATAAATCTGAATGAGCTGAAACTGAATCTGAATGTGAATGAGTTGAATATGAATGAAAAAAGCTGTTTGATAATTGACATGTCTGAAACATCTGAATGACAAAACTTTATTATTTTACCTCCTCTAAAAAAAATTCAAAATGGTTGTAAATTTATTTAATATTAATATAATAGTTAATATTTTTTTTTTAATTTTTTAATTTTTTTTACTTCATTCAGCTGCTCATTCAGCCATTCAGCTCAAAGAATCTGACTTAGATATTCAGCTCGTCTATCTTACCGATTCAGCCATTCAGACCAAAACAAACGCACTGACCGATTCAGCCATTCAGATTCAGCTCCATTCAGCTCTAAACAAACATCCTCTTACAGGGAAAAATAAATTGTAACCTAATTTATAGTACATTGAACTTGGTCTTCCTATTATATTTTTATCTCTAACTTGACTTCAACTTAATTATGATAATTCTCAATCTTCTAATATTTCTTTTTCATCTTTAAAAACTAGAACAATTATCTTTTACTTATTCACCAAGATAAACAAGATAAATCCTACACAACAAAATAAAATACATTAGTTAAATAAAATAAACATATAAAATACTAAAGTTGGGAATATTAAAATGTATAAAAAATGTGTATATCAAATACCCTCATCCTATCTTTTGCTCGTCCTCGAGTAAAATAAAAATAAAATAAAAACTATATTTAACCCATTTTTGTAGGAAACACGATTGCACTTAGTATGTGTAGAAGCCTTTAAACCTCAAGGTTATCCCAAGTGGACGAATTGTGTTTCGTGAGGGTTTGCAGTGAATATATCCACAAAATTTAAGAAATTTTTTATTTAAAATATTTTTGAGTTCAACATATTAGGAAATTGAAAGAAAACTTCTAAGTATACATGGGTATTAAACATAAGCAAGATTAAATTCATAAGAACAATTTCACCTTATCAAAAATGCATTATCTTCATTCCACACCATCTTTCATAAAATTAATTCCACGCGAAGCATGCATATGTATGTGATGTAACTTTTAGTAGGGATTTTTACAATGAAAATCAAGCAAACTCGTTTTTTTTTCTATTTTTTTTCATTCTTAGACTTGTGTAATGTCTTTTTTTAGGATTTTCAAAGTTATTCATGTAACAAGTGTTTGACCAATATCTCTCAAGCCAATTGGCTTTAGGGCACTAGGTGTAAAAACACTCCTAAGGGCTTAATTACTAACTTAGTAACAAAGGCCACAAAATTAGACTGATTAACCTACTTATACCCATCACACTTTTCAACGTGAATATCGGTGCGTCATGAGGCTTTGATACCCAGTTATTTTGTTCAATGGATATTGAAGCAATTATTTATTTATTTATTATTTATTCGACTTTTTCTTCTTTTTTTTCAAATTTATTCTTGAAATTGCTCGAATCATAGTTTATACCTCACAACCAAGAATTAGTGCAAACGTGCACTGCAAAAATGCTCTAGATGGTGTTGCAAACTAAGATTTCGTATTTTATCAAGAGTTCAAGTGTCTTAATCTTTCAATCTTACTTAAATTTTTTGCTCCATGAACACTTGTTAGAATAAATTCAATCCATAAAAAGTCGAACAATTTTTTTAATTTTTTCAAACAAAATGAATTAGTTTTCTAAAAAGAAGAAAAATAAATACTTAAATAAAAAATCTAATAATAAAAATGCAATACATAAATAAAAATTGAATACTAAAAATGCAAAACTCCCCTATACTTAAATCATGCATTGTCTTCCATGTATGCAAATGAAGAAAGAGAACAAAGAAATGTAAGAATTTTACCTCGTATGATGGGGCAGGAACCGGATGAAAATAATAAACAAAAGAAAAATATATGTACAATTACAAAGTTACAAATACAAGTGCAGTGTTGATCATTTTGAATAGTGTGGGTCACTGGTACACCACTTCCTCTATGTTCGTTTGGCATTTCTAAAAAGGGGTTGTTGACCATTCACTTTGAAAATTACCTTACTCTTTGGATTTTCAATATCGACCATCTCATGAGAGTAAACTACCTTTACGACAAAAGGTCCATCACATCTAAAACGTAATTTGCCAGGAAATAAATGTAGCCTAGAGTTGTACAAGAGAACTTTTTGACCAGGTGAAAATGATTTTCTCAAAATTGATTTATGATAAAACACTTTTGTTCTTTCCTTGTAAATTTTAGCATTTTCATAAGCATCATTCGTAATCTCATCTAACTCAGCTAATTGCAATTCTCTATGACTCGCACAAGTGGACATATCAAAATTCAACTATTTTATAGCCCATAAAGCACGATGTTAAATTTCAACAGGTAAGTGACGAGCTTTCCCAAACACAACCCTATACGGTGACATTCCTAAGTTAGTCTTAAAGGCAGTACGGTAAGCCCATAATGCATCTAACAATTTTAGAGACCAGTCTTTTTTTATTAGAACTCACCTTTTTTTTCAGAATTTGTTTTATTTGCCTATTCAAGACTTCTACTTAACCACTTGTTTGAGGGTGATATGGTGTTGCAAGCTTGTGGGTGATGAAATGCTTTTTCAACAACGATTCAAAAGGTTGATTGCTAAAATGTTTTCCTTCGTCATTGATTATGCCCTAGGGGTACTAAAGCAAGAGAAAATGTTATCTTTCAGAAATTTGACAACCTTGTTGTCATTGGACTTAGTTGGTATAACTTCTGCCCACTTAGACAAGTAATCAACCGCAAGTAAAATGTACAGATTTCCAAAAGAATTTGGAAATGGGCCCATGAAATCTATTTCCCACATTAAACAACTCAATGAATAGAATGGGTTGCAACGACATCATATTCCTCTTAGTGATCCTCCCTGACTGTTGACTCCTATTGCAATTGACACAAAATCTTGTGGCATCCTTGAATAAACTAGGCCAATAGAAACCATACTGGAGGACCTTGGCGGTCCTATTTTTGCCTCCAAAATATCCTCCACAAGCTTGCTCATGACAAAATGACAGGACACTCCTAAACTTATGGTCGGGTACACACCTTCTAATTTGATCAGGACAATATTTAAACAAATAGGGGTTGTCCCAGTAAAATTGTTCGACTTGTGAAAGAAATTTGGGTCGATCTTGTTTGGACCAATGGGAAAGAATCTCATTAGTAACTAGGTAGTTCACAAGATCAGTAAATCAAGGTATAGCAGATGTGGAGAAAAGCTGCTCATCTGGAAAATACTCATTTAAGGGCAGGTCAGAGTTGTACTCCACAACTAAACGGGATAAATGATCAGCTACCACATTTTTAGACCTTTTTTTGTCCCTCATCTCTAGGTCAAATTCTTGGAGCAATAAAACCCAAAGAATTAAACGGGCTTTTGAATCTTTCTTGGAGAGAAGATGTCTGAGGGCAGCTTGGTCAGTGTAAACAATGATTTTAGACCCAATAAGATATTTCTAGAGCAAAAACTACAGTTAAAAGTTAATTTTTAGTAGTGGAATAGTTTAATTGTGCATCATTCAAAGTCCTACTAACATAAATATATGGCACGAGTAATCTTGTTAATTCTTTGGCCTAGAACAACACCAACTGCATAGTTATATGCATTACACATTAACTAAAATGGTTGACTCCAATATGATGATTTGATGATAGGAGCTGAAGTCAGCTCCTTTTTGAGGAGTTCAAAGGATTGAAAATATTTTTCATTAAATTTAAATTTTGCATCTTTACCTAAAAGATTGGTCAAGGGTCTTACTTTTTTATTGAAATCTTTAATGAATCGCCTATAAAAGCTTGCATGTCCTAGGAATGAACGAAATTCTTTGACTGTCTTAGGTGGTTGAAGAATGTCAATGATGTCAATTATGACTTTATCTACTTCAATTCCCTTTACAGATATGGATCGAGCACAATTCCTTTTTTTTTACCATGAAATGACATTTTTCCAATTTTAGCTTTAAGTCAGTTTCCTTACATCTCCATAGAACTAAGGAATGGTGGTGAAGACACCCATGAAATGTAGATCCAAATATGAAAAAATAATCTATTAAACTTTCTTGGAATTTCTTTATCATGTCAGGAAAAATGCTCATTATGCAATCTTTGAAAGGTGGTAGGGGCACTACATAGCCCAAAGGGTAGACAACGATATGCAAAGGTTTCATAAAAACAAGTGAATGTAGTCTTTTCTTGGTCTTCTGGGGCTATAGGAATTTGAAAGTAGACGAGTATCCATCAAGGAAATAATAGTAAGCATGACCAACTAATCTTTCATTCTTCCTAGAATTTGGTATATGAAGGGTAAAGGAAATGATCATTTCTGATGGTAACATTGAGTTTTCTATAGTCTATGCAAACCCTCCAACCAGATTGGACACGAGTGGAAACTAACTCATTATCTTCATTTTGAAGTTAAACCAGACATTTTAGGCATCACCTGTACATGACTTATCCAAGAGCTATCAGAAATAAGATATATGATCCTATTATCTAGACATTTAAAGAATTTTCTTCCTAACTACCTCTTTTAGAACTGGGTTCAACTGCCTCTGTGGGTCTCTCACTGGTTTAACATCATCTATTAAGTGTATCCTATATTGGACAATGGCTGAACTGATCCCCTTAATATCCGTTATGCTCCATTCTATGGCTTTTTTGTTATAAAGAATGGTCAATAACTCTTCCTCCTGTGGGTTTGTTAAATCGGAAGCAATGATCAAAGTAAGAGTTTTGGTGGGATTAGGCATATTTAAGATTATTGGGAAGAGATTTGAGTTCTAACTCTGGTGGACTCTTTTCAAGAGGTTTCGAAGATTGCAAGATTGGCTTTGTCAAGGGTTCCCATTTAGAGTAAGACATTGATGTGGAAGACTCTAACATTTCATTCATCTTATGTGCATATTCTATTTCATTCCAATTTTGACTAAAATGATTTAGATAAAAATTAAGGATTTCATCTCCCGTAAGTTCATTTTAAGACATTTCCATAATCATGCTCAGCTCACTTTAGCGGGCTGGTCAGAAAAATCACTAGGTTACTTTCCCATATTATGTTCTCAAATGCAATTGATTAGCGCATTAGAGGTTGCTAGAAATGGTGTACCTAAAATGACAGAAATTTGACCCTTGGGATTGGCAACATGCTGGGTTTCAACGACAAAAAAGTTAGTAAGGAACTATATTGGGATTATTTTTAGTTCAATAGGGTAATTTCAATTTTTAAAAGTTTAATGGTGTAATAAGTAAAACGAGCCAACTATTGTGGGATTTTCCTTAGTTTTGCCAATAAATTTATTGGACGAGAAGCTTATTATGTATTAATTTTCAGATTTTTGTAGATCTATTCTTTTGCAGATTCATGTTTTTATTTTTTTTCATGTGAACTAATTTTCCTCGGATTTTAGTGAGAAGAAATGAGCAATCTCTCAGTTGCCACCACGAATGTGAAGGGCGAAGCTTCAGATTCAAACAGTACTGCCCATTATCCATGCCCTCATAAGCGTGCAAGACATGATAGCAATGCCTATACTTCAAGATTCAAGGGGGTGGTCGCGCTACAAAATGGACACTGGGGAGCACAGATATATGCCAATTACCAGCGAATTTGGCTAGGTACTTTCAAATCAGAGAATGAAGCCGCAAGGGCTTATGATAGCGCTGCGATCAATATTCGGAATTGGGATTCCCACAGAAACTTTCCATGGACAAGCATCACTGCACATGAACCAAAATTTCAGAGTCAGTACAGCACAGAAGTGATCCTATACATGATCAAAGACGGTTCCTATCCGTCCAAGTTTGCTGATTATCTAAAGCTGCAATATCCATCGAGGGAGTTAGAGGTTGGTCTGAACTTCTCGCTAGTGCACTGGAAAGGAGAGTATTTATGTACACTACTTTTTGAGAAGGCACTCACACCTAGCGATGTAGGCAAGCTCAATCGACTTGTGATTCCCAAGAAACATGCTTTGAATTATTTCCCAGTTATAGATAGTAGCGCGGAGGGAAATGAGTGTGGTGGCCAAGTGAATGACGTGCAGCTTGTTTTCTATGAGAGATCAATGAGGCCATGGAAATTTCGGTACTGCTATTGGAAGAGCAGCCAAAGCTATGTTTTCACTAGGGGTTGGAATGAGTTTGTGCGGGAAAAGAAACTGAATTGGAAGGATAGTGTTATTTTCTCCAAGTGCGAGTATATGGATGCATCAAATACGATTCGCAAGTTTTGTATGATTGATTTAGCTTATTACAAGAATAAAGCTGAGGAAATCTGTGTTGATGTGGGAGAAAATGTAGTTTTTGGCGCAGAAGAAATTGAATCTGAGGAAGGGGTACAGAATCCTGAAAATGTACTGAATAGTGATGAGATTGAGGGAGAGAAGAATAACTTGGCAGTCAAGGACTTGGTGGAATTTGAATCAGCTAATTCACATAACAAAGGTTTAAAGCTTTTTGGCGTTCAAATAATTTGAGAGGGCCTTTTTTTTCTTTTCTTTTTTTAACCGGTAGCTCAGCTTAGCAGCAGCAGCAGCAGCAGCATCATTCGTAATTTTAAGTTTGAATTAATTTCTGACTTGGGGGTAATACATTTCTTATCCTTTTTCTATTCTTAAATATGGAATTTTCTAGTTTTGTTTGTTCCTAATAAGAGCAAGCTGGCTGGATGGATGCACTTTTGTTCTTGGTCTAATGTATAGGAAGGAAGGACATTGGGTATCATCGGGGAGGAGAAGATTCTAGAAACTATTATGTTTTTTTCTTTCTTTCTTCTTAGTTGATTAATACTTCAACCGGTTAGTTACTGAAATATCAAATTTTATTGTTTGTTGTTTGGAATTATTTCATCTTTATGAGAATTACCTTTATTATATACACTTCCTAAAAATTTAATATCAATAGATTTTTAAAACTGGATTTCTCCAACAATTTGGAAGGAGAAACAGTTATCCAACAGATCCTACTCTTCAGTCTAATTAATTCTCTTGTTCCTTTCTTTTTCTGATTTTGGTTTGTGGGTCTGATGGACCAAATTTCAAGCCGAAGCAACCCAATGCTATTTGAACCTGGACTAAATTATACTATTAGCCCGCATTTATATACTATACACTTCTCTTGCTTTTCAAAAAACCTAGTACAAAATGGTCCTTGGCTATTACTCCCCATTACATAAAACTCAGAAATTTATCTGTTTCAATATATAAGATTATTATTTATTTTTTAAAATTTATTTAAGATATTTTTAATATTTAAATTGGCATAAATTCTTATTCTTTTGATTTTCTTCAATACAATGATCAACATTGACGGTAAACTATCTAACAAATTTTAATTATTGCGAGATTTGTTGTTTTATAATATTTAATAAATCATCTTAATTTTGAGTTTAAAAATATTTTAAATTAATATTTAAAAGTAAATAATTATCAGATAATTTGGAATTGATGGAGTATTAGATTTCTATGCAAAACGTATTTGCACTTAATTTTACATACTTTAGAATTTTTGTTTAATAAAGCAATGATTGAGCTTAAATTATGTGATGGGACTTCATATCATGCGCCAAACACAAAGACCGAAAGGAAAATTAAGTCCATGACGGGGTTGGAAGATAAAAGCCAAGACAAAAGAAAGATATTTTATTTTGGGAATATTATTTTTGCCTATTTTTTTAATACTTTCATATGATTTATTTTCATATAAAACTGAGACTCACCGTATGAGAGAATCATGTGAAAATATCAAAAATATATGTAAAAATATCACATAAAGATGAGACTTCACGTGAGAAAGAATTACGTACAAATATCAAAAAATTACGTGAAAATATCAGTTGTCTTTATTTTGTTGGTTTAAAATTTTTTTCATTACTTATATTTGAATAAACCTGCATACAAATATATTATAGCCATTGGGCCTTATCAGCCCCAATCAATCTATTGGTGGGTCCAAATAAGAATATTATATCATGTTCTTACTACAGACTTGTCTTGAATATAATGACAGGGGGTCTGGTAACACACGACTTGGCCCAATCATATTTGAACATTTGGAACTCAAAAACATTCTCACTTACACACAAAAGAAAGCATAAATAAATATTATTATTATAATAATAATAATTATTATTATTTGAAAGTGATACGTGTGTTGATGTTTAATTAATTAATTAATCAACAACTTCAATTATTTAACATTCAAGTCACTCCTACTTTTAAGTGTGATTTTGACACTAAAGTAGTATAGCTTATAGGTAAGATTCCAATAATAATGCAATAATACACTTAATAATTCAATTATTTCAATCATGCAATACAATACAAACCATTTTCAATTCTAAATACCTACCCCAAATGTTTTATGAAAAAAAATATTTTATAGGTTCGACATATTATTTAAAGGAGTAACTAAATATGTAATAAATTTAATTTACTTTCTATTTGTTAGCTGTTAAAATAATTACTAAAATGCCACTTGTTAATCTAAAATTAATTAAAATGAACCTCTAAATAAATAATAATATCTCATGAGTCAATTACATAAAAAAAATATTTGTATTTTTTTCCATTGGTTGATGTTGCCGAGGTACTCATGTCTAAGGCTGTAAAATGAGCAAACAGTTCGGGCTCAATTCGTACTCGCTCGACTAAAAGTTCGATTCGAGCTCGACTCGAAATATAAATGAGTCAAATATGAACAAATTTTAAAGTTTGATAAATTACTCAAACCTCCTCAAATTGTAATTTTCTATTGATACTCGGATCATATTCGTTCAAAAAATTCAAACTGCTCGGGCTCGATTCGGAATCGTGCTCGACTCGGTAGCTAAATGAGCTTCAATCAAATCTTATTTTATACTCGATAAATTTTATGAACCAAATCTGAGCAACTCAATAATCGGATCGACTCGGTTCATTTACACCCTTGCTCATGTCTCCCTGAAAATTGTCATAAATTTAGGGGAACATTAGAGTTTTTTATATTTTTTACATTGTCCCCTCACACATGAATATGGAACTCATTTTTTTATATATAAAAAAGATAAAAAGAAAATATAAAAAACATAGATAAAAATATCAATTTTTAAATTTATTAGACTTTGCTCTCTTATATATTAAGAAGCTTAGATGATTGACAGTACCTACTTTCTTAAGAAATAATTTGCACTTGCTCGTCACGGCTTACAATCTAGTTAGTTAATTATTAGATTAATCTATATTAATTGAAATCAATTAAATTGATTAATTATTTTTATTTATGTAAGTTGAGTAAAATTTGAACCCATATTTATAAAAAATATATATATAGTCCAAACCTATTAAATTATATCTTAAATATTTTTTGAAAAAATAGGTAGAGTCATTATTCGTTGAGAAAATATTTGCATATAATGACGATTACGTCCTTGGTGATTGTTATTATACGCAAATTATTATTCTCTAATTATGAATATGAGAAGCAAGTGAATATTTATAATAATAAGATAGAATTCAATTTGAATTTGGACGAAAAAAATATCATATTTATTTTAATTTTTAAATTGTTAAAATAGAGAAAAAAAGAAGATTTGGTTACATCATGCCTTAATAAACGGACAAATCGACATGTTGTAAGACCCCAACTTTTATAAAGATGATTTTTCTATAAATATTATTTTTGAATATTATGGAGTTAATTTGATATAATGTTATAGTTCTGGGTAATATTTATAAATTTTACAAAGTACGCAAGTTGTTATATAATATTCGATTGGTCGGAGAATATTCGTTTTAACAGGGAATATTCGTACAACGGCACAATTATTGGTGGACCCCACAACGGAATTATTGTCGGATTGAGAAAAAGATAAAAATATTTTATTAAAAATAACGGCGGAAGTTTTACCATTAATACTGTTGAACTACTCGGTAGTAAAAGTACAGTAATACGTGTGGTTGCATAGTAGCACACGGTATTGATTATTAATTCTTATGTGAGAAGTCACTCAGTTTGATTCAATTATTGTCAGTTAATAATATGAATTATTTAGCGATAATGAAGTTTTGTTTTATTCGTATTATTAACGTAATAAAACAGAATCATCTTTTTATATAAAACATAATACTTTATTAAAGTTATTCTATAAATTGAATATATTATATTTTATTTAAAAGATTTTTCTTTAAATATGGACCGTTAGATTAAAGTAATCAATCTGGACCGTTCATGGATTAATTACTATGCATTCCATTTTTCTATAAATAGCAGCTCATTCCTTTATTATTTCTTACGAATTCACTGAACTCTAGAGAGAGAAACTATAGAGAGAGAAGAAAAGTATTCTGCTACTTAACTACTTTCTTATTTCAGTTCTTCTTTAAAACGGTAAGGGTGTTATTCTTTCTTATTCATGAAGAGAACTTTTGTTATTCCATTTCTTATTATTCTGTTGGAATAACCTGTATACGCGGTCTACCCTATACTTGGTGACATTCTTCTATTATTATGTTGGAACATCATGTTTGTGTGTTTTACACCGGACCTGGTTCCGTTTTTATTATTATTCTGTTGGAGCATCCTGTCTGTGTGTTTTACACCGGACCTGGTTCCGTCTTGTTATTATTCTGTTGGAACATCCTGTCTGTGTGTTTTACACCGGACCTGGTTCCATTATTTATTATTCTGTCGGAATATCTTGTCTGTGCGTTTACGTGGACCTGGTTCCATTATTTATTATTCTGTCGGAATATCCTGTCTGTGCGTTTACGCCGGACCTGATTTTATTATTTATTATTCTGTTAGAATAACCTGTCTATGCGGTCTATCGCATGCCGGGTGATTTCTTTTGTTATTACATTCTTTATTATACTCAGTTGGTTAAGTTTTAACTTCTATACTCCATGAAATTAGTGGAATATCCTTGATAATTGCGTTTCATCCAGTATATTTTCATGAAAATATTATTCTAAGCCTTCTTGAATTTTACTCCACAAAGCAGTATCATGTTGACAGTTTGGACGTTGTTAATTCTTGAATAAATTAATTCTTGAACTTGTTTTATTGAATTCTTATATTATTGTCATCATCCTCATGTTTATAAAATGTTGAAAGTCATCTGTGGCCTGTAGTGCATAGATGGACTTGGTATGATTATGACCAGGGATTATTCGGTATAATCATGATCGTAATGTTACAAATGATGTGGTAAAAGTCCCCATTGGCCCGTAGTGCATTGATGGACAGTTGTTGGCATGATCATGACCATTAATGAATACACGAATATCCTTGGCCGTAGTGCAGGGGTTGCTTGTTCCGCTGCAGTTAAACTTGATGTTCGTTATATTTTATCAGTTTAACACTGTTGAAGGCTAATGATAATTTATTCTGCATTATCTTAGTCATAATATTTCTTACAAGGCTAGTTAAGCTCACCCTTTCTTTCACTGTTCTCTTCAAGAAATGAGAATATAGCTGGGACGAGTCGGGGAACGGAGTGATGGACCAGATAATAGTATTAGTTAGTAGTCCTCACTATTCTATGTAATGTTGTGTTAATAAATGTAATGAGGACTCCTTTTGATTATGAATACTCTCTAGAAGATAATATTTGTATTCAAACTCACAGTTTATGTTTTGTCGTATTATACACGACAGTTGTATTAGTAAGTTGTATTTGTATTCTGTACTATGTATCTGACGACCCAAGATGGGTGATGTATACCTAATTTTGGGGGCGTCACACCATTCGTTTATAATTTCAAATTTCTACATCCACAAAATATATACCAAACTATCCATATATACATCTCAAATTCACATCACATAGATTATCTTCCGCATGGGTATTTAGTAATTACTTAATTATCTTCCGCAACCATGGTACTGACCTCACCTTTCTCAAGCAGATGATAAAAAACTCTGGCTTTCTTCTGCTCATTCTAATGATACTTCTTCCATGCCAAACCAGCAATACAGCCCATTAAAGTTGCCACAGCTATCTCCTTCACCAAATTTGGTCCCTTTAGTGTCACATGAGGAATCCTACCGCCACCCATTTAATTGCAGCACCAAATAACAACCTGCATCCATGCCAATTTAATTGGTCAATGTCTATTTTGGATGAATTAGCAACACATTCACATGCATATTTATCACACAAAACAGGTACATAAAAAGCAGCATGTTGTCACTCTGTTCATAAACCTTAAAATAAGAAATTAAGCATTGGTCTATCAATTGGCTAAACTTTTATCTCCACTTATCATAGATACATATCAAAATGCATTTAAGCCCGTTAGAATTTCTGTCAACACACATATACACTCACACACACACCCCATAAGCAAAAAATCATAGCAACCCCTAAGGTTACTTTAGATTTGCGTACATATTCTTAGTTCTTACAAAAAAAATAAAATAACAAGGTATCCAAACTATCATAACTAATCATAGGACAAAAATTAACAAAAAGTGAGTAAACTAACACTAGTAATATGCCACCAGAGTACAATTCAATGATTACACACTGAATACACTAGGGGTCTGTACTCTCATGCATTTGGGCAGTGTTTATGATTATACCCATAAAATGTAATGTGGAAGAAAAAATGTCTCCCTTCTTATTTTTTATGGTTTCAAGCAATCATTATAATGTTTATCAACCAGAATAAATAGGATACCTGTATGTCACCACCAGCCAAGAGGTGCTCGACTGAAGACATGATCTCTGCCTGTTAAAAGATTTCATGTAATTATGTATAAAACTCCCACTCAATGAAAAGGTAACTATAAGCGGGAGGAAAATACTAATGAATTAGACACCTTTGGCTCGCGATATATAGTATGAAGAGAGTCCACAAGAGTGTAATCAAATAATGTTAAGCAACGATCCCAACTGAATGCAATAAGTGGAATATTATGCTCAAGGGAATAGACAAATGCCTGCAATTTAGACAATAATTTTTTTTCCAACACTTTACAATGTAGAGAAGAAGAATAGTTCTGATAATCATAAAGTAGAATTCATGTCTTGTCACTAGGTATAGCCTTAGAAACCTAGGTAGTTAAAATCATACAGAGCTGCACATGTGAAAGGCCAAAGGCTGTAAGACAAGTAAGATGCTTTGGTGCAAAAATGCAACCCTGAAGCATGTTAAAGAAAATATATATATATCAGGACCCAAGCGGCACACATGCATCATTGCATTAGACCTTACCTACCAAAATCAGTTTACAGCTAACCCCATGTTATTGTAGCAATGCAGTCGGAAAGATGAAGTAAATCATACTTAGCAGATCAATACCTAGAACAACAGAGCAGCATAAGGCCACTACTTTTTATTGATGTTATGGACCAGTGACCACCCTCACAAATTAAATACAGATCATTTTTGTAAATCTTGTTACGAAATCTGGACACTGAACTATAAAATTAGCACAAAAGCACCAAAGATCTTTTCGTCCCAGATAAGTATAGCCCTTAATATATTCTTCAACACTAATGGAAAATAATGGTACAACAGATCGATGAATAGGTATACCCCTTTATCCTTAACAACGGATAAAATAATGCTTGTAGAGAATGAAAACAAAAACAGGTACCAAAGCTGTCCTAACAAAACCTTACTTTTCCAATTTCTTAACAGAAGAACTATATCAGTCAAGCCATAAATAATTTACTTTCATCACCTCTATTCTCTTGTAGTGAGCATAAAGATCATCAATGTACTCAATTATAGCAAGAAATATTATGACTAAGATAATGCAGAATAAATTATCATTAGCCTTCAACAATGTTAAACTGATAAAATATAATAGACATCAAGTTTAACTGCAGCGGAACAAGCAATCCATTAAAAGAGTCAAGTAGAAAATAAACTCTACTATCTTTTATGATTTAAAAAGTTTTTCAACACTGTGATCGCTGAGACTCGGCTTAATAAAATAATCCACATCATCGAATCACCCCTGCACTACGGCCAAGGATATCCGTGTATTCATTAATGGTCATGATCATGCCAATAAGTGTCCATCAACGCACTACGGGCCAATGAGGACTTTTACCATATCATTTGTAACATTACGGTCATGATTATACCGAATAATCCCTGGTCATAATCATACCAAGTCCATCTATGCACTACAGGCCACAGATGACTTTTAACATTTTATAAACATGAGGATGATGACAATGATATAAGAATTCAATAAAACAAGTTCAAGAATTAATTTATCCAAGAATTAACAACGACCAAATTGTCAACATGATACTGCTTTGTGGAGTAAAATTTAAGACTGCTTAGAAGAATATTTTCATGAAAAGATACTGGATGAAACGTAATTATCAAGGATATTCCACAAATTTCATGGAGTATAGAAGTCAAAACTTAACCAACTGAGTATAATAAAGAATGGAATAACAAAAGAAATCACCATGCATGCGATAGACCGCACAGACAGGTTATTCCAACAGAATAATAAATAATGGAACCAGGTCCGGCGTAAAACGCACAGACAGGATATTCCAACAGAATAATAATAAAGACGGAACCAGGTCCGGTGTAAAACACATAGACAGGATGTTCCAGCAGAATAATAATAAAGACGGAACCAGGTCCGGTGTAAAACACACAGACAGGATGTTCCAACAGAATAATAATAAAAACGGAACCAGGTCCGGTGTAAAACACACAGACAGGATGTTCCAACAGAATAACAGAAGAATGTCACCAAGTATAGGGTAGACCGCGTATACAGGTTATTCCAACAGAATAATAAGAAATGGAATAACAACAATTCTCTTCATGAATAAGAAAGAATAACACCCCTTACCGTTTTAAAGAAGAGCTGAAATAAGGAAGTAGTTAAGTACCAGAATATTCTTCTTCTCTCACTCTATAGTTTCTCTCTATAGTTTATCTCTCTAGAGTTCAGTGAATTCGTAAGAAATAATGAAGGAATGAGCTGCTATTTATAGAAAAATAGAATGCATAGTAACTAATCCATGAACGTTTCAGATTGATTACTTTAATCTGACGGTCCATATTTAAAGAAAAATCTTTTAAATAAAATAAAATATATTCTATTTATAGAATAAATTTAATAAAGTATTCTGTTTTATATAAAAAGATGTTTCTGTTTTATTACGTTAATAATACGAATAAAACAAAACGTCATTATCGCTAAATAATTCATATTATTAACTGACAATAATTGAATCAAACTGAGTGACTTCTCACATAAGCATTAATAGTCAATACCGTGTGCTACTATGCAACCACACGTATTACTGTACTTTTACTACCGAGTAGTTCAACAGTATCAATGGTAAAACTTCCGCCGTTATTTTTAATAAAATATTTTTGTCGTTTTCTCAATCCGACAATAATTCCGTTGTGGGGTCCACCAATGATTGTGCCGTTGTACGAATATTTTCTGTTAAAATGAATATTCCCCGACCAATCGAATATTATATAACAACTTGCGTACTTTATAAAATTTATAAATATTACCCACAACTATAACATTATATCAAATTAACTCCACAATATTCAAAAATGATATTTATAGAAAATTCATCTTTATTTATAAAAGTTGGGGTCTTACAACCTCCCCTTCTTATGAAATTTCGTCCTCGAAATTAAGGTACGTACTTGGTATGTCGAAGAGGTAAGGATACCTTGATTTCATTTCAGATTCTAACTCCCAAGTCATTTCCTCAACATCGTGGTTTCTTCACAAAACTTTGACTTGAGGTATAACCTTGGAGCGTAGAATATGTTCCTTCTTATCCAAGATTTGAACAGGAACTTCTTCATACGTCAAATCCTCCGCTATTTCGTCCGGTTCTAACTCAATAATGTGGTTCGGGTCTTCCACATATTTGCGTAACATGGATATGTAAAAAACGTTATGAACACGAGACATACTCTATAAGCCACAGTTCCTACTCGATCGAGGATTAAAAATGGACCGATGAATCGAGAATTGAGCTTTCCTCTTTTTCCAAATCTCGTAACTCCTTTCCATGGAACAACACGTAAGAACACATGATCTCCTACATCAAATTCCACGTCCTTTCGATGAAGATCAACATAACTCTTTTGTCGATCTTGTAAGGTTTTTATACGTTGTCGAATCATTTGAATCTTTTCTGTAGTCATACGTACCAACTCTGGTCCCAACAACGTTGCTTCACCCACCTCATCCCAGCATACTGGAGAACGACATTTTCTTCCATACAATGCTTCGAATGGAGCCATGCCAATACTTGCTTGATAACTGTTGTTGTAGAAAAACTCCACCAATGGTAAGAACTTGTCCCAACTTCCCTTGAAGTCAAAGACACAGAGTCTTAATAAATCTTCTAGAGTTTGAATTGTCCTCTCTGATTGTCCGTCCGTCTGAGGATGATATGCCGAACTAAATCGTAAATCTGTGCCCATAGCTTTTTGTAAACTAACCCAAAATCGTGAAGTGAATCTTGGGTCTCGATCAGAAACTATGGATACTGGCATACCATGCAGTCTTACAATCTCGTTTATGTACATACGAGCAAGACGTTCAAGTGTATAAGTTTCTCGTATCGGTAAGAAATGAGCAGACTTGGTCAATCTATCAACAATAACCCAAATCGCATCTATACCTTGAGAAACCTTAGGAAGAGCGGTAACGAAATCCATGGTAATGTGCTCCCACTTCCATTCTGGAATTTCAAGTGGTTGTAATGGACCTTTTGGTACTTGATGCTCCGCTTTGACTCGTTGACAAGTTAGACACCTTGAGATAAACAACGATATCTCTCTCTTCATATTGCTCCACCAAAATGTATGACGAAGATCATGATATATTTTGGTACTTCCAGGATGGATTGCAAACGGTGTGTTGTGCGCCTCCATCATGATTTCATACTTTAAATCAGGGTTGTTAGGAACACAAAGTCTGGAGTTGACTCAAAGTATTCCTTCTTCATCGATTCTTGCTTCCTGCATAGCACCTTCTTGCACTTTCTTCCTCATACGCATCAGCTCCAGGTCTGTAGCTTGAGCAGCTTTAACTTTATCGATTAAAGTTGGTTCTACTCGTATATTCGTCATCATCACATGGGTCCCTGGAGTCTTTAACTCTATCTCCATCCTTTGCAAGTCACACAAAATGGGTCTTTGTGTTGACAATATAGCACTCGTACTTGCATATGATCTTCTACTCAATGCGTCAGCTACCACGTTCGCTTTTCCAGGATGGTATTGAATGGTATGATCATAATCTTTCAACAGTTCAAGCCAACGTCGTTGTCGCATGTTGAGTTCCTTTTGAGTGAAGAAATATTTGAGGCTTTTATGATCCGTAAAGATCTCCACCTTCTCCCCATACAAGTAATGCCTCCAAATTTTAAGTGCAAAGACAACAGCTGCCAACTCTAGATCATGAGTAGGATAATTCCTCTCATATTCCTTGAGTTATCTTGATGCATAGGCTATGACTTTTCCATGTTGCATGAGAACGCATCCCAACCCTTTGCTCGAAGCATCACTGTAGATGACAAATCCCTCCGAGCCAGATGGTATTGTTAGAACAGGTGCTGAAATGAGTCTCCTCTTGAGTTCTTGAAAACTCTGCTCACATTCTTCGCTCCAACCGAACTTTGTATCTTTCCGAGTCAGCTGAGTTAATGGAGTAGCGATTCGAGAAAATCCTTCCACGAATCTCCGATAATAACCAGCTAAACCAAGAAAGTTACGTACTTCGGTCACTGATTTAGGTTGCTCCCAGCTTTGAATAGCTTCAATCTTTGCCGGGTCAACCGATATTCCACGACTTGATACTACGTGCCCAAGGAATGCTACCTCCTCCAGCCAGAACTCGCATTTCTTCAACTTGGCATAAAGCCTCAAGTGTTGCTCATGATCTTCACGACTTTTGGAATAAATAAGGATGTCATCAATAAAGACGACCACAAAGTGATCCAAATATTCCTTGAATACCCGGTTCATCATATCCATGAAGGCAGCAGGAGCATTAGTCAATCCAAAGGACATGACTAGGAATTCATAATGCCCGTACCGAGTTCTAAAAGTCGTCTTTGGAATATCCTCAGTTCTAACCTTCAGCTGATGATATCTAGAACGAAGATCGATCTTTGAAAAGAATTGTACTCCTTACAACTGGTCAAACAGGTCATCAATACGTGCCAATGGGTACCTGTTTTTTATGGTGACATAATTCAACTCCCGATATTCAATACAAAGTCGCATACTTCCATCTTTCTTCTTCACGAATAGCACAAGAGCACCCCAAGGAGAAGTACTAGGACGAATAAAGCCAATGTCTAACAATTCCTGCAGTTGGATCTTTAACTCCTGAAGTTCAATAGGAGCCATTCGATATGGGGCTTTGGAAATGAGTTTTGTACCGGGTTCAAGGTCGATACAAAATTCAATTTCACGCTCTGGGGGTAGGCCAGGAAGTTCTTCAGGGAATACGTCAGGGAATTTATTAACAATAGAAATATCATTCAAAACTGACGTATTTTTGTTTAGATCCGTGACATGAGCTAAGAAAGTTTGACATCCGTTTTTCAATAAACGAATAGCTTTATGGCTTGAGATGACATCGATTGATTTTAATGGTTTGGTTGCTTGAATTCGCATAATAGGTCGATTAGGAATATGAAAGCTAACAACCTTACGAAAACAATCAATTTTTACATGATGAGTAGTTAACCAATCAATCCCTAGAATCACGTCAAATGCAAGTATTTTTAATGAAATCAGATCGACAGGTAATGTGTGGGTACCAACTTGAACCAAACAAGACTTATAAACCGTGGATGTAATGAAAGTTGCTCCCAATGGAGTTTCAATAGATAAATCAAAGTCTAATTTCTCCGGAGTCAAATTTAATCGATGAGCGCAAGTAGGAGAAATAAAAGAATGGGTAGAACCGGTATCAAATAAAGTATAGACTTCGTTAGAGTTTATGATAAGCTCACCCGTGATGACCTCATTCGGGTTCCTTGCTTTCTGGGAGGTCACAACAAACGCTCTCCCTTGCACTACCGGTTTTGACTTTTCTGGGACGGCCTTTGGTGTCTCCATCTTGGCTGAACTTGTTTTTGGTAAACGACAAAATCGAGCTAAATGACCTTCTCTTCCACAATTATAACATGCTTTAGACAGCATCGCGCAGTTTGGACTGATGTGCCCCTCCCCTCCGCATTTGAAACATATGATAGGTGGTTGTTCTTCTTCCTTAACAACGGGTGCTGGTGCTGACGTCTTTCCATCATTGTTGAATCTCCTCTTCTTGAAATGACCATTCTTATTGTTTTGACCCTGATTACCACCGAAGTGGTTACCATTTCTGGCCTGTTGATTCCCTCCACGCTTGTTGTCACCGCTTCTGTGACGCCCCCAAAATAGGTATACAACACCCATTCTGAGTCGCCAAATACATGGTACAGAAAGCAAACTACAACTTCAATAATACAAATGTCGTGCAAAATACGACAACACATACTGTGAGTTTAAATACAAATATTGTCTTCTAGAAAATATCCACACTCAAATAAATCCTCATTACAATTATTCAAACACTATTTTACAGAAATAGTGAGGACTACTAATACATCTTTCTAGAACCATCACTCCATACCCCGACTAGATCCTGCTATGTTCTCACCTCCTGAGAAGAAAAATGGAACAAAAAGGAAAAGGGTGAGCTCAACTAGCCCAGTAAAGAATATTATGACTAAGATAATATACAACAAATTATCGTTAGTCTTCAACAGGGAAAAATCTGATAAAATATAATCGACAACAAGTTTTAGATCAACAACTGCAGCGGAAACAGCAAACCATTAGAAGAGTCAAGTAGAGAAAGAATTCTACTATCTTCTAAGATTTAAAAGTCCATCATCAATATTTTATCCCTGTAACATCAATTAATAATCATCTTTAACCAAATATTCATCTTTGCACTACAGGCCAAAGATATTCATTTGTATCATCAGTCGGTCATGTTCATCTCAACACCTGTTCATCTTTGCACTACAGGCCAAAGATATTCATCAAGTAATTATACATCTTTGCACTACAGGCCAAAGATATTCATCAAGTAATTATACATCTTTGCACTACAGGCCAAAGATATTCAGTAATATCATCATTTAGGACTGAGGATGATGAAAAATATCTTAAAGAGAACGAATCCAATGAGACAGAAGGACAAATAGTAGGGATTCGTATAACAGTTTATCCAAGATCAATAATACTTCATAATAATCAATTGTGAAGCAGAATTCAAAAATAAAGATCAAAACATGGATACAATCAAAGATAGTAACCATAATAGACATCTTGGACAAAAAGGGAAAATTTTATTTTTCGGTGAATAGTGCCGTATTCGTGAATAGTGCCGTATACGTGAATAGTGCCGTATACGTGAATAGTAACCCCGACACAAAAAGTTCCAAATTTGATAAAAACTCATATCAATATTTCAGCATAATGATATTGAAGAAAATAATATCATTAAAAAGAAAATAATATCCCTTACCTCAAAATATCAGTACTTCTGGTCGGAATACCGGTATAAGGCTGAAAGAAACTTGCTCTGATGAATAGAAACTCTCAAAGTATCTAAATACTCACAAAATACACTCAATAATCTAGAGAGAGAAAGAGAGAAAACTTGTTTCTGGTGTGATTTTCAATTCTAACTTAGCCCTCTATTTATAGGAAAATTTTGGTAGGTTTGACCTGCAACCTGATGGCTTTACCTGCTACTATTCCCACCCACCACATTTGAAATATAATTCAGCACATTTCTTCACCAACCACAAGTGGGGCCCACCAATTCTAGAATTTTCCACCAAAATGATAAACTCCGAAAATTCAACAATTTCTGAACCAGTCATCTTGTAAAATTCGTAATAAATCATACGTTCATTTTTAACGGTTCAAAATTTGTGGACATATACTCAACTTATATATGTATAACATATCCAAAAATTACCACGATCCAACGGTCGGATTAAAAATTATAACCCCCGCAAACTATCTCAAAAACCCTGATTTTTAATACCTCCATTCCGACAAAAATACTGATAAAAACCTCAACATTAACTCCTTCATTTTTAACCACAAAAATATATCCCTCATTTATATCCACATAAAATAAATATTTCCTTATCATATGAATCAATAATTAATTATTCACAAATAATATTACAGAATCACATTTATGACAACCAGGCCGTTCCCAGGAAAGAGGGGGCTTTCCAATAAGGATTTCTCCTTACTGGCGCGCAATTAGATGACCAAACCTCTCCTTAGACAGAACTTTCTAGACATTGCCAATAATGTTATCTAATAATATTATTCAAATAATATGAATTATTGATCTGATAAATGAAAATACTGTGCAGCAACAATTATTGAAACAACAATAATATAAAATATCAACGCAGCAATTATTGAATCAATAAAATAAAATATTGAATAATAACTACTGTAACAATTATTGAGTAGTGCCTTCTTACGTAAGAATCAATAATTCAATATACTGTGCAATCCGTGTGCTACTATTTAACCACGGTTATTACAGTATTTTTAACCACGGTAACCAACAGTATTATAAAAACAACTTATACTTGTCGTTTTCTTCATCCAATCGCTTTCCGTTATGGGGCCCACACAAGGCTGCGTCGTCGTACGAATATTCCCCGACAGCAAGAATATTCCACGACCAACCGAATATTCACCGACCAAAAATAAATATTTTATAACCACTTGCTTATTTTGCAAAATTTGCACATTTCACCCATAACCAAAGTATTATATCAAATTAACCCCTTATTATTCACAATAATATTTAGAGAAAATTTGATTTTATTCATTAATAAGTTGGGGTCTTACAACCTCCCCTCCTTATGAAATTTCGTCCTCGAAATTGACGTACGTACCTGATGTTTCAAAAAGGTGAGGATACCTCGCTTTCATTTCTGATTCCAACTCCCAGGTCATTTCTTCAATAGCATGGTTTCTCCACAAAACCTTAACTTGTGGTATAACCTTCGTGCGTAGGACATGCTCTTTCCTATCCAAGATCTTAACAGGTACCTCCTCGTACGTTAAATCTTCAGCTATCTCGTCTGGTTCTAACTCAATAATGTGGTTCGGGTCTTTAACATATTTACGAAGCATAGATATGTGAAAAACATTATGAACACGAGACATGCTTGGAGGTAATGCGAGTCTATATGCCACATTTCCTATTCGCTCAAGAATCTCAAATGGACCAACAAATCTTGGATTGAGCTTTCCTCTCTTCCCAAATCTTGTAACTCCCTTCCATGGTGCAACACGTAACAATACATGATCCCCAATATTAAATTCCACGTCCTTCCGATGAAGATCCGCATAACTCTTTTGTCGATCCTGTGCCGTTTGTATACGTTGTCGAATCGTTTGGATCTTCTCTGTAGTAATGCGTACCAATTCTGGTCCCAACAATGTTGCTTCACCCACCTCGTCCCAGCATACTGGAGAACGACATTTTCTTCCATACAACGCCTCAAATGGAGCCATACCTATGCTCGCCTGATAACTGTTGTTGTAGGAGAATTCCACCAATGGTAGGTACTTATCCCAACTCCCTTTGAGATCTAAGACACAAAGTCTTAATAGATCTTCAAGAGTTTGAATAGTCCTCTCTGATTGTCCGTCCGTTTGAGGATGGTATGCTGAACTGAATCGTAAATCCGTGCCCATAGCTTTCTGCAAGCTAACCCAAAATCGTGAAGTGAATCTTGGGTCACGATCCGAAACTATGGATACTGGCATGCCATGCAATCTCACAATCTCGTTCACGTACATACTAGCAAGACGTTCAAGGGAATAAGTCTCACGTATCGGCAAGAAATGAGCGGACTTGGTTAATCTATCAACAATAACCCAAATCGCATCTATGCCTTGAGAAACCTTGGGAAGACCCGTAACAAAATCCATAGTAATGTGTTCCCACTTCCATTTCGGAATCTCAAGTGGTTGCAATGGACCCTTTGGTACTTGATGCTCCGCTTTTACACGTTGACAAGTTAAACATCTCGAGATAAACTCCGCGATCTCTCTTTTCATATTGCTCCACCAAAATGTATGTCGAAGATCGTGATACATTTTGGTACTCCCAGGATGGATTGCAAACGGTGTGTTGTGTGCCTCCATCATTATTCTATGCTTCAAGTCAAAATCGTTAGGAACACAAAGTCTGGAGTTGACTCGAAGTATTCCTTCTTCATCGATTCTTGCTTCTGGAATAGCACCTTCTTGCACTTTCTTCTTCATACGCATCAGCTCTATGTCCGTAGCTTGAGCAGCTTTAACTTTATCGATTAAAGTCGGTTCTACTCGTATATTTGATATCATCATGTGGGTACTTGGAGCCTTCATCTCTATCTCCATCCTTTGCAAGTCATACAAAATGGGCCTTTGTGTTAAAAACATTGCACTCGTACCCGCATATGATCTTCTACTCAATGCGTCAGCTACTACGTTTGCTTTTCCAGGATGGTATTGGATGGTATGATCGTAATCTTTCAACAGCTCAAGCCAACGTCGTTGCCGCATGTTGAGTTCCTTTTGGGTGAAGAAATATTTGAGGCTTTTATGATCTGTATAGATCTCCACTTTCTCCCCATACAGGTAGTGTCTCCAGATCTTCAACGCAAAAACGACTGCTGCCAACTCCAAATCATGAGTAGGATAATTCCTCTCATATTCTTTGAGTTGTCGTGAGGCATAGGCTATGACTTTCCCATGTTGCATGAGAACACATCCTAACCCTTTGCCTGAAGCATCGCTGTAGATAACAAATCCATCCGAACCAGATGGTATTGTCAGAACAGGTGCCGAAATGAGTCTCCTCTTGAGTTCTTGGAAACTCTTCTCGCATTCCTCACTCCATACGAATTTTGTATCTTTCCGAGTCAGCTGAGTTAACGGAGTAGCGATTCGAGAAAATCCTTCCACAAATCTCCGATAATAACCAGCTAAGCCCAGAAAGCTACGTACTTCGATTACCTACTTAGATTGCTCTCAACTGTGACTCATATCCCAACCTTCGATAGCACGTCACAATGACACCTATCAGTTTACTACCGCACGAATATGGCGTCCCCTACGGAGAGTCTGGATTCAGTGCATTCCATAAAGGAAGTCACCAGATAAAGGCTCGGTTATCAACTTCTATAGTTAGGTTTTTAACTCCCGAAGTTCAATAGGAGTCATTCGATATAAGATTTTAGAAATGAGTTTTGTATCGGGTTGAAGATCAATACAAAAATTCAATATCACGCTCTGGGTTAAGCCAGGAAATTCTTCAGGAAATACGTCAAAAATTTTACTAACAATAGAAATATCATTCACATCTGAAGTATTTTTGTTCAAGTTCATAACATAGCTAAGAAAGCTTGACATCCGTTTTTCAATAAACGAATGACTTTACGGCTTGATATGAAAGAGTTTGACTTCAATGGTTTGGTTGCTTGAATTTGAATAACAGGTTGGTTAGGAATATGAAAACTAACAACCTTACGAAAACAATCAATTTGGCATGATGAGTGGTTAACCAATCAATTCCTAAAATCACATCAAAAGCAAGTATCTTTAAAGAGATAAGATCAACAGGTAATGTGATAGTGCCAACTTGGATCATGCAAGATTTATAAACTGTAGATGTAACGAAGGTTTCACCCAACGGAGTTTCAACAGATAAGTTAAAGTCCAATTTCTCCGGAGTCAAGTTTAAACGTTGAGCACAAGCAGGAGAGATAAAAGAATGGGTAGAACCGGTATCTAGTAAAGTATAAACTTCGCAAGAATTCAAATTAGCTTACCCGTGATCACCTCGTTCGGGTTCCTCGCGTTTTGGCCAGTCACGACAAACGCTCTTCCAGGAACCGCTGATTTGACTTATCCGGGACAACTTTTGGAGTCACCATCCCCGCTGAACTTGGTTTTGCTACAGAACACTCTCGAGCTATATGACCCTCCTTTCCACAGTTATAACATACCTTGGATTGTTGTGGGCAGTTTGGGCTGATATGTCCCTCTTTCCCGCATTTGTAACATCTAACTGGCGGTCGTTCTCCTCCCCTAGAATTTGTTCCTGTGCTGGTGCTGCTCGACATCTTCCTGTCATTGTTAAATCTTCTCTTCTTGAAATTTTCACTTGACTCACCTCTCCTATTATCATGGCCACGATGACCACCCGAGTGGTTACCGCTTTTGTCCGAATGTTTTCCTTCCCTCTGGTTTTCATTGCTTCGATGACTGCCGCCACCGGTATGACCCTGGTTGTGGTCCCTCGGTTGCACATACTCATTATCTCGCTCTAATAATTGAGCCCTGTTTACAACATCTGAATATAAAGAAAATTTATGAGAGATAAGATATTGTCGAATCTCGGGTTTTAGACCTCTCAGAAACATCCTTGTCATTCGTTCCTCATTTTCGACCAAATGAGGTGCAAACCTGGATAACTCTGCAAACTTCGCCTCGTACTGGGACACCGTCATGTTGTTTTGTTCCAGTCTAATAAACTCAACCTCCTTCATATGACGAATACTTTCAGGAAAGTACTTGTCATTGAACAGTTTTTGAAATGTTTCCCAGGACATGTTGAGTGCGTCAGGCTGGGTACGCTTCACAGACTCCCACCAGTAGTCTGCCTCACCGCGGAACATAAATGTGGCGAATGGAACCTTCTGTTCCTCCGTGCATCCCAAGACATCGAATATCTTGGTAATTTGCTTGACCCACGTTTCCGCCATGATCGGATCCGGCTTTCCCTTAAATTCTGGTGGTCCCAATTCTTTGAACTGCTTAGCTGTGACAAACCGCGCGTTGTTATCATTTCCACCCGTATTCTGCACACGAGTCTCCCTCGTCTGATTTTGCATGAACTGCAAAAAGCTCCTAAACATTCCATCATTCATCGTTTGCTCGGTAACGTTGTTTACAGGAGGAATATTGCCTTCCTGTTGCACGTTCCCCTGGGTAGTGATCAAAGGTGTCTCCACGGTCTGATTTACTCCATTATTAACGTTCTCAGCTGCCATTCTTAAATACTGCCATAAAACAAGGGTTAATAGTCATGTCATATATTATCCCTATACTCTGACCGACCAAATAAACACCAAATAAACTTAGTCAGGTCATACTAGCGAAGGAATTCCCCGTCTCTCCCCTCCTAGTTCTTGTCTCACATCTCAGCCAGGGATCATATCCCTAAGCTCTGATACCAACTGTGACGCCCCCAAAATAGGTATACAACACCCATTCTGAGTCGCCAAATACATGGTACAGAAAGCAAACTACAACTTCAATAATACAATTGTCGTGCAAAATACGACAACACATACTGTGAGTTTAAATACAAATATTGTCTTCTAGACAATATCCACACTCAAATAAATCCTCATTACAATTATTCAAACACTATTTTACAGAAATAGTGAGGACTGCTAATACATCTTTCTAGAACCATCACTCCATACCCCGACTAGATCCTGCTATGTTCTCACCTCCTGAGAAGAAAAATGGAACAAAAAGGAAAAGGGTGAGCTCAACTAGCCCAGTAAAGAATATTATGACTAAGATAATATACAACAAATTATCGTTAGTCTTCAACAGGGAAAAATCTGATAAAATATAATCGACAACAAGTTTTAGATCAACAACTGCAGCGGAAACAGCAAACCATTAGAAGAGTCAAGTAGAGAAAGAATTCTACTATCTTCTAAGATTTAAAAGTCCATCATCAATATTTTATCCCTGTAACATCAATTAATAATCATCTTTAACCAAATATTCATCTTTGCACTACAGGCCAAAGATATTCATTTGTATCATCAGTCGGTCATGTTCATCTCAACACCTGTTCATCTTTGCACTACAGGCCAAAGATATTCATCAAGTAATTATACATCTTTGCACTACAGGCCAAAGATATTCATCAAGTAATTATACATCTTTGCACTACAGGCCAAAGATATTCAGTAATATCATCATTTAGGACTGAGGATGATGAAAAATATCTTAAAGAGAACGAATCCAATGAGACAGAAGGACAAATAGTAGGGATTCGTATAACAGTTTATCCAAGATCAATAATACTTCATAATAATCAATTGTGAAGCAGAATTCAAAAATAAAGATCAAAACATGGATACAATCAAAGATAGTAACCATAATAGACATCTTGGACAAAAAGGGAAAATTTTATTTTTCGGTGAATAGTGCCGTATTCGTGAATAGTGCCGTATACGTGAATAGTGCCGTATACGTGAATAGTAACCCCGACACAAAAAGTTCCAAATTTGATAAAAACTCATATCAATATTTCAGCATAATGATATTGAAGAAAATAATATCATTAAAAAGAAAATAATATCCCTTACCTCAAAATATCAGTACTTCTGGTCGGAATACCGGTATAAGGCTGAAAGAAACTTGCTCTGATGAATAGAAACTCTCAAAGTATCTAAATACTCACAAAATACACTCAATAATCTAGAGAGAGAAAGAGAGAAAACTTGTTTCTGGTGTGATTTTCAATTCTAACTTAGCCCTCTATTTATAGGAAAATTTTGGTAGGTTTGACCTGCAACCTGATGGCTTTACCTGCTACTATTCCCACCTACCACATTTGAAATATAATTCAGCACATTTCTTCACCAACCACAAGTGGGGCCCACCAATTCTAGAATTTTCCACCAAAATGATAAACTCCGAAAATTCAACAATTTCTGAACCAGTCATCTTGTAAAATTCGTAATAAATCATACGTTCATTTTTAACGGTTCAAAATTTGTGGACATATACTCAACTTATATATGTATAACATATCCAAAAATTACCACGATCCAACGGTCGGATTAAAAATTATAACCCCCGCAAACTATCTCAAAAACCCTGATTTTTAATACCTCCATTCCGACAAAAATACTGACAAAAACCTCAACATTAACTCCTTCATTTTTAACCACAAAAATATATCCCTCATTTATATCCACATAAAATAAATATTTCCTTATCATATGAATCAATAATTAATTATTCACAAATAATATTACAGAATCACATTTATGACAACCAGGCCGTTCCCAGGAAAGAGGGGGCTTTCCAATAAGGATTTCTCCTTACTGGCGCGCAATTAGATGACCAAACCTCTCCTTAGACAGAACTTTCTAGACATTGCCAATAATGTTATCTAATAATATTATTCAAATAATATGAATTATTGATCTGATAAATGAAAATACTGTGCAGCAACAATTATTGAAACAACAATAATATAAAATATCAACGCAGCAATTATTGAATCAATAAAATAAAATATTGAATAATAACTACTGTAACAATTATTGAGTAGTGCCTTCGTACGAATCAATAATTCAACTATACTGTGCAATCCGTGTGCTACTATGCAACCACGCGTTATTACTGTATTTTTAACCACCGGTATTCCAACAGTATTAACGGTAAAACAACTTATACTTGTCGTTTTCTTCATCCAATCGCTTTCCGTTATGGGGCCCACACAAGGCTGCGTCGTCGTACGAATATTCCCCGACAGCAAGAATATTCCACGACCAACCGAATATTCACCGACCAAAAATAAATATTTTATAACCACTTGCTTATTTTACAAAATTTGCACATTTCACCCATAACCAAAGTATTATATCAAATTAACCCCTTATTATTCACAATAATATTTAGAGAAAATTTAATTTTATTCATTAATAAGTTGGGGTCTTACAGCTTCGATGACTGCTCTCACTGGTATTATCATTTTGCCGACTGCTCTCTTTTGGTTGCGTTGACTCGTTATCGCGCTCCACTAACTGAGCCCTATTCACAACATCTGAATACAAACACATTTTATGAGAAATAAGATGTTGACGTATCTCAGGTTTCAAACCTCGCAAAAACATTCGCGTCATTCGCTCTTCATTATCCACCAAGTGGGACGCAAACCGGGATAACTCAGCAAATTTAGCCTCATACTGCGACACGGCCATATTATTCTGCTCCAATTTGATGAACTCCACCTCTTTCATGTGACGAACACTTTCGGAAAAGTATTTATCATTGAACAGCTCTTATAACTTCTCCCAAGACATCTTCAGTGCGGTAGGTTGAGTACGCTTAATCGATTCCCACCAGTAATATGCCTCTCCTCGCAACATAAAGGCGGCAAAGGGAACCTTTTGCTCCTCGGAGCATCGCAAGACATCAAATATCTTGGTAATCTGTTTTATCCATGTTTTCGCTATTCGTCACCAATTCATCTTTGTACTACTGGCCAAAGATATTCAATAATAGGTCATCTTTGCACTACGGGCCAAAGATATTCATCAACAATTCATCTTTGCACTACAAGCCAAAGATATTCCTCAACAGTTCATATTTACACAACAAGCCAAATATATTCATCAACAGTTCATATTTGCACTACAGGCCAAATATATTAATATCTCAAACAAATATATAATCATTTATATAAACAATAATTATAACTATGTTGATCATTTCACCTTTGCACTTAAGCTGAAGATATTCAATTATAAATTCAATGGTCATGATCATACTAGTCAATAATTCAACTTTGCACTAGTGGCCAAAGAGAACCCAAAGTCATGATCATACCAATAATCTACCCATCTTTACACTCAAGTGAAAGAGAATTTCAACATCAAGGTTATAAAAATGTTAAATATGATAATAAAAATAATATGATCAACATATAGATTTAATCTCAAGAGTAATATTCATAAATCAACTATAATTTGGTTAGAAAAAGAAACCAATTTTGTCATGAATAGTAACTCGTAAATAGTAACTCATGAATAGTAACTCGTGAATAGTAACTCCGACATAAAAAAGGTAGAAATTCTACAATAAAATTTATTCCAATATTTTCGGTATAATGATATTGAAAGAATAACATTTCTTAAACTTATAAACAATTTATTTTAATTGTTTACACTTTACTAAATAATGCATTTAATCATCCTAAAATGCCAAACTAATAAGAGTTCATTACCAATAACTAAAACCCTCATCAAAAATCTGCATATACCTCATATAGGATTCTCAAGCCATAAAATCCTATTTTTCAATTTTCTTACTTCACATAATATATTTAATTCATTTACTCATAACTAGTCCCTTTTTATGAAAAATACCAAATCAATGTAAACAATTTTTTTTTTCTGAGATTTAACATAATATAGTCTCATATTGAACATATATTTTTTTCGGAATTTTTAAAACTCATTTACTATTTTTCATATGGCCAAAATAGCCGAATATTTAGATATTTATAAAAAATTGTACTTTTTTTTAAAAATTCTAAAATTTACAGAGTATACTTCTATCATATTCATATACTCCTAATAAAAATTTTACCAATTTTGGAGTTAACCACAAGGAATTATAAGCGGTTACTTTTAAAATAGTCTTTTCTCATAAAATTTATAACTCTTAATCTATACATCCAAAAATCACCATTTTTGGACACAATCAATAAAACTCATCAAAATATCATTTTAAATTTTTTCAGAATTTTTTGAAGGTCGAAAGAAGTACGAATTGAAAAACATAATAACCTTTAAAATCTCTTACATCAAAAGAGCAGTACTTCGGAGGAAAAATCGGAGGAAACTTCTACTAAATAGCAACTCTCAAGTGTCTAAATACTCTCAAAAATATGCTTGATAATATAAAGAGAAAGAAAACTTATTTCTGTTGTGATTTTCAATTCTAACATAAGGACCTATTTATAGGAAACTGCTAGAACGCCATAGGAGACTAAAATAATAAAATATATTATTTTATTTCTTCTTTTCTACGCATGCCCACATGTTTGATCAGCCACCAGCCATTTTTGAACAAAGCTAGCAGCCCACATGTGTTAAAACACAAGTGGGTCCCACCCATAAATTAATAAAAATCATTTTATTTTCTGAAACTTCCATAATTCGTAAAAAATAGCCCGATTATCAGAAAAATACGAATCTCGCGATTTTTTTATAGAAAATTCAATTCTCTACAACTTTGTAGAAGAAAGTTTTACAAAATTCCAAACAAAAATTGACCGAAATTCATATACGGACGATTTTACATGTTACAATCAAATTTCAGTCAAGAAATGGGGTCCACCGACACACAAAACATATGTTAATCATTTAATGCAACAAAAATATTTTTTCTCCTCGTATACTCATATATCACACATTCATTATAAAATATCATCATTATTATATTATAATAATATAATAAAATATTATTTTATCAGAAAAGATAAAATATCAATTTTCAATAATGGTCACTTTAAAAATTTTCTCCATCTATATCCACATAAAATGAAAATTTTTCTTATCATATAATCAATAATTAATTATTCATAAATAATATTACAGAATCACAATAATGAAAATCAGGCAGTTCCCAGGAAAGAGGGGGCTTTCCGATAAGGATTTCTCCTTACTGGCGCGCAATTAGGTGACCAAACCTCTCCTTGACAGAACTTTCTAGACATTGACAATAATACTATCTAATAATATTATTCAAATAATATGAATTATTGATCTAATAATGGAGATACTGTACAGTGACAATTATTGAAACAACAATAATATAAAATATTAACGCAGCAATTATTGATTCAATAAAATAAAATATTAAACAGAAATTACTGTGACAATTATTGAATGGTGTCTTCTCACTTAAGAATCAATAATTGAAAAAATACTGTGCAATACCGTGTGCTACTGTACGACTACGCGTATTACTGTATTTTAACCACCAGGTATTCCAACAGTGTTAACGGTAACAACTACGCTGTTATTTATAAAAACTCAAATTTATCGTTTTCTTCATCCGACAGTTATTCTGTTATGGGGCCCACAAATGGCTGCGCCGTCGTACGAATATTCTCCGACAGAAAGAATATTCCACGACTAAACGAATATTCCCCGACAACAATGAATATTTTATAACCACTTGCGTATTTTGAAAAAATTTCATATATCACCCTTAACTTTAACTTTTATCAATTTAACAATTTACTGAATAGTAATTATAAGAAAAATTGAATACTTTTATTTCATAAAATTCGGGGTCTTACAAATCATACCTTCTATAACGTTTTTAAGCATCTGCTATTTTTTGAAAAATAAATCTACAACGTTTTTTTCTAAAAAAACGTTGTGTATTGTGCTTAACTACAACGTTTTAAAAACGTTGTGTAAGGGTGTCAAATAGACAACACCCTTAACCATGACATTTTTCTGACTGAAACCACAACGTTTTTTCTGCGTTGTCTATTTACTATTTTGTAGTAGTGTTTTATCTGATTTATTGAAGGCTACCGATAATTTGTTGTACATTATCTTTGTAAGACCCCGAATTTTATAAAATAAAAGTATTCAATTTTTATTATAATTACAATTCAGTAAATGGTTAAATTGATAAAAAATTAAAATTATGGATGAAATGTGAAAATTTTTCAAAATAAACAAGTGGTTATAAAATAATCATTGTTGTCGGGAAATATTCGTTGGTCGTGGAATATTTTTTCTGTCGGGGAATATTCGTACGACGGCGCAGCTATTTGTGGGCCCCATAATAAAAAACGGTCGGATGAAGATAACGACAAAAATTAAGTTTTTATAATTAGCGGCGTAGTTGTTACCGTTAACACTGTTAGAATATCCGGTGGTTAAAATACAGTAATACGCGTTATTGCACAGTAGCACACGGTATTGCACAGTATTTTTAAAATTATTGATTCTTACGTAAGAAGGCACTACTGAATAATTGTCACAGTAATTACTGTTCAATATTTTATTTTATTGATTCAATAATTGTTGCGTTGATATTTTATATTACTGTTGTTTCAATAATTGTTGCTGCACATCATCTCCATTATCAGATCAATAATTCATATTATTTGAATAATATTATTAGATAGCATTATTGACAATGTCTAAAAAGTTATGTCTAAGGAGAGGTTTGGTTATCTAATTGCGCGCCAATAAGGAGAAATCCTTATTTGAAAGTCTCCTCTTTTCTGGGAACGGCCTGGTTGCCAGTACAGTGATTCTGTAATATTATTTGTGAATAATTAATTATTGATTTATATGATGAAAAAAATATTAATTTTATGTGGATATAGATGGAGAAATTTTTTTTAGTGACAATTGTTGAAAAATGATATTTTATCTTTTCTAATAAAATAATTTATTATTATATTTAATAATATAATAATGGTGATAGTTTTACAATGAATGTGAGATATATGAGTATATGAGGAGGAAGAGTATTTTATTGTATTAAATGATTAACACATATTTTGTGTGTCGGTGGACCCCATTTCTTGACTGAAATTTGATTGTAGCTTGTAAAATCGCCCGTTTATGGATTTCGATTAATTTCTGTTTGGAATTTGGAAAAACTTTCTTCTGCAAAGTTGTTGAGAATTGAATTTCCTATAAAATTTCGTGAAATTCAAATTTTCTGATAAAAGGACTATTTTCTATGAATTATTGAAGTTTCAGAAGTTTCAAAAAAATAAAATAATTTTTATTAAATTATAGGGTGGGACCCACTTTGGTTGGTGTTAATAACATGTGGGCTGCTATATTTTTTCAGAATTGACATGCTTGGATGGCTGGTCTTGGATGGTTGGTGTGTAGAAAAGAAAAATAATATTTTATTATTTTAGTCTCCTTTGGCGTTCTAGTATTTTCCTATAAATAGGTGCTTATGTTAGAATTAAAAATTACACCAGAAACAAGTTTTCTTTCTCTCTATATTGTCAAGCATATTCTAGTGAGTATTTAGATACTTTCAGAGTTGTTATTCAGTACGAGTTTCTTTCAGTCTTATACCGATCAGAAGTACTGCTCTTTTGATGTAAGAGATTTTAAGGGTTATTATGTTTTTCAGTTCGTAACTCTTCTGACCTTCAGAAAATTCTGGAAAAAATTGAAATGATATTTTGATGAGTTTTATTTATTGTGTCCAAAACTGATAATTTTTGGATGTATAGATTAAGAGTTATGAATTTTATGAGAAAAGACTATTTTAAAAGTAATCGCTTATAACTCTTTGTGGTTAATTCTAAAATTGATGAAATTTTTATTGAAAGTATATCTATATAATATCAGTGTACTATGTGAATTTTGGAATTTTTGGATAAAAGTACAATTTATGATAAATGTCTAAATATTCGACGGTTTTGGCCATATGAAAAATAGTAAATGAATTTTAAAAATTTCGGGAAAAATATATGTTCAATATGGGACTATATTCTGCTAAATCTCAGAAAAGAAATATTTTTAGGACTGATTTGGTATTTTTTATGAAAATAATCTAGTTATGAGTAAATAAATTAAATATGTTATGTGAAGTAAAAAAATTAAAAAATATGATTTTATGGCTTGAGAATCATATATGAGTTATATGTAGATTTTTTATGAGAATTTTGGTTATTGGTGATGAAATCTTAAGAGTTGACATTTTATGATGATTAAATGCATTAATTAGTAAAGTGTAAATAATTTAAATAAATTGTTTATAAGCTTAAGAAATATTATTCTTTCAATATCATTATACCAAAATATTGGTATGGATTTTATTGTGGAATTTCTACCTTTTTTATGTCAGAGTTACTATTCACGAGTTACTATTCACAGAAAAATTGGTTTCTTTTTCTGACCAAATTATCGTTGATTTATGAATATTGCTCTTAAAATTAAATCCATGTTTTGATCATATTATTTTTATTATCATAATCTTGATGTTGAAATTCTCTTTCGCTTGAGTGTAAAAATGGGTAAATTATTGGTATGATCATGACTATGGGTTCCCTTTGGCCAGTAGTACAAAGTTGAATTGTTGACTGGTATAATCATGACCATTGAATTTATAATTGAATATCTTTAGCTTAAGTGCAAAGGTGAATTGACCAACATGGTTATAATTATTGTTTATATAAATTCTGAAATGATTATATATTTCTTTGAGATATTAATATATTTGGCCTATAGTGCAAATATGAACTGTTGATGAATATATTTGACATGTAGTGCAAATATGAACTGTTGTTGAATATCTTTGGCCTGTAGTGCAAAGATGAACTGGTGATGAATATCTTTAGCCCATATTACAAAGATGACCCGTGGTTGAATATCTTTGGCCAGTAGTGCAAAGATGAACTGATGATGAATATCTTTGACCCATAGTGCAAAGATGACATGTGGTTGAATATCTTTGGCCAGTAGTGCAAAGATGAATTGTTGATGAATATCTTTGACCCGTAGTGCAAATATGACATGTTGTTGAATATCTTTGGCCAGTAGTGCAAAGATGAACAGGTGTTGAGATGAATAATACCAACTGGTGATACAAATGAATATCTTTTGCCGTAGTGCAAAGATAAAGTTATTAGTATGATTATGAACAGAAAATGTGATTTGGTGTAACCATGATCTTTGATGTTTCAGGTAAAGATAGGTGATGAAAATTATCTTCGTCCTAGATGAGAAGAGGAATTTAGAACTACAATTATGATTATGAGTTATTCATATGATTGTGGACCCGAATTGTTGATTGATGTTACAGGAATAAAACATTGTTGGTGGATTTTTAACATGGAGAAGATAATAGACTTTGTAGTTTATTTGACTCTTCTAATGGATTGCTCGTTCCGCTGCAACTATGGTTAAAATTTTTATCATCTACCATATGTTCTAAATCTCTGATTTAATTCTGTTGAAGGCTATTGATAACTTATTTATCTTTAGTCATGATATTCTTTACTGGGCTAGTTGTGCTCACCCTTCTGTTTCACAATTCCTTTCAGGTAATAAGAGTGTAGCTGGGTCGAGCGGGGGTAACAGGGGCATAGAACGGTGGTCATCATTTAGTAGTTATATTTGGTAAATCATCTAGGGTGAGGCGAACCCAACGTTGGAAGGGTGTTTTGCCACTATCATACAAGATGTCTAATGATATACAATCTCGTGTCATCATAAGACAGGGATGTGCTCATCCACTTGCTGAGTATATTTACGAGCATTGCCTATATAATCTTGGTGTTTGTTTAAAGTATAATTCTCAATTAGAGACAGTGGAGATAATGATAAGTCAAGAGAAGACTCACCATTGGGAAGGATATGATAGTAATCTTCTCATTTTTCTTTGGGATATATTTGGTCAACCAAGGATAATTCTGTGGCCATATGATATCTATCACAACATAGAAGCATGACCTCCCACGTACAAAGGTTTCCTTGAGCACTTTCCAAAGATTCTAATTTCTAAATCAGTTTTTGACTATACTTTTATGTAAGGTGTCATTGTGAGGTGCTGTCCACTGATGGGACATTTGTCACAGTTGGTATCTATTTGTATCCAAACTCACAGCATATGTGTTGTTGTATTTTGCACGACAATTGTTGTAATAAAGTTGTAGTTATTTTCTGTACCATGTATTTGACGATTCGGAATAGGTTGGATAGAATGGACCTATTTTTGGGTTGTCACAATCGTAGTCATAATATTTTTTACTAGGCTAGTTGAGTTCACCTTTGTGAGACCCCAGATTTTATGAATAAATATTTAATTTTCTCGAAATAATTATGGTGTGGATTTGATATAATAGTTATGGGTAGTATTTATAAATTTTGCAAAGTATGCAAGTTGTCATATTATATTCGTTTGGTCGGGGAATATTCTTTTTGTCGGGAAATATTCGTACGACGGCACAATCATTGGTGGACCCCACAACAGAAGTATAGTCGTAGTTAGAAAACGACAAAATTATCTTTCTATAAAAATAACGGCTGAGGTGTTACCGTTAAAACCGTTAAAACTGCTGAACTACCCGGTAGTAAAAGTACAGTAATACGCGTGGTTGCATAGTCGCACACGGTATTGATTATTGATGCTTACGTGAGAAGTCACTCAGCTATACTCAATTATTGCTACAGTAATTGCTGCATCATATCTCTTAAATTATTGTCATAGTATCATCTGTATAATATGTTATATTATTAAATCAATAATTGAGACGTTGTGGTAAGTTTGGTTATTTTTATGGGGGACCATATGTCATCATCTAAGAGTCTCTTCGTCAATAGTAATTACCGTCGTCAATAGTAATTACCGTCGTCAATAGTATTTGCCTTGGTCAATAGTATTTACCTTGGTCAATAGTAATTACCTTCGTCAATAGTATTTACCTTGGTCAATAGTATTTACCTTGGTCAATAGTAATTACCTTCGTCAATAGTATTTACCTTGGTCAATAGTAATTACTTTCATCAATAGTAGTTGTCCCTTCAATATTACCAAGAGTCATTTGACCCTTCGTTAAGACCAAGAGTCATTTGACCCTTCGTTAAGACCAAGAGCCACCCTCAGTTTTTCTATAAATAGAGGCCTAGGGTTTCATTATTTTTCACGAATTCATTCAAGCTATAGAGAGAGAAAGTATAGAGAGAATAAGAGAGAGAGAATAAAAGTATTCTGCTACTTCACTTTTCTAATATCCAGTTCTTTTAAGGTAGGGAATATTATTTCTTTTATATTCATGAAGAGAACTGTTGTTATTCCATTTCTTATTATTCTGTTGGAATAACCTGTATACGCGGTCTACCCTATACTTGGTGACATTCTTCTATTATTCTGTTGGAACATCCTGTCTGTGTGTTTTACACCGGACCTGATTCCGTTTTTATTATTATTCTGTTGGAACATCTTGTCTGTGTGTTTTACACCGGACCTGGTTCCATTATTTATTATTCTGTTGGAATATCCTGTCTGTGCGTTTACGCCGGACCTGGTTCCATTATTTATTATTCTGTTGGAATAACCTGTCTGTGCGGTCTATCGCATGCATGGTGATTTCTTTTGTTATTCCATTCTTTATTATACTCAGTTGGTTAAGTTTTTACTTCTATACTCCATGAAATTTGTGGAATATCCTTGACATTTGCGCTTCATCTAGTATCTATTCATGAAAATATTCTCCTGATCATTCTTGAATTTTACTCCACAAAGTAGTATCATGTTGACAATTTGGACGTTGTTAATTATTGGATAAATTAATTCTTGAACTTGTTTTATTGAATTCTTATATCATTGTCATTATCCTCATGTTTATAAAATGTTGAAAGTCATCTGTGGCCTGTAGTGCATAGATGGACTTGGTATGATTATGACCAGGGATTATTCGGTATAATCATGACCGTAATGTTACAAATGATGTGGTAAAAGTCCTCATTGGCCGTAGTGCATTGATGGACAGTTGTTGGCATGATCATGACCATTAATGAATACATGAATATCCTTGGCCGTAGTGCAGGGGTGATTCGATGATGTGGATTATTTTATTAAGCTGAGTCCCACCGATAACAGTGTTGAAAAACCTTTTAAATCATAAAAGATAGTAGAGTTTATTTTCTACTTGACTCTTTTAATGGATTGCTTGTTCCGCTGCAGTTAAACTTGATGTCTATTATATTTTATCAGTTTAACATTGTTGAAGGATAATGATAATTTATTCTGCATTATCTTAGTCATAATATTTCTTACTGGGCTAGTTGAGCTCACCCTTTCTTTCACTGTTCTCTTCAAGAAATGAGAACGTAGCTGGGGCAAGTCGGGGAACGGAGTGATGGTCCGAATGATAGTATTAGTTAGTTGTCCTCACTATTCTATGTAATAGTGTGTTAATAAATGTAATGAGGACTCCTTTTGAGTATGAATACTCTCTAGAAGATAATATTTGTATTCAAACTCACAGTATATGTTTTGTCGTATTGTACACGACAGTTGTATTAGTAAGTTGTATTTGTATTCTGTACTATGTATCTGACGACGCAAGATGGGTGATGTATACCTAATTTTGGGGGCGTCACAGTTGGTATCAGAGCTTAGGGATATGATCCCTGGCTAAGATGTGAGAATAGAACTAGGAGGGGAGAGACGGGGAATTCCTTCGCTAGTATGACCTACCTAAGTTTAATTGCATGGTATTTAATTGGTCGGTCATAATATAAGGATACTATATGATATATCAATTAACTTTTATTTTGTGCCAGTATCTGAAAATGTCATCTGAGAATGTTGAGAATAGCAATGGAGCACAGGCGACTGTTGATTCACCACATATCAATAATCAGGATAATGTGCATCAGGAAGGTGACAATCCTCATGCAAACAACAACACTGACCAGATGATGAATGATGGAATGTTCAGAAACTTTATGCAGTTCATGCAACAGCAGGCGAGAGCGGCTCCTGTCCAAAATATAGGTGGAAACACTGAAAACTCTCGGACGGTCACCGCTAAACAGTTCAAGGAGCTGGGACCACCAGAGTTTAAGGGAGAGCCAAAACCACTTATAGCGGAAACATGGATAAAGCAGATTACCAAGATATTTAATGTCTTGGGATGCTCCGAGGAGCAAAAGGTTCCCTTTGCCGCCTTTATGTTGCGAGGAGAGGCAGATTACTGGTGGGAATCGATTAAGCGTACTCAACCTGCCGCACTGAAGATGTCTTGGGAGAAGTTCCAAGAGCTGTTCAATGACAAATACTTTTCCGAAAGTGTTCGTCACATGAAGGAGGTGGAGTTCATCAAATTGGAGCAGAATAATATGACCGTGTCGCAGTATAAGGCTAAATTTGCTGAGTTGTCCCGGTTTACGTCCCACTTGGTGGATAATGAAGAGCGAATGACGCGAATGTTTTTGCGAGGTTTGAAACCTGAGATACGTCAACATCTTATTTCTCATAAACTGTGTTTGTATTCAGATGTTATAAATAGGGCTCAGTTGGTGGAGCGCGATAACGAGTCAACGCAACCAAAAGAGAGCAGCCGACAAAATGATAATACTAGTGAGAGCAGTCATCGAGGCGGTGACAACAAGCGTGGAGGGAATCAACAGGCCAAAAATGGTAACCACTTCGGTGGTAATCATGGCCAGAACAATAAGAATGGACATTTTAAGAAGCGAAAATTTAACAATGATGGAAAGACGTCAGCACCAGCAACCGTTGTTAAGGATGGAGAACGACCACCTATCATATGTTTCAAATGCGGAGGGGAGGGGCATATCAGTCCAAACTGCGCGATGTCGTCTAAAGCATGTTATAATTATGGAAGAGAAGGTCATTTATCTCGATTTTATCGTTTACCAAAAACAAGTTCAGCCAAGATGGAGACACCAAAGGCCGTCCCAGAAAAGCCAAAGCCAGTAGTTTAAAAGAAAGCGTTTTTTTCGTGACGAGGAACCTGAATAAAATTATCACGGGTATGTTAGTCATAAACTCTTGCGAAGTCTATACCGTGTTAGATACCGGTTCTACTCACTCTTTTATTTCACCTAGTTGTGTTCAATGTTTGAAGTTAACTCCGGAGAACTTAGACTTTGATATGTCTGTTTAAACTCAGTTGAGAGAAATCTTCGTTACTTCCACTATTTATAAATCTTGTTCAAATCAACACTTTCACGTTACCTGTCAATCTTATCTCTTTGAAAATGCTTGCCTTTGATGTGATTTTAGAAATCGATTGGTTAACTACTCATCATGCTTCTCGTAAGGTGGTTAACTTTCATATTCCTAACCAACCTGTTATGTGAATTCAAGTAACCAAACCACTAAAGTCAATCATTGTCATATCAAGCCATAAATAAAGAGCCCCGATCCTTTAGTTGTTGACTTTCTTGTGTGGAATGCACCGAAGTCAGACTTTCTGAAGGCAACGTTGTGAATAACGGTGACAAGTTGATAGGTATCAATGTGACGTGCAATCTAAATCTTGGATGAGGGTCACAGTTTTGAACGATATTTCTATTGTTAATAAATTTCTTGACGTATTCTTGAAGACTTCTTAGCCTACCCCAGAGCGTAAAATCGAATTTTGTATTGACCCCAGTACAAAACCCATTTCTTAAACCCTCAAATATTTCTTCAACTAAAATGAACGTAACATGCGCCAAAGACGTTGGCTCGAGCTGTTGAAGATTACGACCGTACCATTCAATATCATTGTGGAAGAACGAACATGGTAACTGACGTGTTGAGTAGAAGATCGTATGTGTTTACGAGTGCGATATTGTTAAAACAAAGACTCATTTCGTATAACTTACAAATGACGAAGATAGAGTTAAAGACTTTAGGGACCCATATGAAGATATCGAATATACGATTAAAATCGACTTTAATCGATAAAGTTAAAGCCGCTCAAGCTACATACTCGGAGCTGATAAATGTGAAGAAGAAGGTTCAAGAGGGCATTATTCTAGAAGCAAGAATCGACGAAGACAGGAAATCTCAACTCTCGATTTAATTGGCCCATTTGAAATCCTCGATGAAGTAGGAACTGTGGCCTATAGACTCATTTTACCGCCAAGTATGTTGCGTGTTCAGAATATTTTTTTTATGTATCGATGTTACGTAAATATGTGGACGACTCGAACAACATTATTAATTTAAAACCGGACGAGATAGCGGATGATTTAATGTTTGAGGAGATACGTGTTAAAATCTTGGATATGAAGGATCATATTCGACGCTCAAAGGTTATACCTCAAGAGTTAGAATTTGAAGTGAAGTCAATGTATCCTCACCTGTTCGGCATACCAGGTATGTACGTAAATTTCGAGGGCGAAATTCTATAAGGAGGGGAGATTGTGAGACCCCAGATTTTATGAATAAATATTTAATTTTCTCGAAATAATTATGGTGTGGATTTGATATAATAGTTATGGGTAGTATTTATAAATTTTGCAAAGTATGCAAGTTGTCATATTATATTCGTTTGGTCGGGGAATATTCTTTTTGTCGAGAAATATTCGTACGACGGCACAATCATTGGTGGACCCCACAACAGAAGTATAGTCGAAGTTAGAAAACGACAAAATTATCTTTCTATAAAAATAACGGCTGAGGTGTTACCGTTAAAACCGTTAAAACTGCTGAACTATCCGGTAGTAAAAGTACAGTAATACGCGTGGTTGCATAGTAGCACACGGTATTGATTATTGATGCTTACGTGAGAAGTCACTCAGCTATACTCAATTATTGCTACAGTAATTGCTGCATCATATCTCTTAAATTATTGCCATAGTATCATCTGTATAATATGTTATATTATTAAATCAATAATTGAGACGTTGTGGTAAGTTTGGTTATTTTTATGGGGGACCATATGTCATCATCTAAGAGTCTCTTCGTCAATAGTAATTACCGTCGTCAATAGTATTTGCCTTGGTCAATAGTATTTACCTTGGTCAATAGTAATTACCTTCGTCAATAGTATTTACCTTGGTCAATAGTAATTACATTCGTCAATAGTATTTACCTTGGTCAATAGTAATTACTTTCGTCAATAGTAGTTGTCCCTTCAATATTACCAAGAGTCATTTGACCCTTCGTTAAGACCAAGAGTCATTTGACCCTTCGTTAAGACCAAGAGCCACCCTCAGTTTTTCTATAAATAGAGGCCTAGGGTTTCATTATTTTTCACGAATTCATTCAAGCTATAGAGAGAGAAAGTATAGAGAGAATAAGAGAGAGAGAATAAAAGTATTCTGCTACTTCACTTTTTCAATATCCAGTTCTTTTAAGGTAGGAAATATTATTTCTTTTATATTCATGAAGAGAACTGTTGTTATTTCATTTCTTATTATTCTGTTGGAATAACCTGTATACGCGGTCTACCCTATACTTGGTGACATTCTTCTATTATTCTGTTGGAACATCCTGTCTGTGTGTTTTACACCGGACCTGGTTCCGTTTTTATTATTATTCTGTTGGAACATCCTGTCTGTGTGTTTTACACCGGACCTGGTTCCGTCTTGTTATTATTCTGTTAGAACATCCTGTCTGTGTGTTTTACACCGGACCTGGTTCCATTATTTATTATTCTGTTGGAATATCCTGTCTGTGCGTTTACGCCGGACCTGGTTCCATTGTTTATTATTCTGTTGGAATAACCTGTCTGTGCGGTCTATCGCATGCATGGTGATTTCTTTTGTTATTCCATTCTTTATTATACTCAGTTGGTTAAGTTTTGACTTCTGAACTCCATGAAATTTGTGGAATATCCTTGACATTTGCGCTTCATCTAGTATCTATTCATGAAAATATTCTCCTGATCATTCTTGAATTTTACTCCACAAAGTAGTATCATGTTGACAATTTGGACGTTGTTAATTCTTGGATAAATTAATTCTTGAACTTGTTTTATTGAATTCTTATATCATTGTCATCATCCTCATGTTTATAAAATGTTGAAAGTCATCTGTGGCCTGTAGTGCATAGATGGACTTGGTATGATTATGACCAGGGATTATTCGGTATAATCATGACCGTAATGTTACAAATGATGTGGTAAAAGTCCTCATTGACCGTAGTGCATTGATGGGCAGTTGTTGGCATGATCATGACCATTAATGAATGCACGAATATCCTTGGTCGTAGTGCAGGGGTGATTCGATGATGTAGATTATTTTATTAAGCTGAGTCCCAGCGATAACAGTGTTGAAAAACCTTTTAAATCATAAAAGATGGTAGAGTTTATTTTCTACTTGACTCTTTTAATGGATTGCTTGTTCCGCTGCAGTTAAACTTGATGTCTATTATATTTTATCAGTTTAACATTGTTGAAGGCTAATGATAATTTATTCTGCATTATCTTAGTCATAATATTTCTTACTGGGCTAGTTGAGCTCACCCTTTCTTTCACTGTTCTCTTCAAAAAATAAGAACGTAGCTGGGGCAAGTCGGGGAACGGAGTGATGGTCCGAATGATAGTATTAGTTAGTTGTCCTCACTATTCTATGTAATAGTGTGTTAATAAATGTAATGAGGACTCCTTTTGAGTATGAATACTCTCTAGAAGATAATATTTGTATTCAAACTCACAGTATATGTTTTGTCGTATTGTACACGACAGCTGTATTAGTAAGTTATATTTGTATTCTGTACTATGTATCTGACGACCCAAGATGGGTGATGTATACCTAATTTTGGGGGCGTCACAACCCTTTTTCTTTTTGTTCTATTTTTTCTTCTCAGGAGGCGAGAATATAACGTGAACTAGTCGATGTGTGGAGTGATAGGTCCAGACAGTTGTTTTAGCAGTCCTCACTATTTTATAAAATAGTGTATCAATAATTGTAATGAGGACTTATTTGAGTTTGAATACTGTCTATAAGATAATATTTGTATTTAAACTCACAACATATGTGTTGTTGTATTTTGCACGACAGTTGTAATAATGAAGTTGTAGTTATTTTCTGTACCATGTATTTCTGTCACAAAACATAATTTTTTGGTCCTTAATTTTTGATATAGACCTAAAAGTTAACTATGATTGAAACACTTTTTAAAAATTCCATAATTTTAGGCCTAGACTTTAAATACCATTAAAACACTTTTTTAATATCCACCTAATTTTATTTTATTTATTTTAAAACAATCTAAATAACTACTAAAAAAAACTCAAACTTAATACTATTTTTTCTTATACATGACATTTGGTTTGATTTCTGTAATTATTTGCTTCCAACCCCAACAAAACATGATGATAGCATAATATCATGAAAGCTAATAATAAATTGTGAAACAATAAACTAAGTTAATTTATATGCAACTAATTAATAAGTTAAGTTGTGAAATTATTAACTATATTAAAAATAATTAATGTATAGTTAGTGTTGTAGAACCAAAAAATTTTTATGGTCCTATAAAGCTTGACGTAATCTTATTATTCTGTAAAAGAGTTCTTTAATTACTTAGCATAAAATAAATTTTAATTTTAAAAACATGCCTAAGATTTTACTTTACTCAACTTTGAATTTTAAATAACTAAATATTATATTATAAATATAGAAAAAAAAAATTTTGATTAATTTAAAAAAAAACATATTATATGTTATAAAATATGTTAATGATTAAAATTTAGTTACCAATTTTATTTCATATAGAAGACATTTATTTAACTAATTTTAAAAATAATTATGACTTATATATTACTGTGGCTGAAATTTAGTTAATTTTTAAAACTAAAAGTCATAATAGTAACTTATTATTCTATATAACAATTTTATTTCTAAATGACTATATATTAATAGTGTAGAAAAATATTGAGAAATAATAATTAATATTTAAAAAAAGTGATATATGTTTTCAAATATATTAGTTATTAAACTTTAGTTACCAAATTTATTTCAAGGAAATCATAATTAATTATTTTTAAAAAAAATTCCGCGCTTATGTTACTAAATTTAGTTACCTTTTTAAAACTAAAAACTATGATGATAACTTATTATTATACAATAATTTTATTTCATATATAATTCTTTAAATACCGAGTTTGGGCTTTTACGTTCTCCTCATTGTTCAACTCAAAAAAACTATATATTAGTTCCAAAGATTGAAACTAAAAACAAAATATCATATTCAGAACTATATAAAAACTAAATATTAAATTAAAAATAATAGGAAAAAAACACATTATTAAACTCAATTGTGAGTCCTTTATAATTGTGTGTTTGAGCAACGTTTGTAGATACTCTAATAGTAATGCTAAGTTAATTTGAAATTTTAAAAATATTCTATAATTATTACTCCTTCCGTTCCTTAATATAGGTCATTTTAGATATGTGCACAATAATTAAAGAAATAATTAAAAAATATTAACTATACTATCAATTGTCTATAATACCCTTCACTTCACTTATTGGGAGAAGGAGAAAAATACTTAAGAGTAGAGGAATAGTATAGGATAATGATAAATATGAACAAAAATATTAGATGGAGTAATAAGGGGTAATTTAAAAAAAATAGTGATCAATTCTCCTAGATAACCACAAACGATAAATAATTAGGAATAACAAAAAAATCTAAAACAACCTACATATAGGAATGGAGCTAGTATATAGGATAAATTAAAATTTAAAAATAATTTTATTTAAAAAACAAACCCGTGTTTTGCACTGGACACTTGGTTACTGTCATTAATTATATACAAGATAAATTTGTACACATGTGGATTGTGTAGATTGACTCAACAGACATATTGGATCACCTTCTTACCCAAAAGGTTAACATATTAAATTGAGACTTTACGATAGTTATTAATCCATCTACACTCTTAAATTTATATGAAATATCCCAACAAAGTTGAGTTTAAATTACCACGCCAGCAATACTATATTTTTAACAAATGTTAGATATATATTTTTAGAAAATAAGTATTATTTTTTTTTGAAAATTTCATTTTAATTAAAGCTTGTTATCAAGACATACATAATAGAAGGGAAATGCATCCGGTTAGCATGAAGTTCATTTCTGAATAAATTTATCAATTGATCAATAGAATATTGATACACATAAAATCTCGTGCCAACATTCTGTTAATCAACTTACTCAAAAATAAATTACATGTTAACCGCTAGCTAAAAAGATGATCAAATGTAGAGGTTGTGACAGAGATATAAACATGGATTGGCTTAATTAGCTGTAGGTAGGTGTGAATTAAGTTGATCAATTCAGTCCCATCAATCTGCATATATAAACGTACTTTCTTTCTTTTTAATGCCAAGCAGAAAGTGATATATATTATATACAGAGATCGATCTATCTCTATCTCTATATTCATATCCATATATGAAATAGTGGGACGTCTACTTATTTATGCTTACCGATGATTGATCGTACTTTGGCTAAAATTATGTTTCAAATAAAATTAGAAATACATATAAAAATATATATATTTATAAGAATTTTTTTTTATTTTTTAATACACAATAGCTATAAATATAGTTTATCTATCTATAATATATAAGTAATAAAATGTTAAAAACTTGTTGTCATGTTCTGTGTAATTTAAAATTAGTGTATCTCTAATTTTGAAAATGACAAAATATAATTTATTAAATTAAATAATAGACTAATCTCATAACATAAAATAATTCAAAATAATGACAAATTAATATAAATAATCATTTTTCATCCATCATTTTTCAGTATTAAACCATATAACGTAGCAAGCAATATGTTAGTGTAATGTCAGCGTGATTGCATGTGTATTTTTTTTTTTGAGAAATAGTGCTTTTTTTAGAAAAAATAAAATAAAAATAATAAAAACTGGCAAAAAGACATATAACATAGTACTACTAGCTAGTTCCCTCACCAAGTTGGAAATTAATTCATCTAGCTAGCTAGTAGAGTCCATGCATGGACTACGTACGTACGTACGTACGTACCATTCAAAAAGTAGTGATCTTAATTTGATTTTATGAAATTTTAATGTAAGTTAATTTAATTTGATAAAACAATAATTTTATACTTACTAATTGTTTATAATTTTACATAAATTAACAATAATTTAAAATTTCATAAATTAACTTCAAATAAATAAGTAAAATTCTTTTTGTGTAATAAAGGAAGTAATAATATCTTTACAAGCAAAACTTATAGTTTCATACATACACCCATACACGTGACAATTGACCGCATCCAATGAAAAATAAGATTTGCACTAGTTCTGATTCGTCACTAAAGATCATTCCTCAATACATAAGAATCAGAATCATAAATATATATATATATATATATATATATATATATATATAATTTTGCACATTAAAATCAACCTGTTCTAATAAACTCAACCAATTCCTAATTTTAAACAACATTACCGATCATTACAAGTTCATGCTTTTAAATCATCGGCCGGCGACGTCCAGACGATGTCCTTAAGCGCCGGTCGGAGCTCCTTACTACAGAACCGATTGTACTCCAAAGTATCACCACTCGACTTCTTCACCTCCACAACCAACAACGACGGCGTCACGGCAAACATCTCCACCGCTATCCCCAATTTGCCCTTCCTCCCACTCTCCAGCCCCTGCAACCTCACACTGGAATCGCTCCTCTTGATGCTGAATTTCACCGATTTCGCCACCTCCTCCAGCTTCGATATCACGCTGCTCGCCGGCCTTGTCGTCGCGAATCTGAGCTCTTCTCTCTCCTCTCTCTTCTTCTCCTCAAACAACGGTGACAAATCAAACCCTTCCGATAACGAAATTAAATGAAACGCATTCAATGTCTCCATTTCTTTAACATTAAGAAATCCCTCATCTTCAATCTCTAAATTCCTCGGCATCCCTTTTTTGAACCACGAAGTCTGCATAATTTTGGAGATGGATATCCGAGAACTCGGATTAGAATCCAACAATTTGGTAATCAACCTTCTCGCATCCGGTGAAAACCACGGCGGACACTTGAAATCACCGCGGTAAATTTTGCGGTACATAGAAACGATATTATCGTCCTGAAACGGTAAAAATCCAGCTAAAAGTACATACAGAATAACACCGCAGGACCAAATGTCTGCTTTGGCTCCGTCGTAACCTTTCTTCCCGATCACCTCCGGCGCCACATACGCCGGAGTGCCGCAAGTGGTGTGTAAAAGTCCGTCCTGCCGCAGATGATCAGTAAAAGCACTTAATCCGAAATCCGTCACCTTCAAATTACCTTGGTCATCTAACAGAAGGTTTTCAGGCTTCAAATCTCGGTGGTAAACGCCGCGGCTGTGGCAGAAATCCACCGCTGAGATCAACTGCTGGAAGTAATTCCGCGCCTCGTCCTCCTTCAGCCGCCCCTTGGCGACCTTCGAGAACAATTCTCCGCCGCGGACGAGCTCCATAACAAAGTAAATCTTAGATTTACTCGCCAAAACCTCATCGAGCTGCACAATATTCTGGTGCCGCACCATTTTCATGACGGAGATTTCACGTTTAACTTGCTCCATCATTCCGACTTTAATTACTTTCTCTTTACCAACAACTTTCATCGCCACGCTCCCGCCGGATAGCAAGTGTCGCGCGTGATAAACTTTTGCAAACGTGCCGTGGCCCAATTGCCGGCCAAGCTCGTACTTCCCATGTAGTACTCCGTTACGATCCTCCTCCGCCATTTTTATAATCAGAATAAAAGAGTGGTTTATTTAATTAGAAGGGAATTGAAATGAAATGGAAAGGTAATTGAGTGAGTGGGGAATAATGGAATTCAACCGTCTTCAACGTGTTTCCGGTGACAATTTCTACTGCCGTTGGCTTTTTTAGCCCTTCCGCGGTTAGAAAACGAAGCTCCTCTCATTTCTCTGCATTCCCGGAGAAAGGTTTTCAGGGTTTGTAGAGTATATTCAGGGGTTGTATAGGATAGAAGCTAGAGGTTTGCTTTACGATTCTTTGGCTCAAAACCAGGGCTTTATCAGTTTAGGTTTAAATACACTTTAATTTTTTCATTTTTTTAAGTCAAACTCTAATATTTTAATTTTAAGATATTTACCTTAATATCTTTACATTTTTATAAATTAAATTTTGTTGGTCACTGACAAATAATAATTGTTTCGAATGAGAATATTTTTTAAAGTTTAACTCCAAAATATCTTTAATTAAAAACATAAAAAAATATAAGCACATGATTAGTGTGTGATGAAAAAAAAATAGAAAAAATTAAATCCAATATAAATGATATATATAGTTAAAAAAACATAATTTTTCAATTTGATAGAAAATATCAAATATCTTAAAAACACAAAAAATTATAGTTATGCTATTAGTATGTGATGAAGAAAAAAAATTGAAACCATTTTTAAACGATTCACTTAAAAGATTTAATTACCCTTTATTTTGAGTTATATAACTTATTCCGATAAAAAAGAGAACTCATATTTTTACATATATTTTTTATATTTTTATATGATATTTTTTGATATGAACATATAATAAGTCACATCTTAATATAAGAATGAATCATGTAAAAATAGTACTCACCGTAAAAAATGCTTAATTTGGTAGTAAAAAAGTTTGATTTATAAACATACATACAGACAACGAAGTCCAATGTCTTAAAATTAAAATAAATTCAAAAGTTTAATGTGTACTTAAGCCATCATTTTATAGGTGGTTTCACCGTCAATTATCATTCAGTTATTTGGGAATGATTAATTATTTGAAAGGAGTGGTTAGCAGAAAATTAATTTTGGTTAATTGATTAATATAATATTCTTGTGTATGTCGTGAGGCCTGTTAGCATTATATTAATTAATTGACCAATTAATTATAAAATTAATTTCATGATAATTTCATTATATTGGAAGGTTCGGTTGTGTTCTGAGGGTGGGTGCGTGTCCTCATTTGAGTTGTGCATAATTTAAACATTTGGACTTTAGTGCAACTAATTCCTGATACCATTTTTTCATGATACCAAATGGAGTATAAAAAAGACAATAAAAATTAAGAATTGATACTTTCATATATAAAAATTATAATTTCTACCCATAGTTTGACTTGAATTCTATTTTAGGCTCTTGTTAAGTAAGAAGTCTTATGTTAGATTCTCTCCAAATTAATAAAATAAATAAATAAATTATAATTTTTTTTAAAAAAAAATTAGTTCACAAAATTTATTGAATATGAAATAATGTTTAATTGAGACTCTTGTAGCTATTAGTTAAGCACGATTTTGAATCGAGTCCAAATAATTTAAAATTTTTGAGCAAGTATGATCCGATTATCAATAGAAAATTATAATTTGAAGATGTTCGAGTAATTTATAAAACTATAAAATTTACGTATATGTGAATCATTTATATTTCGAATCGATTACAAATCGAGACTGAACTGATTGGTTCATTGAGAGACCATTCAGATGAAGGCCTCGTCCAAGATTGCATAAAACTTATTACTCTCTCCATTCATATTTAATTGACGTTTTAGAGAATAAATTTTGTTCTTATTTATTTGACGTTTATAGATTTCTAGTAGATATTAATTGTGACGCCCCTAAAATAGGTATACAACATCCATTTTGAGTCGTCAAAATACATGGTACAGAAACAACTACATCTTTACTGTTACAACATAAGAACTGTGAGTTTAAATATAAATATTGTCATCTAGACAATATTCACACTCAAATAAGTCCTCATCACAATTATTGATACATTATTTCACAAAAATAGTGAGGACTACTAAAATAACTTCTAGAATCATCATTCCATACCCCGACTAGTACTCGCTACATTCTCGCCTCCTGAGAAAAATAGAACAAAAAGGAAAAGGGTGAGCTCAACTAGCCCAGTAAAGAACATTATGACTAAGATAATACAGAACAAATTATCGTTATTCTTCAACAGGAAAAAATCTAATAGAATACAATAGACAACAAATTTTAAATCAATAACTACAGCGAAAACAGCAAACCATTAGAAGAGTCAAGTAGAGAATGAGTTCTACTATCTTCTAAGATTTAAAAGTCCATCATCAATATTTTATCCCTGTAACAACAATCAATAACCATCTTTAATCAAATATTCATCTTTGCACTACAGGCCAAAGATATTCATTTGTATCACCAGTCGGTCATGTTCATCTCAACACCTGTTCATCTTTGCATTACGGGCCAAAGATATTCATCAGTTAATCATTCATCTTTGCACTACAGGCCAAAGATATTCAGTAATATCATCATTTAGGACTGAGGATGATGAAAAATATCTTAAAGAAAACGAATTCAGTGAAACAAAATAGCAAATATTAAGGATTCGTATTTCGATTTATCCATGTCCAAAAATACCTTATAATTATTCATAGTGAAGTAAATTTCAAGAATGATCAAAACATGGATACAATAATTGGTGCAATACAGTGTGCTACTGTGCAACAACGCGTATTACTGTGTTTTAACCACCGGGTATTCCAACAGTATTAACGGTAACAACTACGCCGTTATTTATAAACAACTTATACTTGTCGTTTTCTTCATCCAATCGCTTTCCGTTATGGGGCCCACAAAAGACTGCGCCGTCGTACGAATATTCCCCGACAGGAAGAATATTTCATGACCAAACGAATATTCTCCGACAACAATGAATATTTTATAACCACCTGCTTATTTGAAATATTTGCGCATTTTACCCATAACTAACCTCGTTAATCAATTTAACCCTTACTATTTCAAAATAATAAATAGAGGGAATTTAAATTTCATTTATTAATAATTTGGGGTCTTACATTGATTACATTACTTCTTAAATTATTACCCCTAAACATTTAATACTCGTCTTAATTCTCTTCTACTTTTTTAGACTATTTTTTATCCATCTTTTAATATCTTAATGGTATACTCTCTTTCTCTGTCTTATAATTCTTATATTTTCTCTATCCTCTAACAATATTTCTATCGCATCTTAATCATCTACAATTTAACTTTTCATTTATCTATGTAAGGATGTTTTTGATAATATATAGTAATTTTAGTGAAGTTTTTATAAGAGTTTTAACTTCCTTAATAGATGTGCAAAGTTTTAAAACGTCAAATAATTAAAAATTGAGGGAGCTAGTAGAAATATGTGGGATGCTCATATTATCCATACGGGGAATCGTTGTGCGGACATTTTGGCAGAGTTGGATAATTGTTTTTAAGGTTGTAAAATGAGCAAACAATTCAGACTCGATTCGTAATCGCTGGACTAAAAATTTGATTCGAGCTCAGTTCGAAATATTAATGATTCAAATATGAGCAAATTTTAAAGTTCGATAAATTACTCAAACATTCTTAAAATTTAAGTTTCTATTGATACTTCGAAAAGTTCAAACTGCTCGGGCTCGATTTGAGATCGGGCTCGACTCGGTAGTTAAACAAGCCTTAATCAAACCTTATTTTATACTCGATAAATTTTGTGAATCAAATATAAACAACTCAATACTCGGCTCGGCTCGATTCATTTATACCCTTAATTATTTTAATGATATCGTAATTTGTAGTAATAATGAGCCTCCATTAATCATTTACACTTTTTTAATTCATTTTCCTCTTTTTTATCTTTTCTTAACATGTGTATAAAATGTATTTTATTCATCATTTCCTTTTGAGTATGAAGATAATATAATTTTAACGACAAAAAGTAATCCTCGCGTACAAATTGTGAAATGAAAAATATTTAATCTTGTATTTTTTAATTGATGTTTTATGAAAAAATTATAATTTAAAATAGACATTAATGTTTTGTTTTCCATAATTTTTTTTGAAAATTTATTAGGAAGTTGAAAGAGATAGTAGAATGTAACAAATATAGTCTAATATATATATATATATATATATATATATATATATATATATATATATATATAATCATGTATTTTGATAATTTTAAAATAAAAATTGTTGGACCATAATACTTTTCATACTGGACCGGGGCGAATGGACTCATCCTTTGGATTATGTCACCTTTGTCATATTGGGTCAAACAACTTGGGCCTCCCTACTTGATTATAATATTGGACATAGTCATTGGATTGGTCCATTACGTAAGGTGTTACTTATCCTATCTTTGACCGGTAATCATCACAAAAGGTAGCAGTTGACTGTTATGTCTGCCACCTTTCTGCATGGCATTAATGAGGATGGGACTCCGATTACCGGCGGGAGGTAACAGTGGTAGCAGGTAGGAAAATAAGCTACATGCTTTCGCCTGAGATGACCGGGGATGAGAGGAGGTGTCAGGAGATAGTGGGTGGCACAGTAAACCGGGTCTAGGGAACGTATGGGGCAAGGATCACAAAAGGAAAAGAGGTAACAAAATACAAAATATTATTATTTTCTCACACACTCAGACACTAGTTGATTTTTCCTCCATTGTTAACCTTGTGATCGCCTGTACTGACTCTCACGCCGGAGCTATCCCCCGACGGTCAGGCCGTCAAGCTTTTGGTGTTGACTTGTTGAACTGTGCAGGATCAGAGCGTCTTACGTGATTGGGACGTGGGAGAAGATCTTGGCGTTAACATTGGCGCTAGAAGGAGGGCCAGTTCTAGTGTCCTGAATATTCTTCAATCACAAACCTTGTTCGTTTTACGTCGGTGTTCATGGGAAAGAGTAGGACACCTACTCCTGAGGGGCAGCCGATGGCTGCCAGTGAATCAATACTGCGAGTATCTGTGAAGGACCGTTTGGGACCTGCACTAAGTGTTCATGCTAGCACGGCATCCAAACGATCGCATGGAGATTCTCGTCTGAGGGCTGGGAGCAAAGCCAAAAGAAGGCTAGTTTTTACAGCAGAGAAAGGGTCCGGTCAGGGCCGGAAACTAGTAGAAGGCACCTCGCCTAGAACTCGATACCGGGATGACCAAGACAAAAAGACTGCCCGCTTGGCTAAGATGGAAGACGAAGCTGATAGGGCCATGGAGGCACTGGTGAAGCAACGACATGATATAACTGAACAGATGTCTCGAATGGCAGAGTTGAGGGACGAAGCGTCCAGCTATGTCCAATCTGAAGAACGTGGGCATCGGAGTGGGAAAGAACCTGTCCAATCAGGGCGTGAGTCCCGGGGTCGACCTCGAGAAAGGAGAAGGTCCAGAAGCCCTACTCCTCAAAGATCAAAGAGGGTACATCATCCTGTCGGTTCTAGGGAGCAGGGTCAAAGCGAACGAAGAGGTCGATCCAGGGATCGTACTCCAGAGAATGCTAAAAAGGCGCTCGTTGTTACGCATTCCCACCACGGCAGCCGGGTTCAGAGACGAAGCAGATCTAGGGGTCGTACACCCAAAAGTCCACTGAGGGCATTCCGCTCTGTGGACCATCATCGTCATAAAAGCCCCTCGAAAGTTGGGGGTTCTATCGTAAGAAACCGGTCCACTCAGAAGAGGGAGGAGTCACCGGAGAAAGAAGCATCGTCCCAACCCGAGGGCGTGGAGTATCTGGTAAAAGAGGTGAAGGAGCTTCGGAGGTAGCTTGCCGAGGTACAGAAAGTAAAAGATACTTCAGGAAAGAAGGCATCCCCTTTTTCCGCGGAGATTCTGAAAGAAAAGGCTGACCCCACCAAGAAGTTGCCTCACATTGAAAGTTATGACGGATCGGGAGATCCCTATGACCATAGTCAGGCGTTCGACCGACTGATGGATTATTACGACTTTAGCGATGCTGCTAAGTGTCATACTTTTATCACAACACTCCGAAAGGATGCCAGACAATGGATGGGGTCTTTGCCTTTGGATTCTATTTCATCTTGGACAGATATGTGCAATAAGTTCCACGCCCGCTTCAGGAGCAACAGAAGAAGAGGGAAACCAACTGGCTCGCTGGCTCAGGTTCGGCAGTACTCGAATGAGTCTTTGGGCCAATATGTAAAGCAATTCCGTGAAGCAGTCGGCCAAGTGACAGACCTGAACGATCTACAGGCCGTGGGACTGTTTCAGAATGGGTTAGATATGGTCAAATCAGAGAAGTTGGTGAAAAAACTAATGTTTCACCACCCGAAGAGTCTCGTCGAAGCTTTCGACAAAGCAGAAGGTTATATTGTGATAGAGGAGGCCATGAATAGCCTCAAACGTCCCTCTTCGGATCGGCTTAAGAAGACAGATCGGGACAGAACAGAGGGGGACCAGAGTAAGAATGAAGAGAATAAAGGTCGTCATGACGGCCGATCAAAGAAATACAACAATAATTGGAGACAGGGTGGAGAACGCTCGTCCGCTCCCACTCAGAGGGTAAACAGGACGTATACTGCCCTCAACGCCGACATGGCTGTTATCTTGGAGCAGATCAAGAATCAACCTATTTTCGAGCCACCTCGAGATAACTTTAAGCCCGGGAAAGGGAATTCTCGTAAGTATTGTGACTATCATCAAGCCTCGGGTCACGATACGAACGACTGTGCTAGTCTGAAAGATTTTATTGAGAGGAGGGTACAAGACGGGGCTTTAGTTCATTATGTAGCTGCCAGGACGAATCAACAGCAAAGTAGAGGACCTGTTCAGGCAGCCCCACCAGTTCAGCAAGTGTTCCCCGCCCCTGGACCGCCAGCAAGACAAGTCATAGATGTCATTACTGGGGGTACTTCGGACAAGCTTGTTGGAAAGAAACGCCGAAGCTATCTAAATTCGGTCATGTCAGTGGCGGGTACCCTCCCGAAGACCGACAGACCCTTCGCGGGTACGGTAATTTCCTTTACCGATGAAGATTACCCAACCACATGAGGGATCATTGGTCGTGACGACACAAGTGGGTTCGGTGGACATGAAGCGCATGATGATAGACAACGGGTCTTCTGTGGATATCTTATATGCTCATGCTTATCAGAGGATGCATCTTGATGGGCAGAAGATGGAGATCGGACAGGAGGCCCCTCTATATGGTTTCAGCAACGATCCGGTCAAAGTAGCTGGAACCATTGAGCTGCCGGTTATCTTCGGAACGGCCCCCCAACAGGTAGAAATTATTTGCAAATTTTACCTTATGAATGTAGATTCCGCTTATAATGCTATTTTGGGGAGACCCACTTTAACTGCTTTACAAGCTGTAACCTCAATCCCTCATTTCAAAATCAAATTTCCTACGGCTCATGGGGTTGGGGAAGTGAAAGGGAATTTAGATCTGGCCAGAAGATGTTATAGAAATGCCGTGATCACTTCGGGAGTAGGGGTGTCGAAGCAAAAACAGACTATGGCAATAGAGATCGAACCCTTCACAGAAAGAAGCTCAGAACCGTTGGTCATACCAGCCGAAGAAACAGAAGAAGTAGAGCTCGTCCCGGGCAAGGCAGACAAAATGGTGAAAATAGGCTCGGGCCTGCCGAGAGGACCTCATTGAACTCCTGCAGTGTTATGTTGACATCTTCGCCTGGGAGCCTCAAGATATGCCAGGAGTGAGTAGGGATATTGCGGAGCATCGGTTAGAAGTGGATCCGTCGAAGAAGCCAGTTCGGTAAAAGAGGAGGATCTTTGCGCCTAAGCGCCAGAGAATCATCGATGAAGAAATTGCGAAGCTACTAACTGCTAACTTCATCTTCGAGATCGATTATCCACAGTGGATGGCGAATGTGGTGCTAGTCCCGAAGCAGAACGGGAAATGGCGGGTCTGCATCGACTATACAGACCTGAATAAAGCTTGCCCGAAGGATTTCTATCCATTACCCCACATTGACCAGCTCATCGATGCAACTTCGGGGTATACCTTGTTAAGCTTCATGGATGCATTCTCTGGCTATCATCAAATCTCCATGTGTAAAGAGGATATACCGAAGACGGCGTTCATTACGCATCGTTCGGTATATGCCTACAAGAAAATGACCTTCGACCTCATCAACGCCGGGGCCACTTACCAGAGAATGATGAACTATGTCTTCAGGCGTCAGTTGGGCAAGAATATGGAAGTATATGTGGATGACATGATTGTTAAGAGCATGTTGGTGCACAAACATCTGGATGACCTGGAGGAATGCTTTCAGACAGTCTATCATCACAAACTGAGACTGAACCCTGCCAAGTGCACCTTCGGATTAGGAGCTGGCAAATTTCTGGGTTATCTGGTCAGTCAGAGGGGAATTGAAGCCGCAAAAAAGATTCAAGCGATCCTGAACATGAAGACTCCTTAGTCATTTAAAGATGTTCAGCGTCTGACTGGAAGGATTACAGCGTTGCGGAGGTTTATGTCCAAGTCGGCAGAAAGGTGTTTGCCGTTTTTTGACACGTTGAAAGGGCCGAAGAATGCCAAGACGTTCCAATGGACTTCGGAATGCGAAGACGCCTTTCAGAGCATCAAGTCCTACTTATCTTCGGCGCCTTTGTTGGTACAGCCCGCTCCTGCTGAGCCTTTGTATTTGTACTTAGCAGCTAGTTCGTTGGCAGTAGGAGCAGTTTTGGTGCGAGAAGTTGGGGGTAAGCAGCACCCGATTTATTATGTAAGCCATGTCTTTCGGGATGCTGAAACAAGGTACCCAAACATTGAAAAGTTTGCTTTTGCTTTAATAACTGCTAGTCGGAAGCTTAGGCAGTACTTCCAGGGTAGGTTGGTAATAGTCTACACAGATCAGCATTTGAAGAAAATTATGGGCAAACCTGAGGTATCGAAGAGATTAGCTGCATGGACGATGGAGTTGTCTCAGTTCTTCGTTGAATATCATCCCCGAACTGCCATTAAGGGGCAGGCCTTGGCTGATTTTGTGGTCGAGTGTTCGTTTTCTGAAGCTGATGAAGCTGTAGCAGAAGCTAGAGGATCTAACAGCATAGTTGCGGTTCTTCAGCAGAAGCAGAGTTCGTGGACACTGTATGCAGATGGGTCTTCTACCGCGGACGTCAGCGGAGCAGGGATTATTCTGACCAGCCCGGAGGGATTCAAGGTGCAACAGGCCATCAGATTTCAGTTTAAAGCAACGAACAATGAAGCAGAGTATGAGGCAGTGTTGGCGGGATTACGACTAGCTAAGGGTCTCGAAGTGCAACGAATAATTATCTTCAACGACTCTCAGTTAGTCGTTAAACAAGTCTCCGGGGAATACGAAGCCCGAGGTCACAGAATGATCAAGTATTTGGCGGAATTGAAAGAACGGCTTCAGTATTTCCAGTTCTACGAATTTCAGGGGGTCGAACGTAACGATAATTCCATTACCGATGCACTCTCCAAATTGGCCACTACGGATGTTAACGTTTTTGATGGGTCAGTTTACTTGAAAATTTTGCAACATCCTAGTGTTCATCATGAATCGGTAATGTGCGTTGACCGAACCAACTGCTGGTTGACTCCGTATCTGGAGTATCTAGCGGATGGCGTCTTACCTTCGGATCAGATGCTGGCCAAAAAAATCAAGTACAAGAGTGCTAATTTCGTTCTGATAGATGGGGATTTATTTTGAAGGGCCTTCTCGTCTCCACTGTTAAATTGTTTAACTCCGTCTGAAGCTGAATATGCTCTTCGAGAAGTTCACGAGGGCATCTGTGGCGACCATATGGCTGCTAAGTCATTAGCCTATAAAGTACTTCGTCAGGGATACTACTGGCCTACCATCTTCAAGGAAGCAACTGAATAGATCAAGAAGTGCGAGAAGTGTCAGCTCAACAGTCCGATCCCACATCAGCCACCAGAAGAGTTATACTCGACCTTATCTCCCATACCCTTTGCTGTCTAGGGGGTTGATATACTAGGTCTGCTACCGAAAGCAAAAGGTCAGGTCAGCTTTGTTATAGTTGCCATCGACTACATGACCAAGTGGGTAGAAGCAAAACCGCTTAGGTTAATAACGGAACAGGAATGCTTAAAGTTCATCAAGGAGTCGGTAGTATTTCGGTTCAGAATTCCTAAGGTGGTGATTTCAGACAATGGACGTCAGTTCGTGGGATCAAAATTCGAAGCATTTTTGAAAGAACTGGGGGTCCAGGATAGAAAGACTTCGGTAGCTCATCCTCAGTTTAATGGACAAGTCGAAGTGACCAACAGAACGCTGCTGAATGGAATCAAGCGCAGATTAGACGAAGCTAAAGGAAGATGGCCAGAAGAGCTGCTCAGCGTGTTATGGGCCTATCGGACTACTCTGAGGACCACAACGGGGGATTTACCTTTCAGACTGGCCTACGGTACTGATGCCTTAGTCCCAGTTGAAATTGGATCTCCAAGCCTTCGAGTTAGTCAGTTTAGAGAAATATACAATGATGAAGGATTGAAAGCCAATCTTGACTTACTTGAAGAAGTCAGAGAAAAAGCGTTGGTCAGACTAGCAGCCTATCAGCGAAGAGTAGCTAAGCATTATAACAAAGGGGTGAAACTTCGCAGGTTCGAAGTAGGGGATTTCGTTCTCAGAGAAGTCGAAGCATCTACACCCCAGAATTTGGGAAAGCTGATGCCGAATTGGGAAGGATCATATGAAGTCATAGAAGTACCGAAGCCGGGGACTTATCGGTTGAGGGCCTTGGACGGATCAGAGATCAAGAATACTTGGCATGCAGGCAGGCTTCGAAAGTATTTTCAGTAGCTACAATGTCAGCACACCGGAAGTCTGTAAATATTTTTAAGTCATCATCAGTAAAAATCCCCTTTTTCTCGAACAAGTTTTGTCTTCTTTGCTGTTAATGTCATTGGTGTAAGGAGGTTCGGGTGGACTCGCTGACCATTCGATGGTAGCCTCATCGGCAGGTGGTCCCTATGAGTTCGTCAGGCCCTGCGTGGTAGGCGAACGTCATTGGTGTAAGGAGGTTCGGGTGGACTTGCTGACCATTCGATGGTAACCTCATCGGCAGGTGGTCCCTATGAGTTCGTCAGGCCCTACGTGGTAGGCGAACGTCATTGGTGTAAGGAGGTTCGGGTGGACTCGCTGACCATTCGATGGTAGCCTCATCGACAGGTGGTCCTTATGAGCTTGTCAGGCCATGCGTGGTAGGCAAGTGTCATCCTTAAGACGTTGTCAGACCCTGCGTGGTAGGCAATTGTCGATCCTTAGACCTTGTCAGGCCCTTCGTGGTAGGCAAGTGTCATCCTTAAGACGTTGTCAGGCCCTGCGTGGTAGGCAATTGTCGATCCTTAGACCTTGTCAGGCCCTTCGTGGTAGGCAAGTGTCATCCTTAAGACGTTGTCAGGCCCTGCGTGGTAGGCAATTGTCGATCCTTAGACCTTGTCAGGCCCTTCGTGGTAGGCAAGTGTCATCCTTAAGACATTGTCAGGCCCTTCGTGGTAGGCAAGTGTCATTATTCAGACTTCGTCAGGCCCTTCACGGCATCTACCTCACACTTTGGTAACAAATAAGTATTCCTTTTCTTTATTACCTAAATTTTTCTAAGTGTTGAGTTCGGAAGGCCACATTCTTTAACTTCGTCTTATCTGTTATACGACTTGCTTAGTTGTTAGTTAACAGTTTAAGTTAAGTCCACGAAGGAGCTTGTACATTTTTTAAGATTGAATCGATATTAAAGTATTGATAAACAGTAAATACACCGAAGTCATAAGGAATAATGTTAATATTTTATTTACATAATACTGTTTACAAAACGATAGAAGCTTTACAAGAATCCTACAGCTAAGGGAAAAGAGAATCATCTTCAGGGATCAGCTTCGTCTTCCGAAGAGTCCAGAATGGTCGGGTCAACCTTGGCAGCGACAAGTCTTTCCTTGTCTTTGCTTCGGCATTCGTCGTATCCATCCGAGAACATTTGGACGATCTCCTCGTTCAACTCAGCTGATTTCCGGTATTCTTGTTGAACTTCTCTCCGAAGATCTCCGGTCAGAGGAGGACCCAAATCTCTCAAAGCACGAAGTTCACGAAGCTCCTCTTCGAGCTTTGCCCGTTCCTTCAGATACCTCAAATCCCTAGCTTCAAGATCATGTACTTGCACCGCCAGGCTCTTATTGGTCTTCACCATCGTTTCGTTCTTCCCAACAAGGACCTCGTTTCGACGAACCAGGTCGATGTTCGTAGTAACGGTTATTTGGTAGGTGGCCTCGGCTGTCTCCAGTTTCTCTTTTAATTTATTTACATCCTTCTGGAGGCATTCGTTATTGAAGAGAGTAGTACCATGGGCCCTTCTCTCTCTCTCCAGAGCCGACGCCAGAATAGCCTTCTCTCGCCTGGCTGCATCTTCTTCGGCTTCGGATCCCCTATATCGGGGAAGAAGTCTCCCGAAGATAGCATTTGCCTACAGACATTCAAAGAAAGTCGGTGAATTAGTAGAAAAAACAGATGACTCGTAAATATTTCAATTAAATAAACTAACCTTAGCCTGATAACTCATGTCTTCCTCGATCAAATCCTTAATCGAGCTGTTTCCGAATCGATGATCATCGGTCTCTCGAACAAAGGAGTCGAACAGCTGAAAAGGAAAGTTCTCATTGAACTCCAGCCATACAGTGGGAGAAGATGCGGCTTTTCGCCTGAAGGCGGAGGGGGAAGATGTGACGCCCCCAAAATAGGTCCAATCCATCCAACCCATTCTGAGTCGCCAAATACATGGTACAGAAAATAACTACAACTTTATTATTACAATTGTCGTGCAAAATACGACAACACATATACTGTGAGTTTAAATACAAATATTGTCATCTAGACAGTATTCATACTCAATTAAGTCCTCATTATACTTATTGATACACTATTTTACAAAATAGTGAGGACTACTAAAATAACTGTCTTGAACCATCATTCCATACCCCGACTAGTACTCGCTACATTCTCGCCTCCTGAGAAGAAAAATGGAACAACAAGGAAAAGGGTGAGCTCAACTAGCCCAGTAAAGAATATTATGACTAAGATAATATACAACAAATTATCGTTAGTCTTCAACAGGGAAAAATTTAATAGAATACAATAGACAACAAGTTTTAAATCAATATTCGCAGCGGAAAATAATAATTCATAGAAGAGTTACGTAGAGAATGAAATCTACGATTATCTATGAATTTAAAAGCTCATCATCAACATTTTATCCCTGTAACATCAATCAATAAATATCTTGAATCAAATAGTCATCTTTGCACTACAGGCCAAAGATATTCATCAGTTGGTCATGTTCACCTCAACACCTATTCATCTTTGCACTATGGGCCAAAGATATTCATCAGAAATCATTCATCTTTGCACTACAGGCCAAAGATATTCAGTTATATCATCATTTAAGACTGAGGATGATGAAAAATATTTTAAAGGAAACGAATCCAGTGAAACAAAATAATAAATATTAAGGATTCGTATTTTAGCTATTCCATATCCAAAAATACCTCATAAATAATCATAGTGGAGTAAAATTCAAGAATGATCAAAACATGGATACAATCAAAGCTAGTATCCATAATAGATATTTTGGACAAAAAGAAGAAAATTTCATTTTTCGGTGAATAGTAACTCGTGAATAGTAACTCATGAATAGTAACCCCGACATGAAAAGTTCCAAATTTGATAAAAAGTTCAGATCAATACTTCGGCATAATGATATTGAAGAAAATAATATCATTTAAGAAGAAATAACATCACTTACCTCAGCAAAAACAGTACTTCTAGTTGAAACACCGGATATAGGCTATAACTTGAACTTGCACCGTATAGCAATACTCGAAGTATTAGAATACTCACAAGAATACGCTCACTAATATAGAGAGAGAATAACTTATGTTTCTGGTGTGATTTTCAATTCTAACCTAAGCACCCTATTTATAGGAAAATGCTTAGAACACCAAAGCAGAAAATTGAATATAATAATATTATTTATAAACAAAATTCCTAAGCACACCACCAGCTGATTTCAACCATTTAACACATGTCCCTCAATTGAAAAAAACGTTTTTCTTTAAAATAATAATTTAAACTTCCAAAAATCAATTATTTCGGAACTTCAATAATTCATAATAAATAGTCCTTTGATCAAAAAATTCGAATCTCGCGAGTTTTTATAGGAAATTCAATTCTCTACAACTTTGCAGAAGAAAGATTTTCTAAATTCCAAACAGAAATTGACCGAAATCCATAAACGGACGATTTTACAGTCAATAATAAATTTTCGGTCAAGAATTGTGTCCACCAACACACAAAACATGTGTTAATCATTTAATGCCACAAAAATACTCTTCCTCCTCATATACTCATATATTCCACATTCATTGTAAAAATATCACCATCAATATATTATTAAAATAATATATTTAAATGAATTATTTTATCATAAAAAGATAAAATATTAATTTTCAACAATTGTCACATTAAAAATTTTCTCCATCTATATCCACATAAAATCAATATTTTTTCATCATATAAATCAATAATTAATTATACACAAATAATATTACAGAATCACAGTACTGGCAATCAGGCCGTTCCCAAGAAAGAGGGGGCTTTCCAATAAGGATATATACTTACTGGCGCGCAATTAGATGACCAAACCTCTCCTTAGACAGAACTTTCTAGATATTGCCAATAATGTTATCTAATAATATTATTCAGATAATATGAATTATTACTCCGATAATAGAAAATATTGTGTAGTGACAATTATTAAAACAACAGTAATATAAAATATCAACGCAACAATTATTGAATCAATAAAATACAATATTGAACAGTAATTACTGTAACAATTATTGAGTAGTGCCTTCTTACGTAAGAATCAATAATTGGTGCAATACCGTGTGCTACTGTGCAACAACGCGTATTACTGTGCTTTAACCACCGGGTATTCCAACAGTATTAACGGTAACAACTATGCCGTTATTTATAAATAACTTATTTTTGTCGTTTTCTTCATCCAATCGCTTTCCGTTATGGGGCCCACAAAAAACTGCGCCGTCGTACGAATATTCTCCGACAGTAAGAATATTCCATGACCAAGCGAATATTCCCCGACAACAATGAATATTTTATAACCACTTGCTTATTTAAAATATTTGCGCATTTTACCCATAACTAACCACATTAATCAAATCAACCCTTACTATTTCAGAATAATAAATAGAGGAAATTAAATTTTATTTATTAATAATTTGGGGCCTTACAAAAGATCTTGTCGGAGAAGGCACTGATGGTTCGGGGGGCGGTGGTGGTTGATCTTCGGAAGGTTGTTTCCTTTTACGAGACAGAAGTGGAGACTCGGTTGGGTTTTCGAGCTCGTCTTCGGAAACGTGAATCTCCACAGGAATAATGATAGGAGGATCAACTGCAGCAGGAGGAACCCGAAGCTCATCGGTGGACAGAGGAGTCACCTTGGTCTTCCTCTTTTTAATACGAAGAGCTTGCATTCGTTCATTAGCAGGCATGTCAATCAAACTCGCTGCAGAAGCTGATTGAGATCCTTGAGGATTTGTCCGGACTTTCCGAACAGCCCTCTTCTTCTGTCGAGGTCGGCTAGGCTCCTCCGCAGTTTCTGATCCATGGAAGATTTCAGCGTCGTAGGCTTCCGAAGCCGGGAGCTCTTCCTGTGAGATGTCGGTGGGGGATGATGATGATTTACCCGAAAGGAATTTATCCAATTCCCTTCGGTCGATCGATGTTGGTTTTATCAAAGATAGTTTGTGGTCATATAACCATGCCTGCTTGCTCAGGAGTCCAAAGCTCCATTCTTTCAGGGAAATCTTCTCGAGAATGCTCGCCATTTCTTTCACACGCTCCTCTGGAATGTCTCCGAAGTCCGCAGAAATCCGCTCGGAAGTGGTCCATTCCGAGATAGACGGGATTTCAGGCCCCTTTACGAAAAACCATTCTCTGTGCCACCCCTTGTTGCTCGAAGGAGTATCCATCAAAGGTCGCTTCTCGAACTTGGCATTGGGCTTAGGGGACTGTTTGTTCAGCACTTTGAAGCCTCGTTCCCGAGACTTCCCAGCAGAGAAGAGAGTGAAAAAAGAATCAACTGTTGGGGGTATCCCCAACTCATAACAGAACGCTATGAAGGCCAGGATGTGGATGTACGAATTCGGCACCAGTTGGGCGAATCCCACTCCGATAAATCCCAGGAGAGTAACAAGGAAGGAGTGAAGAGGGAATCTAACTCCCTTCTCTAGAACAGTTACCGGTACGGCAGTCCATGTGACACCCCCAAAATAGATCCATTCCATCCAACCTATTCTGAGTCGCCAAATACATGGTACAGAAAACAACTATAACTTTATTACAACAATTGTCGTGCAAAATACAACAACACATATGCTGTGAGTTTGGATACAAATATATACCAAATGTGACTCATGTTCCAACCGTGGACATCACCTCACAATGACACCTTACATAAAGGTATAGTCAAAAATTGTTTTAGAAATTAGAATCTTTGGGAAGTGCTCAAGGAAACCTTCGTACATGGGAGGCCACGCGTCTAGGTTATGATAGATATCATATGGCCACAGAATTATCCTTGGTTGACCCAATAGACCCCAAAGAAAAACGAGAAGATTACTATCATATTCTTCCCAATGGTGAGTCTTCTCTTGACTTATCATTATCTCCACTGTCTCTAATTGAGAATTATACTTCAAACAAACACCAAGATTATATAGGTAGTGCCCATAGATATACTCAGCAAGTGGATGAGCACAACCCTGTCTTATGATGACACGAGGTTGTATGTCATTAGACATCTTGTATGATAGTCGCAAAACACCCTTCCAACGTTGGGTTCGCCTCACCCTATTTTCTTCACCAAATATAACTACTAAATTATGACCACCGTTCTATTCCCTTGTTACCCCCGCTCGACCCAGCTACACTCTTATTACCTGAAAGGAATTGTGAAGCAAAAGGGTGAGCATAACTAGCTCAGTAAAGAATATCATGACTAAAGATAATTAAATTATCAATAGCCTTCATCAATAATAAATCAGAGATTTAGAACATATGGTAAATGATAAAAATTTCAACCATAGTTGCAGCGGAACGAGCAATCCATTAGAAGAGTCAAATAGACTATAAAGTCTATTATCTTCTCCATGTTAAAAATCCATCAACAATGTTTTATCCCTGTAACATCAATCAACAGTTCCTTTCCACAATCATATGAATAACTCATAATCATAATTGTGATTCTAAATTTTTCTTCGCACCCAGGACGAAGAATATTTTCATCACATGTCTTTACCTGAAACATCAAAGATCATGGTTATACCAAATCACAGTTCCTGTTCATAATCATACTAATAAATCCATCTTTGCACTACGACCAAAGATATTCAACAACAGTTTATCTTTGCACTACGGGCCAAAGATATTCATCAACAGACCATCTTTGCACTACAGGCCAAAGATATTCATCTACAATTCATCTTTGCACTACAGGCCAAAGATATTCCTCAACCGTTCATCTTTGCATTACTGGCCAAAGATATTCAACAACAGGTCATCTTTGCACTACGGGCCAAAGATATTCATCTACAATTCATCTTTGCACTACAGGCCAAAGATATTCCTCAACAATTCATATTTGCACTACATGCCAAATATATTAATACCTCAAAGAATATATAATCATTTAAGAATTTATATAAACAATAATTATAACCATGTTGATCATTTCACCTTTGCACTTAAGCTAAAGATATTCAATTACAAATTCAATGGTCATGATCATACCAGTCAACAATTCAACTTTGCACTACTGGCCAAAGAGAACCCATAGTCATGATCATACCAATAATTTACCCATCTTTACACTCAAGCGAAAGAGAATTTCAACATCAAGGTTATAAAAATGTTATATATGATTATAAAAATAATATGGTCAAAACATGGATTTAATTTCAAGAGCAATATTCATAAATCAACTATAATTTGGTTAGAAAAAGAAACCAATTTTGTCGTGAATAGTAACTCATGTATAGTAACCTCGACTCAAAAAGGTAGAAATTCAACAATAAAATCTATACCAATATTTCGGTATAATGATATTGAAAGAATAACATTTCTTAAGCTTATAAATAATTTATTTAAATTGTTTACACTTTACTAATTAATGCATTTAATCATCATAAAATGTCAACTCTTAAGATTTCATCATCAATAGCCAAAACCCTCATCAAAAATCTGCATATACCTCATATAGGATTCTCAAGCCATAAAATCCTATTTTCCAATTTTCTTTCCTCACAAAACATATTTAATTCATTTACTCATAACTAGACCATTTTCATAAAAAATACCAAATCAGTTCCAAAAATATTTCTTTTCTGGGATTTAGCATAATATAGTCCCATAGTGAACATATATTTTTCTCAGAATTTTTAAAAGTCATTTACTATTTTTCATATGGCCAAAATAGCCGAATATTTAGACATTTATCAAAAATTGTATTTTTGTCTAAAAATTCTGAAATTTACAGAGTATACTTCTATCATATACATGTACTCCCAATAAAATTTTCATCAATTTTGGAGTTAACCACAAGGAATTATAAGCGGTTACTTTTAAAATAGTCTTTTCCCGTAAAATTCATAACTCTTAATCTATACATCCAAAAATCACCATTTTTGGACACAATCAATAAAACTCATCAAAATATCATTTCAAATTTTTCCATAATTTTTGAAGATCAGAAAAATTACGAAACTGAAAATCATAACAACCCTTAAAATCCCTTAATATCCCTTACTACCCCTTACTATCCCTTACTATCCCTTACTATCCCTTACCTCAAAAGAGCAGTACTTCTGATCGGTATAAGGCTGAAGGAAACTTGCACTGATGAATAGCAACTCACCAAGTATCTAAATACTCACAAAATACACTCAATAATCTAGAGAGAGAAAGAGAGAAAGCTTATGTTTCTGGTGTGATTTTCAATTCTAACTTAGCCCTCTATTTATAGGAAAATTTTGGTAGGTTTGACCTGCAACCTGATGGCTTTACCTGCTACTATTCCCACCCACCACATTTGAAATATAATTCAGCACATTTCTTCACCAACCACAAGTGGGACCCACCAATTCTAGAATTTTCCACCAAAATGATAAACTCCGAAAATTCAACAATTTCTGAACCAGTCATCTCGTAAAATTCATAACAAATCATACATTCATTTTTAACGGTTCAAAATTTGTGGACATATACTCAACTTATATATGTATAACATATCCAAATATTACTACGATCCAACGGTCGGATTAAAAATTATAACCCCCGCAAAATATCTCAAAAACCCTGATTTTTAATACCTCAATTCCGACAAAAATACTGATAAAAACCTCAACATTAACTCCTTCATTTTATCCACAAAAATATATCCCTCATTTATATCCACATAAAATAAATATTTTCTTATCATATAAATCAATAATTAATTATTCACAAATAATATTACAGAATCACATTTATGACAACCAGGCCGTTCCCAGGAAAGAGGGGGCTTTCCAATAAGGATTTCTCCTTACTAGCGCGCAATTAGATGACCAAACCTCTCCTTAGACAGAACTTTCTAGACATTGCCAATAATGCTATCTAATAATACTATTCAAATAATATGAATTATTGATCTGATAATGGAAAATACTGTGCAGCAACAATTATTGAACAACAATAATATAAAATTTCAACGTAGCAATTATTGAATCAATAAAATAAAATATTGAACAGTAATTGCTGTAACAATTATTGAGTAGTGCCTTCTTACGTAAGAATCAATAATTTCAAAAATACTGTGCAATACCGTGTGCTACTATGCAATAACGCGTATTACTGTATTTTAACCACCGGGTATTTCAACAGTATTAACGATAACAACTACGCCGTTATTTGTAAAAACTCAAATTTGTCGTTTTTCTTCACCCGACAGTTATTCGTTATGGGGCCCACAAATAGCTGCGCCGTCGTACGAATATTCTCCGACAGAAAGAATATTCCACGACCAAACGAATATTCCCCGACAACAATGATTATTTTATAACCACTTGCTTATTTTGAAAAAAATTCATATTTCACCCATAACTTTAAACTTTTATCAATTTAACCATTTACTGAATAGTAATTATAAGAAAAATTGAATACTTTTATTTCATAAAATTCGGGGTCTTACAGTCCACCCGTCCGGTCGTTGGTACATTCGTTCATACGGTTCCGGAGCTCTCACCAGATGGGTGTCCGGAATCTGATACCGACTTCTGAGGGCACGCAGCTCGATCTCGGTGACGATAAAGGGAATGTTGGCGTGAGGGTATTGTTTTTCACCCTCAAAAAACTCCGAGGGGTTGGGTAGGGGGTTTGAAGGGTTCCCGACAGGGCTAGCCGTGATTTGGGGGTTGGGGTTTGGGACCGACTCGGTGAGGTTGTGACTAAGAGGAGTGGTGGAAATCGGAACAGCAAGAATAGGGGTAGAATTGTCAGAATCTTGGGTCGCCATTGATGCTAAGATCTTGCATAAAACGAAGAAATCGGAGAGAAGGAGAGAGCACTGTATATCAAATTCAAATTAAGCTGGTAAAGTCGTCAGAATTGAGAAAAATTAGCTTTTATACTAGTCTTTTCAAATTTTGCACGAAAACCGAGGGCGGCGCATTAATTGGAGATAATGATGCGGGAGTGGAAGGGGTAACGTCTGATTTTGGTTTTAATGGGTTATCCGGAGTGGGCTGGCATTCATTGGACCCTCATTTTTCGTCCTTAAGGCTGATGGACGCGTGCCATCCGGGCTTCTAGATCCATTTGAATTAATGACTGTTATTTATCAGTTGGGCCTTGGCGAGATTCCTTTTAGCCCTTTGGTTTATTACAAATCCCTTTCACTATGGACTTACGCTATTTACAGTCTTCCATTAAACAGCCTGTTTAATAAAAGACTGGGGGGCAATGTTGGGCCATAATACTTTTCATACTGGACCGGGCCGAATGGGTTCATCCTTTGGATTATGTCACCTTTGCCATATTGGGTCAAACAACTTGGGCCTCCCTACTTGATTATAATATTGGGCTTAGTCATTGGATTGGTCCATTACGTAAGGTGTTACTTATCCTATTTTTGACAGGTAATCATCACAAAAGGTAGCAATTGACTGTAATGTCTGCCACCTTTCTGCATGGCATTAATGAGGATGAGACTCCGATTACCGGCGGCAGGTAATAGTGGTAGCAGGTAGGAAAGTAAGCTACATGCTTTCGGCTGAGATGACCGGGGATGAGAGGAGGTGTCAGGAGATAGTGGGTGGCACAGTAAACCGGGTCTAGGGAACGTATGGGGCAAGGATCACAAAAGGAAAAGAGGTAACAAAACACAACACATTATTATTTTCTCACACACTCAGACACTAGTCGATTTTTCCTCAATTGTTAACCTTGTGATCGCCTGTACTGACTCTCACGCCGGAGCTATCCCCCGACGGTCAGGCCGTCAAGCTTTTGGTGTTGACTTGTTGAACTGTGCAGGATCAGAGCGTCTTACGTGATTGGAACGTGGGAGAAAATCTTGGCGTTAACAAAAATATATATGTAATTTTAGAATGAAACAACGAAATGTATCTTTAATTCTTCTTGAATTGAGGGTCTCTTAATTAAAGATATTTTTTTTAATGTGAATATATTAACTACAAAATAACAATATAAATATATTAAATTTGTTGTAACTAAATAAGTGACATACCGGTGGCTTCCAATAAACAAATTATATTAATCGTATAAAATTTCTCTTGTCATTCTCGTATGTAACGGAAACCCTCTAACATCTCAAAAACTTTAAATGCTAATATTTCTTATTAAACACATATTAAAAATATATTTGATATTATATATTTATATTTATATCTATAAATAAACAAAAAATACAATATTTTAATATATTAATTATATATATATATATATATATATATTGTTTAAAATGAATTAGACATGTATAAAATTCATGTCACGCACTTAAAAATATATAATAACAAAATAATGTGAGAGAGATGGTGTATTATACTACTATCATTAAGAGAAAATGATTAAGAAAACATCAATTTACTGATAACTAAACAAAATGACATCATTTTTAAACGTCAACAGATGACGACCAACACAGCACAATAACCCGTTTCAGTAACCGTTGGGTTATCACGGTTTTGTCCTCGCATCGAATATCGATTAGTCGCATCTGGTATATTCTTTCGATTATTGTGGGGGCCCTTTAGCACAAGGAAGGGCAACTCATTGAGTGAATTCGGTTATTATAAAATTAATTTAATAATTAATTAATTAATATAATATTAATATATAAAAAAATTATTTTTAAATTTATATATAGACACTATATTAATCAATTTAAATTCATGCTGATCACTCTCTCCCTCGTTGAGTTCATATGAAAATGGGAGTATAATAGTAAAAACATGAAAATAATCGCATGCCCCGTATGGTAATATTGCAAATACGACCGTGACACATTTCTGTAAGTAATTTGGTGGGACCAGTGGTAATATAAGGTCAGAATCAATTGCACACAGAAAGATGAGCAGCCTTATCTATCAGGTGTGTGGGGACCAGAAAAGAGGGTAATCTCAGATGATTAAGGTTGGAGTGATTCTGGGGCGACCGTGTATGGCCGGGCCAACTGTACAGATATATTTTTTATATGTATCAAAATGATATTTAAAATACTTTTTTTTTATAAAAATTTTAGTTTCAGTAAATTTTATAAATAATTTGGGAGACATTTAAAAAAAAAAAAAAAAGTTGGACCGGTCGCCATACACGGTCCCCCTACACTTTTTCTTAAGGTTGTGTTTGATAAATCTGAGAATAAAGATCTGAATGATTATGATGTCTTAATAAATTAGATCATCTGAATAGTTATGAGATCTGAATTTAAAAAATTATTTGGTAACTAAAAAGTAAGTTGTCTCTTAATGACACTATTTTACCATTTTAAAGAGTAAAATTTTATTTAATAATTTTAAATATTTAATTTAATAAAAATGAGTGTATAATATTGTTGAATATGTTTATATAAAAAAAATTATCAAAAAAATTTCATTAAGAGGTACTTTTTAATTATTAAGATTTCATTTTCTGTCTTACCGATTAAAAGGCATTCAGGAGTAACAATAAAAAAATAGCATCATGTCTCTTAACGAATAAGAGACAGTCCATTAAAAGATAATCAGATATAAATAAACAGTAACTAAGACTAATCTGTCTGGTGAATTTAGAGTTAAGAGGGGTGATATTCTGGCCATAAATCACCAATCATGATTTACAAGATCAAAGGTAATACTAATTTAATACTAGTAAAAATTTCAAAATTATGCAAGCTCCAACCTCCCTTACTTCCTTGGTCATTTTGAGAAACAGACCGTACAATTTTATTTTTTATATATATTTAAATAATACTTAAATTATTGTATATTATAAAAATTTTAATTTTAATAAATTACATTAATTATTTAATAGTAAAAAACAAAAAAAAAATCCGACCGGCCGCTACCCAGTAAAAACTGTAGACTTATTGTTTTCTCAAATTCCTCCTACCTAGTTCCCCTATGTGACCCCAATCTCTAGATTTCTCTTTACCACCTTGTTCCTTTCTCCAAGTTTTCTTTAGACTTTTCGATGATATGAAATAATTACATTTACTAATTTACCTTTGACGTATCGTATCTTATCCGACATTAAACTAATCACATCACAAATAAAATAACTAAAATTATTTTTTTCTCCATCTATTCTCAAACTCAGGAGCCAATTAAAAGTTTTAAATACCATCATTATTGTCTAATACATAAATAAATTGAATATATTAAAATTTAAAATTTTACGTCCGATACTAATAGTAACAGATTTACTGATAATAATACATCGTCCGTTATTATTAGTAGCATACATAACTCGTCGTTCACAACTAATAATAGTGGATATAATAATTTCAATTCTAATCTTAGCCGTTTATTTCTGTATTGGACGGAAGAAATGATTTTTATCTATTTTTAATTAATAACAAGTACGTGTTATAGACCATATATACACACACACATATATATATAATTCCGATCAGAGTTTTGTTTAATAGAAAGTACAAATATACATATAGGAAATTGATATCTTTATATATATAAAAAATTAATATTTTCATATGATCTCTTTTATATTAATTAATAGTTGGTGGATCTCACCTCTATATATATAAAAAAAATTCATATATATAAAAAATTGATATTTTTTGTTTGTTGTTACTTTTTAAGGTTTGATTGAAAATTAATTTTTTTAACGTATTTGAGAATGATTAATCAGGCTTTTGTTCGTGATTCCCAACCCACGCAGATTCAATGTATAATTTAATTGGAAGTGAAAAGGCGTCAACGTGGGCTCCGAAGATACCGTAAAGGAATTACAATTATTTACAGGATAATAATAATATAATCACAATCATGTCTTGTGGCCATTTTGTTGGTGAGTCGGTGACTACGTTATTTTGTTTGCGATGGTTCTATTTAAAATTGAATTATTATATTTTAAGTCTCTTATTTATTTTTAAAAATATATTTAAAGTTATTAATTTTCAGATAATAAAATAATTAAAAAAGAGACCAAATTATATATTTTGACCCAAAATCACCAAAGCAACGATTATTTGATCATTAATGTATTTGTGGAATTATAAGTTTTCTCCTTTTCTCTTTCTCTCTTTTATTTTTTGTTGAGGCCTGATATTTCTTTCATTGGGCCCGACTAATTGGGCCCATCCATTTAATTGGCTTAGTGGACCTTTACTATTAAGTCTTATAGTCATTGGGCTTAACATTTATATTACCTTTATTGTATCTCCTTAATAATGGGCTGGGTCAAGTGGCCGGCCCATAAGATCTTTTAATATCTAAGACTTTGACTGGTAATGATGAGGGGAGTATGGCAGTTGACCAAGCGCCTGCAGATCATTAATGTGGATGGGATCTTATCCGGCCGACGGCAGGAACAGTGGAAAAAAGGTGATAACCTGCATGCAGTCGGCTGGGACAAGGGGTGACTGAGAGGGGGTGTCAGATCATGGTTGGTGGCACAAAAAACCGAGCATGAGAGTATAACCTAGCAAGGGGGTCTCCTAACAAGAGGTACGCATACACTTTCTATCCAGCTCAAGACACTAGACATTTTTACACCTTCCATTGTTAAACCTTGAACACCTGTATTGACTCTCACGCCGGAGCTATCCCCCGACGGTCCAGCCGTCAAGCTTTTGGTGTTGATCGTGTTTTCTGTGCAGGATTAGGGCGTCTTACGTGATTGGGACGTCATCCAAGATCTTGGCGTTAACATTGGCGCTAGAAGGAGGGCTGAGTTCTAGTGTTTCAGAGCTTTCAATCACAAACATTTATTTGTTCCACGCTCTCAGGATGGGGAAGAGCAGAGCAGACACGCCTGAAGGACAACCGATGACTGTTGGTGACTCACCGCCACGAGTTTCTGTTAGAGATCGTTTGAGGCCCACCCTAAGTGCTCATGCTAGCACAGCCTCCAAGCGGTCACATGGAGACTCTCGTCCAAGAGCCGTGGGCAAAGCTAAGAGAAAGTTAATCTTCACGACGGATAAGGAATCCGGCCGCGGCCGGAAACAGCTAGACCACGACGAGAAGACCTCCCGATTGGCTAAGATGGCGGAAGAGGCCGATAGGGCCATGGAGTCACTCATGAAGCAGAGGCAGGATATAGCCGAACAGATGTCCCGGATGGAGGAGTTGAGGGATGAAGCATCGAGTTACGTCCAGTCTGAAAGGCGTGTGCATCGCAGCGGGAAGGAGCCGGTTCAGTCAGAACGTGGGTTTCAAAGCCAACATCGGGAGAGAGAAAGATCGAGGAGCCCTACTCCTCGAAGATCGAAAGAAGCATTCCGTCGTGACGTCCCTGCAGGGCAGACCCGAAGTGGTAGGAAAGGCCGATCCAGAGAACGAACTCCAGAGAGCATGGAGAGGGCACTCATTGTCACACATTCCCACCACAGTCGTCGGACCCGGAGGCGAAGCAGATCCGGGGGCCGTACACCCGAAAGTCGGGTACTTCGCTCAGAAGACCGTCGTCGCGAAAGTCCTTCGGAGGTTGGGGGCATTATGATCAACGACCGACCTACTCCGAGAAAGAGAGAGTCGTCGGAGAAGGGAGTGTCGTCGCAACCGGAAGGAGTAGAATACCTCGTAAAAGAACTGAAGGCGCTCCAGAAGCAGTTGGCCGAGGTCCAGCAGGTGAAGAATACTCCGGGAAAGAAAGCATCCCCGTTTTCCTCGGACATTCTTAAGGAGAAGGCGGACACCTCTAAGAAGTTGCCTCACTTGGAAAGTTACGACGGTTCGGGAGATCCTTACGACCACAGCCAAGCATTTGACCGGTTGATGGACTACTACGATTTCGCTGACGCTGCTAAGTGCCATATGTTTGTTACGACGTTGAGAAAGGACGCGAGGCAGTGGATGGGAAATTTACCGGCAGATTCAATTTCCTCATGGTCCGAACTCTGCGACAAGTTCCATGCTCGTTTTGGGAGTAACCGAAGGAGAGGGAAACCCACGGGCTCTTTGGCACAGGTCAGGCAGTACACCGATGAGTCTTTGGGTCAGTATGTGAAGAGGTTCCGAGAAGCCGTTGGCCAGGTGTCTGATTTGAACGATCTCCAAGCCGTGGGTTTGTTTCAGAACGGTCTGGACCTAGTAAAGTCGGAGAAGCTGGTGAAAAAGTTGATGTTCAATCACCCGAAAAGCCTGGTAGAGGCATTCGACAAGGCAGAAGGTTATATCGTTGTGGAAGAGGCTATGAGTAGCTTGAAGCGTTCCTCTACGGAACAGATGAAGGAGGCAGATGCCCCTAGAACCCGGGATGATCCGAAAAAGACTGGGGGGTACAGTGATAGATCAGAGAGTCGTTCCAAGAAGTTCAACAACTCGTGGCGACAAGGAGATGCTCGTCCGCCCGCTTCGACCCCGAAGGTGAATAAGGTTTATACCAAACTGAACACGGACAGATCGGTGATTCTAGACCAAATCCGGAACCAGCCGTTCTTTGAGCCACCGAGGGACAACTATAGGACCGGGCAGGGCAACCCTCGAAAATATTGTAACTATCATCAAGCCGCAGGCCATGGCACCAATGAGTGTTGTAATCTTAAGGATTTTGTGGAAAGAAAGATCCAGAGCGGTTTGTTAGTCCAATATGTGGCCGAAAAGAGTCACCAAGGTGCCGACCGCACCGTTCAGTCAGTTCTAACAGATCCTCCTGTGCAGCCCGTCCCGAACCCGCCACCAAGGCATGTCATCGACGTAATAACAGGGGGAACGTCGGGGAAATTGGTAGGAAGAAAGAGAAGGGGGTATCTGGATTCGGTTATGTCCATATCAGGTGCCTCTCCAAAGGTGGATAGACCATTTCCCGGAACTATTATATCTTTTACAGACACGGACTATCCTTTGGAGCCCATTGATCCACATGAAGGAGCATTAGTGATCACCGCGCAAGTGGGCTCGGTAGACATGAAGCGTATGATGATAGATAACGGGTCTTCAGTGGATATTCTGTACGCCCACGCATATCAAAGAATGCATCTTGAAGGGCGAAAGATGGAAATTGGGCGGGAGGCTCCTCTATATGGTTTCAGCAACGATCCGGTCAAAGTTGCAGGCACTATCGAACTCCCAGTGGTCTTCGGCACAGCCCCTCAGCAGGCGGAAATAATGTGTAAATTCTATGTTGTGCATGTAGATTCGGCTTACAACGCTATACTGGGAAGACCTACCCTGACGGCTCTCCAAGCCGTGACTTCCATCCCCCATTTCAAGATTAAATTCCCCACAGCGCACGGAGTCGGAGAGGTGGCTGGGGATTTGGATCTAGCCCGACGCTGTTACCGGAATGCGTGCATCTCTTCCGGAGTAGGGGTTAGCAAACAGAAACAAACCATGACAATCGAGATTGAGCCCTTCACTGAAAGCAGCTCCGAGCCATTGGTAACACCTGCGGGGGAGACGGAGGAGATCGAGTTGGTCCTCGGGAAAGCGGACAAGACAGTAAAAATTGGTTTGGGTCTACCAGAGCCTCTTCGGACAAATCTTATGGAACTCCTTCGCAGCTATGCGGACATTTTTGCATGAGAACCGAAGGACATGCCTGGGATTAGCAGAAGGGTTGCTGAGCACCGATTGGAGGTAGATCCCTCGAAGAAGCCTGTTCGGCAAAAGAGACGGATCTTCGCACCCGAGCGACAGAAGATAATTGACGAAGAGATCGCCAAGCTGTTGGCTGCTGATTTTATTTTTGAGATCGACTACCCACAGTGGATGGCCAATGTAGTATTGGTGCAGAAGCAAAACCAGAAATGGCGAGTTTGCATTGATTACACCGACCTAAATAAAGCTTGCCCGAAGGACTTTTATCCTTTACCCCATATTGATCAACTTATTGATGCAACTTCAGGTTATGCTCTACTAAGCTTTATGGATGCTTTTTCAGGTTATCATCAAATATCTATGTGTCGGGAAGATATCCCGAAGACAGCATTCATTACACACCGTTCGGTATACGCCTATAAGAAGATGACCTTTGGCCTTATAAATGCTGGAGCAACCTACCAAAGAATGATGAATTTTATCTTCCACAAGCAGCTGGGAAAGAATATGGAAGTTTATGTGGACGACATGATCGTTAAAAGCGGGCAAGTTCAGAAACATTTGGATGATCTGGAGGAATGTTTCCAGACTGTCCGACAGCACAAATTGAGGCTTAATCCCGTAAAATGTACCTTCGGCCTCGGTGCGGGAAAGTTCTTGGGGTATCTGGTCAGTCAGAGGGGCATCGAAGCTAATCCGGAGAAAATTCAAGCAGTCCTTGACATGAAGACTCCTCAATCATTTAAAGACGTCCAACGCCTGACCGGTAGAATTGCAGCTCTGAGGAGGTTCATGTCTAAATCCGCAGAGAGGTGTCTACCATTCTTCGACACACTGAAGGGGCCGAAGAACGCTAAAACTTTCCAATGGACCTCGCTCTGTGAAGAAGCCTTCCAAGGCATAAAGACCTATCTGTCCTCTGCTCCCCTATTGGTAAAACCCACTCCGAAAGAAACCTTATATCTATACCTTGCAGCAAGTCCCTTAGCCGTTGGAGCGGTGTTGATTCGGGAGATCAGCGGAAAGCAGCACCCGGTCTATTACGTCAGTCACGTCCTACGAGACGCCGAAACCAGGTATCCAAATATTGAAAAGATTGCCTTTGCCTTAGTAATTGCTAGCCGAAAGCTTCGGCAATATTTTCAGGGTAGGCTCTTGATCGTCTACACAGATCAACCACTGAAAAAGGTAATGGGCAAGCCGGAGGTTTCGGGGAGATTGGCAGCATGGACCATGGAATTGTCCCAGTTTTTCCTCGAATACCATCCCCGAACCGCTATCAAGGGACAAGCTTTGGCCGACTTTGTGGTAGAATGTTCCTTTACCGAGGCAGATGCCGAGTCGCCAGAAACGAGGACATCTGATCGAACTGTTACACTTCTTCAGCACGGTCAGAATACATGGACACTGTATGTAGATGGGTCTTCCACAGTGAATGTCAGTGGAGCAGAGATTATTCTGACCAGTCCGGAAGGGTTCAAGGTACAACAAGCCATTAGATTCGGGTTTAAGGCGACTAACAACGAGGCCGAGTATGAAGCCGTTCTAGCTGGGGTTCGGCTGGCGAAGAGCCTAGAAGTCCAGAAATTGAGTATCTATAGTGACTCTCAGTTGGTCGTCAAGCAGTTATCAGGAGAATATGAAGCTCGGGGGACGAGGATGATCAGGTACTTGGCAGAATTGAAAGACCGACTCCGATACTTTGCTTTTCACGAATTTCAAGGCGTAGAGCGTAACGATAATTCTATTGCCGATGCCTTATCAAAGTTAGCCACTACAGATGCTGTCGTGTTCAACGGGTCAATCTATCTGGAGGTCTTACAGCAGCCTAGTGTTCAACATGGCTCGGTGATGTGTATCGAGCGACCTGACTGCTGGATGACTCCCTACATCAATTATTTGGCAGACGGCGTCCTTCCTTCGGATCAGATGTTAGCAAAAAAGGTCAAATACAAAAGTGCCAACTTCGTTCTCATTGACGGGGATCTTTATCGGAGGGCATTTTCGTCACCATTATTGAAATGTCTGGTCCCGTCCGAAGCAGAGTACGCCCTTCGGGAAGTTCATGAGGGTATCTGCGGTGATCATATGGCGGCTAAGTCGCTGGCATACAAAGTTCTTCGGCAGGGGTACTACTGGCCAACGATCTTCAAGGAGGCTACGGAATACGTGAAAAAGTGTGATAAATGTCAGCTCAACAGTCCGATCCCACATCAGCCACCGGAAGAGCTATACTCGATTCTATCTCCTATACCCTTCGCTGTCTGGGGAGTTGATATACTGGGTCCGTTACCGAAGGCTAAGGGGCAGGTCAGCTTCGTCATCGTCGCCATTGATTATATGACCAAATGGGTCGAGGCGAAACCACTTCGGCTGATAACGGAACAGGAGTGTCTGAAATTTATAAAAGAATTCGTAGTGTTTCGCTTCGGGATCCCTCAAGTGGTGATATCAGACAACGGACGTCAGTTTGTGGGATCAAGATTTGAGGGCTTTCTGAAGGAGCTGGGAGTTCAGCACAGGAAGACGTCAGTGGCTCATCCGCAATCGAACGGGCAGGTCGAAGTGACTAATAGAACACTCTTAAACGGGATCAAGCGCAGATTGGACGAAGCCAAAGGAAGATGGCCGGAAGAGCTGCTCAGCGTATTGTGGGCTTATAGGACTACGCCGAGGACAACAACAGGGGACTCGCCTTTCAGACTGGCCTACGGCACTGATGCCTTAGTCCCAGTTGAGATTGGATCTCCGAGCCTTCGAGTTAGTCAGTTCAATGAGATCTACAATGACGAAGGATTAAAAGCCAACTTGGACCTGCTAGAGGAAGTCAGAGAAATGGCTATGATCAAGTTAGCAGCCTACCAAAGAAGAGTCGCCAGGCACTACAACAAAGGGGTAAAGCTCCGAAGATTCGAGGTGGGAGACCTCGTTCTCAGAGAGGCCGAAGCATCTACACCGCAGAACACTGGGAAGTTGATGCCGAACTGGGAAGGACCGTATGAAGTGGTCGAAGTACCAAAGCCCGGGACATATCGACTGAAGGCCTTGGATGGATCCGAAATTCAGAACACATGGCACGCAGGCAGGCTCCGAAAGTACTTTCAATAGAAACCAAGTCAGTCCATTGGGAGTCTGTACATAACCGTTCATCATCAATAAAAAGTCACTTTTTTCACAACTGACCTTCGCATCTGTCCTAATGTCACAGTGAAGTAAGGAGGTATGGTAGGACTCGCTGGCCATTCGATGGCAGCCAATCTATTTGATACCCCGTGTGGTAGTCAAATCCTGGATCCTATATTGTTTTTTACCAAGGGTGGTAAAATCAATGGTCACCGAAGTAAGGAGGTATGGTAGGACTCGCTGGCCATTCGATGGCAGCCAATCTATTTGATACCCCGTGCGGTAGTCAAATCCTGGATCCTATATTGTTTTTTACCAAGGGTGGTAAAATCAATGGTCACCGAAGTAAGGAGGAATGGTAGGACTCGCTGGCCATTCGATGGCAGCCAATCTATTTGATACCCCGTGTGGTAGTCAAATCCTGGATCCTATATTGTTTTTTACCAAGGGTGGTAAAATCAATGGTCACCGAAGTAAGGAGGAATGGTAGGACTCGCTGGCCATTCGATGGTAGCCAATCTATTTGATACCCCGTGTGGTAGTCAAATCCTGGATCCTATATTGTTTTTTACCAAGGGTGGTAAAATCAATGGCCACCAAAGCTAAAAGGTTCGGACAGACTTGTCGACCATTTGATGATAACCGCACCGTCCGGTGATCCTAAGAACCTTATCAGGCCCTTCGGGGTAGACAAGCATCGTCATTCAGACTTCGTCCGATCCCTCGCGACATCTACCTCACACTTCGGTAACGAATAAGTTTTCCTTTACTTTATTATTATTGCCTAAATCGTTCTATGTGTTGAGTTCGGAAGGCCATGTTATTTAGCTTCGTCTTACCTGTTATACGACTTGCTTAGTTGCTAATTAACAGTTTAAAGTTAGGCCCACGGAGGAGCTTGTACATTTTTCAAATTAAATCCATATTGAAGTGCTGGTAAACAGTGAAAACCGAAGTCATAAAGAATGGTACCGATAACACTGATATTTTATTTACACAATGATGTTTACAAAGCGATAGAAGCTTTACAAAAATCCTACAGCTAAGGGAAAGAAAACCATCTTCAGAGATCGGCTTCGTCTTCCGAAGAGTCCAGGATAGTCGGTTCAACCTTGGCAGCGACAAGTCTTGACTTGTCTTTGCTTCGGCATTCGTCGTATCCATCCGAGAACATCTGGATGATCTCCTCGTTCAACTCAGCAGATTTTCGGTATTCTTGTTGGATTTCCCTCCGAAGATCTCCGGTTAGAGGAGGACCCAAGTCTCTCAGAGCCCGAAGTTCGCGGAGCTCCTCTTCGAGTTTTGCCCGCTCCTTCAGATGTCTCAGATCCCTGGCCTCAAGGTCGTGTACTTGTATAGCCAAGCTCTTATTGGTCTTCACCATCGTCTCGTTCTTCCCAACAAGAACCTCGTTCCGACGAACCAGGTCTATGTTTGAAGTAACGGTCAGCTGATGGGTGGCCTCGGATGTCTCCAACTGTTCTTTCAACTTGTTTAAGTCCTTCTGAAGGCCTTCTTTATTGAAGATAGTGATACCATGAGCCCTTCTCTCCCTCTCCAGAGCAGAAGCCATAGTGGCCATCTCTCGCCTGGCCGCATCTTCTTCGGCTTCAGACTCTCTGTATCGGGGGAGAAGTCTCCCGAAGACAGCATTTGCCTGCAGACATTTAAAGCGAATTAGTAGAAGAAACAGATGATCCCTAGATATTTCAATTGAACCAACTCACCTTAGCCTGGTAACTCATGCCCTCCTCGATCAAATCCCTGATCGAACTGTTTCCGAACCGATGGTCATCGGTCTCCCGAACAAAGGAGTCGAACAGCTGAAAAGGAAAGTTCTCGTTAAAATCAGGCCATACAGTGGGGGAAGACGCAGCTTCTCGCCGGAAGGTAGAGGAAGAGGGTCTCGGCGGAAAAGGCACTGATGGTTCAGGAGGCGGTGCTGGTTGATCCTCGGAGGACTGCTTCCTTTTACGAGACAGAAGAGGAGACTCATTCAAGTTTTCGAGCTCATCTTCTGAAACGTGGATCTCCACAGGGATGACGGGGGGAGGCTCGACTGCAGCAGGACGAGGAACTCGAAGCTCATCGGCAGACAGAGGAGTCACGTGAGTCCTCCTTTTCTTTATCCGTAGAGCCTGCATTCGCTCGGTCGCAGGCAAGTCAATCAGACTCGCTGTAGAAGTTGATTGAGTTCCTTGAGGATTTGACCGGACTTTCCGAACCGCCCTCTTCTTCTGTCGAGGTCGGCTAGGCTCCTCGGCAGGTTCTGATCCACGGGAGACCTCTGCATCCTGGGCCTCCGAGGCCGGAAGTTCTTCTTGGGGAACTTCAGTGGAAGGGGATGAAGGCTTGCCAGAAAGGTACCTATCCAAATCCCTCCGATCGGTCGAAGTCGGCTTGATGAGAGACAACTTGTGGTCATACAACCAAGCTTGTTTGCCCAAGAGACCGAAGCTCCACTCCTTCAGGGGTATCTTCTCTATGATGCGCGTCATTTCTCTTATGCGCTCCTCGGATATGTCTCCGAAGTCTGCAGAGACGCGATCAGAAGTGGTCCAGTCAGGAACAGAAGAGATTTCGGGCCCGTTGACGAAGAACCATTTGTTATGCCATCCTCGATTGCTCGAAGGAGTGTCCATTAGAGACCGCTTCTCGATCCTGGCATTGGGCTTGGGGGCTATCTTACTTAGCACCTTGAAGCCTTTCTCCCGTGATTTCCCCACAGAGAAGAGGGTGAAGAAGGAATCCACAGCAGGAGGAACTCCTATCTCGTAGCAGAAGGCTATATAAGCCAGTATGTGGATGTACGAGTTCGGCACCAGTTGGGCGAACCCCACTCCAACAAACCCTAAGAGGGTGATCAAAAAGGCGTGAAGAGGGAACCTCACCCCCTTCTCCAGAAAGGTTGCCGGAACGGCGATCCAGCCATCGGGACGCTGATACATCCTTTCGTGAGGAGCCGCTATCCGTACCCTGTGGGTATCCGGGATCTGATAGCGAGCTCTGATGTTGCAGAGCTCAGTTTCATTGACTGTGGAAGGGGTGTTGGCATGAGGAAAGTCTTCCTCGTTCTGGAAAAAATCAGATGGGTTGGGGAGTGGTTCCATGGACGGAGCTTCCTTACTCGCGGCATTGATTTGGGGGTTTGAGCCCGGGACCTCTTTGTCAGGATTGGGGCGAGGGGTCACGGTGGAGATGGGGGCGACACGAAGGGGAGAACTGGTATCGGGGTTCTGAGATGCCATTGTTGAGAACTTACAGAGAAAATGAAGAGATTTGAGGAGGAGAAGACAATAAGCTCTTATGAATTCGAAATGGCAGGGAACCCTCCAAGGAGAATGGGCAGCGGCTTTTATAGCAAGTGATTTTTTCAAAATTTGCACGAGAGCCGAGGGCGGCGCATTAATTGGGGATAATGATGAGGGAGAGGAAAGGGTAACGTCTGACTTTGGCTTTGGTGGGTTATCCAAGGTAGGCTGGCGCCCAGTGGGCCCTTTCGTCCTGTGGACTCGCGCTATTTGCAGTCAGTCTTCCACTAAACATCCTGTTTAATAAAAGACTAGGGGGCAATGTTGAGGCCTGATATTTCTTTCATTGGGCCCGACTAATTGGGCCCATCCATTTAATTGGCCTAGTGGACCTTTACTATTAAGTCTTATATTCATTGGGCTTAACATTTATATTACCTTTATTGTATCTCCTTAATAATGGGCTGGGTCAAGTGGCCGGCCCATAAGATCTTTTAATATCTAAGACTTTGACTGGTAATGATGAGGGGAGTAGGGCAGTTGACCAAGCGCCTGCAGATCATTAATGTGGATGGGATCTTATCCGGCCGACGGCAGGAACAGTGGAAAAAAGGTGATAACCTGCATGCAGTCGGCTGGGACAAGGGGTGACTGAGAGGGGGTGTCAGATCATGGTTGGTGGCACAAAAAACCGAGCATGAGAGTATAACCTAGCAAGGGGGTCTCCTAACAAGAGGTACGCATACACTTTCTATCCAGCTCAAGACACTAGACATTTTTACACCTTCCATTGTTAAACCTTGAACACCTGTATTGACTCTCACGCCGGAGCTATCCCCCGACGGTCCAGCCGTCAAGCTTTTGGTGTTGATCGTGTTTTCTGTGCAGGATTAGGGCGTCTTACGTGATTGGGACGTCATCCAAGATCTTGGCGTTAACATTTTTATTTCAGCAATCTTATGTCCTCAATATATATATATATATATATATATATATATATATATATATATATATATATATATATATATATTATGAGAAAATGATGCTATTTTTATTTGTAAATTTTGAAATGATCATGCGACAAATAAAAGCTCTCTAGGTGTACAAAAAATGATACAGACCAAGTCATAAATTTTAAATAATTTATTCTGTCAAGTAATGGGCCATCTGGGAAACGAAACAAAAATAAAAACCAACATATATAAATAAATTGCCACCTTGGATAAATGTTATTTTTATATTTTAATAATTGATTGAATTTTGCTTGAAATTTAATAAATAGCCTACCATGCACGCACACAATTATTATATTATATTTAATTTAAGATAAGTCTAAAAATCTCATCAGTAGTAATTAAATTTCCCAATTATCTTCATTTTCTTAAATAAATCCTTGAAATTAAGCCTCCAAGTAAACGCAGCCCCACCCCCACTCATAAAACCTACATTCTCAGGAATTAACAAAATCTGAATCTCAATGGTGGTATAAGAAAATGAGAGCCACATAACATAACAATAATATATATAGATTGAGACTTGAGAGGATGATCAAATGAAGAAATCTCCCCGCCCCGCCACCCAAATTAATTAATGTCACACTGTTTGCTTCTTGTATGTATTTCAGATATAACATTCATTTATACTCCATCTCTCTTTCAAAAGTCCACTCCAATTAATGTTTTTGCAAAAGTTGGTAGTAAATTACTACTTGTTCTTTTGAATTAATTACTAGTGTGCATCACCCAAAAAAAATGAAGAAGAAGAAATGTATTTAATTATGCAAAGCCATGTTATTTTGAAGGTTATCTTATTTAAGAGCGTACGTGCGGTAGTTTTCACTTTCCTATTTAAATATAGAATATTCTTATGTTATATGTAAGCAAACTCAGTCAACAGTGAAAATAATTTCGAGTCGGACAATATCTTGTTCAGATTAATTTAATTTTTTTTAAAGTACTCGAATTCGTACTCAAAATAATAATATTATATTTTGGAACGGATGAAATATATAGGAGGAGGAGGATATATTAGCCAGTGCATATATATATATATATATATATATATATATATATATATATATATATATATATATATCAGTCCGGTTCTCCAGCGAACCGGTTCACTGACGAACCGACTATAACGACAGTTTATACTATCGTCATAGTTAAAAAAACCGTCGTGATAGTACATGAGGGTTACTTTCTTAATATGGCTATGACCACATTCGTTGGATAGAATTTTTGTATATATATATATATATATATATATATATATATATATATATATATATATTTGAAACATGCTACATCTCTATCATAGAAAAATAGAGACACCTTATTACTGCATTATTCAAATTATTGTTGTGAAGACACCTTATTACTGCATTATTCAAATTATTGTTGTGAATTTGGGCCACACTTTTGAGTAAGTGAGTGCATATATTCTGTTGGGGCACATGGGTTTCCTCCATTGTCAATTTCTGATAATTGATCCACCATGTTAATCAACTAAATCACAATAATGATGATGATGAAGAACATCAAGTATATATACTTATAATTAACTTACATACTCACTTAGTAAGTCAAAACATCCAACATAATTAACGCCTATAATGTTTTTGTCTTTGTCGTTCTCGGCATTATTTTTTACGTGTCTGAGGAAGTGACCCACTCGGGTTGGCCGATGAAAAATTATAAAAGTCTGGATTAATGGTAGTAATTAAATTGAAATTACTCCTCTAGTGGGAGAATTTCAGTCAACATCTACCTTATGTCATGTTTTTATCTCAGATAAGTTATCAATTAATGACCACACAATTCAATTTCTATAAGCTATCAATTAATGACTACACAATTGATTAATTTATATATATATTTTTATGAGTAGTGCTACAGACACAAACTATTTTATAAATATTTTATAAATTATTAATGTAGCATACTCTACCTCAAATAATTTATTTGTATTAATACCTGGTGACACACGCGGTCCGTGTTTAAATTATTTTGAAATAAAATATATTTTTTTGTAAAATTTTGAAACTTAAATAGAAAGATAAAAATAATTGATTCTTTAATGGTTCATAATAATTACTTCTTTAATTGTTTCAAAAATAATATAAATTATATTATTATTTAGTTTTAAAATATTATAAAAAGATACATATATAGAGAGGGAGTATGAGTGATATGGGGTTAAAATTCGATTAAAAAAATTATAAACTTTCAATTTCATCCTATATATTAAAAAAATTATAATATTTCAACATGGTCAATTTATATATATATATATATATATATATATATATATATATACACACACAGAAAGAATCAAGAGCATAATTCTTAAATAACATAATGCCTTAAATAGCATAATTTTGTCAAAACGACGCCGTTTTATAGGGAGGCGGTGGCATTTTTGTAAATACCATGCCACCGCGTATTTACAAAAATGCCACCGCGTCCCTATAAAACGGCGTCGTTTTGACAAAATTCTGCTACTTAAGGCATTCTGCTATTTAAGAATTCTGCTCTTGATCCTTCCTGTATATATATATATATATATATATATATATATATATATATATATATATATATATATATATATATATATTACACTTACAATTTCTAAATTTACTATATATTATAAATAAATAAAAATTCAGTCCCTCCTAGATCCCATTGGTCCTTGGGAAAAACGTCTATAGACAAACACACTAGGCTATATACGCATGTCAGAATAAGTGTATGTCAGTCTCGAATATATTCCTAGTTTGTGAAGTCAAAACCTTCATGATCTGAACTTAAGGCCCAATTTAAAATTGTAGTTGGGCCAAATCAAAACCCACTTGTTTTTATCTGACTTTGGTTAATCTTTAGGTATAGACCGAGCCCCTTAGTAAGAGCTAATAAGATCAACTGGTTTCAAATTTTGTCTAGAAATAAATCAGTTAAGGCCTTTTAGTCTTTCTTTAATTTTTTTTTTAGAGAATTGTTTGTTTTCTCAAGTAAAAATTGTGAGAGGGACTTTGTCGAACTATATATTAATTCCGGTTTCTTAAAATCTTCATAGTATTAACATTTATGGAGGGTATATTTCTCTCTAACACAAAATACACATTCTTAAGATAATCCCTAACAAATTTTGAAATTGGTATGAAATAATTAGTTCGTGTAGGTTAGTTGGACTTGTTGATAAACTGAACTGAAGTCGGCCCAAATTGTGCTTGTTCTACATCCAAAATACCAAAGTCTAGCCCACTTCTCAAAAAGGGATGGCCCAATTGTAGTTGTGGAATTGCACCAGATAGAACGAAACTAGACATTGACCGAGGAATTAGAATCACAATCATTATACTTCCTTCCACTCCAAAACTTATTATATACTCCCTCCGTCCCAAATTATCTGCTGTTTTAGTAAAAAAAATTTGTCCCATAATATCTGCTTTTTCAAGATTTCAATGCATATTTTTCCTTTGTTTTCCAAATTTGCCCTTTTACCCTAATTAATGATAGTCATTACTCTTATTCATGCCTCTCCTCTTTTTAAGCATCTTTTTATATTCCCACCAATAAGGATTCATGCGCAAAAAATAAAAAAGTCAATACATAAGGGCATTTTAGTATATTTATCACATATATTGGTATGTGTGTGGAACTCTAAAAAAGCAGATAATTTGGGACGGAAGGACTAACATTCTTCAACTGATGGACGATCCTCTGGCTTCTTCCTCCATTTCCTCTTCCTCTTCCTCTTTCTCTTTCTCTTTCATTAAAGAATACTGGTAATATCTAAAGGCCACAACCAGCATGAATACTGCATGTTCATATATATATATATATATAGAGAGAGAGAGAGAGAGAAAGTACAAATATTTATAAGACTGATTTTCAACTTCAAATTTATTTGATCATTAAAATAAAATCTTTAATTTTTATTTTTATAACTATTACCCGCCCATATCCGAGCAACGATGGAGGAAAGGTTTCATAGAAGCGTAAAAGTGAAAAATGCTATGGCTTTCTTGTGAGAGCATCACTCCCAAGCGTCTCTAAATCCTCCAATCCAGATTAATGTACCTTCATATACATATCCCATTCCCAATCATCATATTTACATTATTTTATTTTGAAGCAATTAAGTATATATATATATATATATTGATGTGTGTGTGTGTATGTATGTATGTATGTATGTTTAAAACATAATTATTTTGATATCACTGGGCTTCAACAAAAAACTTTATATTTACAGGAAACCTATATTTCTACATCATTTTTGATATTTCTACATTTACATATTAGTTGATTTGTCAAATTTTTATTAACTAATATATGAGTATTATATATATAAATATCAAAAAATAATATAAAAACATCAATTTTCTATTTATATTCACTTTCTCTTCTGAGTGCTAACTTGCCAAGTTGGGACAGGTACATATATACAAAAGGATTAATTACATATTCTAGTAAAATTTTAAAAGTAATTATAAAAATAAAACATTCACAAAATAATTATAAAAGTAATACATTTTTCCATATTTATTTACAATATTAATGCAATTAGAATTTTTTAATTTAGAGAAATATTAGTGCAATTAGGATTCTTTAATTTAGGGGATTAGTATTGGTGGTTTAATGTGTTGAAGGCAATATCAGTACCCATAATTGCTTTCTCTTGTTTCTCGATTGATACATCGCCGTTCCGATCATCTTTTTCACCTTCGTAAGTTTCGTATATGATCTCCAATGGCGCTCTCATATTCCACTCAACGAAAGAGTCGGCATAAAACGGGTTTGGATCATACCCAGATCCCGAATTTGTATCGCACGATGATTATCATAATTATAATCATCCGTTACTTGTTCTTGTTCCTGTTGTTGTAGTGGTAATCATCATATTCTCTTTTTCACCCACACAAAATTTGCAATTCAAACTTGCATATTGTCAAAGAGATGGCAGCACATCTGGGCAACTTTTCCCCATCTGAACTTGTACAAATACAGTTTCGGGAGTTGCGCTAAATTTTTTCTATTTCGTACTTTGATTTTTGTTGGATATCAATAACCATTTGTTATGGTTGGTAAGTCTGTAATATTTATTGGAGCTTATGTAAATGAGATTACATATTTGATTATATTACCAGTGATTTGACATTGTTTGTTGGTTCGTATTTGTTATTTTTAAGTTGTGTCTGATACATTGTTTGAAAGGTGCAGTTAGTAACCAAACATGCATAGAAGGGTAACCATTTTATTTATTGATAGTAACCAGATAGTTACAAGCTTATATCATAACATATATCAAGTGTTAAATGTACATGTGAGAGTATACATGGGTTGCCTAAACTGTGTTGAATTTACAGGTTGTTTTTGTTTTGGTTATCATTATTAAAACATGTTCTGGTTACTTTCATATAACTATTTGGTTACTTCTTTATTGTGTTTTGGTTACTGTTATCTTATAGTTTGACTACTATTATTGTGCCCTCAATGTAAAATTTTGGTTACTTTTATTTTTTATTCTGATTAATATATAATTATTTATTATACATGGATTGTCTAAACTGGATTTCATTACATGATATTTATGTTTTTGTTACCATTAAAAACTGTTATGGTTACTATCATATAATTATGTTGTTACTGTTTTTATTATGTTAAATTATGGTTACTGTTATTAGTAACCAAATAGTTAAAAGCTTGTATCAAGACAAACATCAAGTGTTAAATTTACATATGAGAGCGTCTTATTTATTTAGCTGATGTATACTTATAAATTACATACTCATAAAAATTATCTGAAAATTGTATAGTTGGTATTTAAATCTGCATATAGAAGTAACCATTTTATTTTTTGTAAGTAACCAAATTTACATAAAATTAGTTCAAATCAGTATCCATCAGCTATTACAGTTGAAATGCTAGGTTGGTATTCAAACCTACATATATGGTAACCATTTTTGTTTTTATTAGTAACCAGATAATAAGTTTGTATCAGGACTGTTATAAAGTGTTAAATGTATATATTTTATTTATAACATGTCATCATGATGGAATAAGAAATTTCAATTAAGAGTTTCCATTTATATATATGATAGTCACTTATAGATCTCGTATTAAAATAAAAATAATTTGAGAGGTGCAATTGGTATCTAAACATGCATATAAGGGTAACCATTTTAGTTTTTGTTAGTAACCAAATAATTAAAAACTTATATTAGAACAGTTATCAAGTGGTTAATGTACATGTGAAGGTTCCCATTTATCTAGCTCATAGATACTTTTAAATTACATAGTTATAAAAGTTATTTAAAAATGGTCTAGTTGGTAACTAAATATGAATATAGAGATAACCATTTTATTTTAGATGGGTAACCAAATTTACATAAAAATATTTCAGAATATTTACCAATTGTTTAATGTATATGTTTACTTTATATTGACAACTCATGATGGAATCAAAAATCAAAATATTAATCAATAACAATTTTGGTTACTGTATACCATCAAAAATGTTACCAACCATGTGGTTAATGGTTACTAACAGTAAACAATTATATATTCCTGTATTTACACTCTTTTTGTTTATGTTCCGTTGAAATAAATCACAACTGGAATCATCTCCATTGTCTGACAACTGAATAAACATTGTAAAGTAACCAAATCAATATTAGACAGTAATTAAACTACATAATCTTAGTAACCAAAATATAAACTAAATTTTTACATGCAATTTTGAAGGCCTAAATGATGTAATTTGACCAAAAAACCATGCAGTTCACGAGCAAAGCTGGTGACTTTTGATCGTTGACCAGTTTCTAATGAAATTAGGCTCTAAAAATGCCAAAATTTGACACTCCAAACATGACAAAAATTACCAAATTGCCACTGAATCAAATCTGTCCATAACTATAAAAAATATCAGTACAAGTGTACATTTATATTATTCAGTAACCAAATAAATATTATACAGTAACCAATTAAATAGTATACAACAACTAATATATATAATCAGATTAACAATTGTATGAAGGTAACCAATGTAGCCAATAAGTACAAGTGTACATTAATATGCTTCAGTAACCAAGTATACAGTAACCAATTAATCAGTATACAACAACCAATATATATAAGTATAATCAGATTAACAGTTGCATGATGGTAACTAATGTAGTCCATAAGTAACCTCCAATATAAAAGAAACAATTATCAAATAATATAACATCATAATCTTACACAGTAACCAGGTCATCACTAATGAGTAACCATTATAATTTTACATAGTAACCTAGTCAGTATTAGTCAGTAACCAATATAATGTTAAATAGTAACCAAGTCAGCATTAGTCAGTAACCAAGTCAGTATTTTTCAATATCAAAGTCAGCATTAGTCAGTAATATTTGTTTGGTTACCATTATAATTTTACACAGCAACCAAGTTAATAACCATTATAATGTTACACAGTAACCAAGTCAGCATTAGTAGTAACATTATGCAGTAACCAAGACAACATTAGACAGTAACCAAGACAGCATTAGACAGTAACTAATATAATGTTACACAGTAACCAAGTCAGCATTAGTCAGTAACCAAGTCAGCATTAGTCAGTAACCAAGTCAACATTAGTTAGTAATATTATGCAATAACCAAGACAACATTAATCAGTAACCAAGTCATCATTAGTCAGTAACCAAGACATCATTAGTCAGTAACCAAGATATATGTAATTAGTAGCAAAGATTATAAAAACATTCTTACATTCATTTGACAACCAAAACAATCAGTAGTGACTTTGTTATAAATTAAAGACTAACAGATGTATGAAGGTAACCAATGTAGTTAATCAGTAACCATCAATATAAAAACAATCAGTATAAAATACAGTAATATTATGCAGTAACCATGGTAGTATTACATAGTAACCAAGTCAGCATTATATACTAACCAAATTCAGATTATACTAACCAATGTATCTAATAAGTAATCATAAATATAAAAAATATCAGTAGAATATACATTAAAAGTATAAAGCAACCAAATAAACATTATACAGTAACCAAATCAATAATATACAGTAACCAATTTATATGTACTTAGTAACCAGAACATAAAACATATATTTACATGCATTTTGCAATCAAAACAGTCAGTATACTGACTTTGTGATCAATTCAAGAGCAAAAAACTTAAGAAAGGTAATCAATATACGAGTATGTAGTAACCACGGGGTAACTATATGTATATAAACTTTAAACTCAAATATCTCAGTATACAAATCTATAAATAATCAATCAACAATCAACAATCAACAATCTGATTACTGATTGTAAATCGAAAGCATAAATACAATGTATAATTACATATGAAACTTCATAATGCTGTTTGACGATCTCGAAATTGCTGTTGATCTTCTCCGATTTTTTTCGATCTCAAAGTTGCATCGCCGTCAGAATATCCGTCTTCTCCGATCTAAAGCAATTCTGTTTTTCTTCATTAGTTTGAATTTAATATCGAATGGTTGTAAATATGAAAGTCGGTAACTGACGTGTAGGGAGTTAATGTTCCGTAATTTTAGCAACGTAATATTGTGTTGCGTTATTTTTATAATTATTTTGTGAATGCTTTATTTTTATAATTACTTTTTAATTATTATATATTAGTGTTAAGGACCCTATACAAAATGTCCCCAAATTTGGTATGCCGATTGACGGTGATGGGTATTATCCTAATTCCTATCCACTGGAGTTCGAGCATCTAATGTAATTATGTCACTACTTGACTTTTTGTATATATAAGTTTAGTAGTATCATAACAACTCAGTAGTCGGCACGTAAATAAATAAGGGGCAAATGCCTAAAAATGTTTCTGACATTTATTCTGATGTCCACTTTCATTTTAAATTAATTTTTTTTTTCAAAAGTATACTTAACGTTATAAAAATCAGGTCAACCGTGCCTCTGTTGTTTTGATCGATTTTCAAAAAGGGTAAAAAAGCCCTAATCAATTTTCTTCAAAGAGAAACGAAATCAAGGCTGAGATCAAGCGGAGAAGAAAAGGCGAGAAGAAGGTGGTGAAGCTCAGTTCGGCAAGCAGAAGATGAAACCCCGTTGTTGCCATATCGTCGAAGTGGTCGTAGAGAGGAGAAAAAATTAAGCCCCAAGTCATTTCTATCATTTTTGAAATTGGACGAAGAATCGTCATGGCTCACTATTCGTCGTCATCTCCATGATCTACTCGAAGATGCGCCATTAATGTTGATTACGAAGTTATGCCATTGTGTTATTCTGGGTCAATGACTCCTTTGTGTGGACATCATGAAACAAAACAAATCGCCTCACATCACATGGATAAGACGGCCATTAGTCTAGACAGATAATGGAGAGTAGACCTGGCAAACGGGCCGGGCGGGCCGGGCCGGGCCGGGCCGAGAGCGGGCCGGGCTAAAGACGGGCCGAGCCAAAATGGCCCGGGTTTTGATGGGCCGAAATTCTTAGGCCCATGGCCCGGGATGGGCCGGGCCGGGCCGGCCCGCGGGCTTCCTCCTTTAATTTTTTTTTTTTTTTTTTTGCAACAATGATCATCAAAAAGAAATAATAATAATAATAAATATTAAAAATAATTAATAAATCAAGAAGACATGAGATTAGCAGGATGCATTTCATCCAAAATTAGAGGGTGAGACTAACATAAAACCCAAATGGACAAATCAAGGCATGGTCCACTTAATTTAAGGATAGCCGAAGCTTTAATTCCTGCTGCATGGAAATTCTGGATTTTGGGTCATACATGAACATCTTTGATAACAGATCTAAAGCAATAAAGCATCATCACTAGCTATTGGAAAAAATGTACGAAGTGGCTGTCCAATGGAAATATGGAATACTGGAGTCTGGAATCATAACTAGTTAATAAAATATAATGATTTCATCTGACTTTTATTGGAGACAGTGTCCATATATAGAGCATGGAAAAACAAACATACTGTCTAAGTTCCAACCGAAAAAAACAACAAAAAGGAAAAAAAAATCACCAACAAAAAGTATACCGTATTAGCATGTATTAGCATATGATATTTTTGTATAAAAATATATTTTTATATTGGAGATTGCATTAAAAATAAACAATTGTTGTAGCTCAGTTGGTTTGAACTCTTATTTATTTATTTACAAGTCTTGTGTTCAAGCCTCATAGCCCACAACTAACAACATTTTGGTAAAAAAAAAAAAAAAAAAAGGTCGCGGTCCCCGGGCCGGGCCGGGCCGCCCGCGGGCCGGGCCTTCACGGGTCGGGCTTTCACGGGCCGGGCCAAAAACGGCCCAAATTATATGGACTAAAAAATTCCAGCCCGTGGCAGGCGGGCCGGCCCGGCCCTCGGGCCTGGGCCATCTTTGCCAGGTCTAATGGAGAGAGGGGAAAATCTTTGGCAAAGAGATTGGTTAGAACAGTAAAAAGATATTTGGTGACAGTGTCTAAAGAGATTAGTTAGAAAACTCAAACGATGATGATCTGGTTTTTATTATTATTAATATTGTAGTAACTTTTCGGGAATGAAGAAGCTTACAAGTAAATTGTACTGTATTTGTCTCACATCTCATGTTAGACCGCACAGCAGCACCACCACCCAAACCCACTTTTTTAATAAAATAGACATAGTATATGTACATGTATATTCTCCACTGCGCTGTTATTCATACAATTTGGTAGTAAGAGTCTCTTCCGCATCAATGAACTTCCAACATTTCTATATATCTTCCGTTGTTACCAAATCCAGCTTTTGTTACAAAACATGTACCTGCCGCTTACCATTAAAATACCCAATCTGCTAAGCCATCATTATGTTAAGGACAGATCCCTGTTGCTTACCATTAAAATAAAATTTCAAAAAAATATTCTACCCCGCGACGGGGTGGGGGTGGGGGTGGGGGTGGGGGTTGGGGTGGGAGTTGTCAACGGTAAGCTAAATGTCCTGCCAATGTTGCGACAAAATTTTCTCAATATATGAAAACTAATGTAAAGCATATGATTACCATTACATTAAACTCTAACTAAGAGGAATCTGTATCTACATAGTAATTGAAAGAAAAAAAAAATGAATTTCATTCAAAAAAATTTTACACAAGAAGCTAGTAAGTGGAGTAATATTTACAGGATGCCTCTCTAACAGTAACAGGACTCTGCCAAGTTGTCATCTCTGCTCCGGAAAAAGAAGATCAAATTAACTTAAAAAGGATAAAAAAAAAAATTTTAAAATGCAACACACAAAGCAGAGAGAGCAGAGAGCAGTAACAGCTTACCTTTTTGACAAAGATTCAATAATTCGTGACAAAGCATGTTGATTCATCTCTTTCCACAACTTTCAGATTTCTCGCAGCCAAATATACATTCTTTTCTCATTCATCAAGATTCTCTTTCCTTTTTGCTAGGTTCCATCATCAGAATCCTGTTTTCACAGCACGTATTCTTTTTATGCTGCAGCAGATTAAAATGTCTGTTCCGAAAAAGGAAACTGTCTGAAGTCAAATCGTGACAACATATCATTTGACACTTCTGATAGGAGAATTTATCAGGAGTTCAGAACCCTCATGTGAAGCATTCATCTTCGTCTGTTCACTTGCTGCTTCCTTCTCCGCCTTTTTCCTGTCAGCCTCCAGTTGCTTGTAATTTTCCTCGTGAGATTTATTGAACATCCTCACAAAGTTAAGTAGAGTTGAAACAACTACAGAAAAAGTTAATTAACAAAATGAGCTTAAAATATCTGTATGTGGACACCAGCAAAGTAAACCATTTCTCAAGTATGTCCATTTAATAAAGGAAATGGAAAGAGAGGTCAATTTAGGTGGATCTAAAACCCGTCTGAAATTCAAGTGTGTTTTTCGTTCAGTTAATGATATCATATACATGGCATATTATCCCTCTTACATATTCTCTCTCTTCACATAACGAAGTTAATTCCATAAATACATCAGATAAGTTGCTTGATGCGATGAGAACCTGTTACTAGGGTGTGAAATGGAACAAGATGTAGAAAAGCGACAAAAGTCGATAGCACACAAACATATTGTTTGGAGCAACTGACTGAGAATTGTTTGCTTAGGCAAGAGTAATTGTCTGGCTAACATATGTTCCAATACTACAATCCTACTCATTTAATACACTTCAAATTTTTTCATTCAACAGCATTGGCGGAAACCATATACCTGTTGATGTTTGTCTTCTTCTTTTCCAACTGAAGTTCAAAACTTAATCTACTTGAGACATGTTTATAGAAAATTCATAGGAAAAATTACCATTGCTTGACAAGAACACTACGATGAATTCAGCTCAACTAAAAGTGCAGCTTCAAATTATATAAACACAGAAAGAGGAGGGAAGAAGGGGTTGGTCTTTTTTAGTGCCATAAATGCATTGTTTGTGCATGGTCTGATACAGTGATACTTGATGCATGCAATGTTATGCGCCAACAATTTTGTACAAGTATACAAAAATCCCAAAGAAAGAGGAAGCACGTAGAAATGCCAATATTAGCATATTCACCAACAATAAACTATTTCTTTGCTTGAAACTTAATTATAAACAGATGACTTTGAGCAATCTGATAAGCACCACGTATTATTGCTAGTTAGCCGAAAATCATTGACTATCGCTGCAACATTGCCAATAAATCATGTAACAGAAGATACCTTGCTCAAATGTACAACGAGATGGATCTTCTCCAAAGTAAAGAATCAATGCATCTACGTTTCTTCCCTGTAAAGCTGAGTATTAGAAACACTAGGTTGGGAACAAGAACATCATATTGTAGAGACCTTAAAAACTGCTCTTGAAAGAGAGAGTCATACCACAACTGAATAAAGTGAAGCTAAAGACCTTACTTCACCTTCAGCAAAACACAGAAACTCCTTTAAAGCCTGGGTAACACAGAGAGAGAAATGAGAGTACTGATCAATAATAACAAGGCAGTGCTGAAAATACAACATAAAGCTTCAGAATAAGAATTTAAAGCATCTAACGTATCCCTTGTTTAAGTTGAAATGTCTCGGCCCAATTAGACATTTGAATAGTAGGCTACAGCTTCCATCCCACACATATTAATGAGGGGGAGGAAAATGGTGAAGGAAAAAAAAACACCACAACTACCACTCTTCTGCTGCTCAATGGACCCTTGACTAAACTTGCTATTCTTTCTTCTTTTTTCATTACGGAAATAACGAGCTGAAACCAATACTGAGTTTCCAAGTGTAAAGAAAAATTATGAGTTCCTCAATGAAGCTTTATTTTAGCTCTAGTATCTAAAGCGTGAGACTAGTGAGTCTTAAAAACATACTGGAAGAGCCTCATATTTATTTATTTTTTACATATGCTATTTAATCTGTTGCGCACAAGGTACCTTACGAAAATATTCAGACACAGGTCCATCACTTTCAGACAAGGACAACTCCTGGACAACTTTCTCTAATCCTTTGTTTATAGCTTGCATTTCCTCAGCCAAAAATTTCAGTTGTATCTGGATGGAAATACATGTCGGATCAACAGATATCAATAATATAAGTAAGTTGGCTTCATGTAAACCTCACAAGTTCAAACCTTTGATGCAGGTTCTAAGCTGCCAAGATCTTTTGAAAAATCAAGTAGTTCTGGAAGTTTATCAGCAAGCACCTAAAAAAAATCTAGCAGAATTAAGTTAGGGAAACACAGCGTACGCAGGAGAAGGCACCGCCTATTTGAACCTAAGAATAACATTTTGAGTGATTCATCAATCAAGAAACTACCAAATCGTGTTAGTTCGACAAATAAGACTCCCTCCGTTCCAAAATATAAGATCATTATTGACTTTTTGAAGTCAACCGGAGACATCAATCGATATTGACATAGATTCATTTAATTTTAGTCAATATAATGATGAATATATGTTAAACTATATACAAAGTACTACAAATTATAATATAATAATGAATATGAATAATTTGTAGTTTTTGATAAATCTGGTCAATTTTGAGTTTGAAAATATTTCAAATTGACTTTCAAAAGTCACAAATGATCTTATAATTTGGAACAAATGTAGCATAAAGAAAACTCAAAAGAAGAACTGAAGGAATAACATAGTCATATAAATTAAGAATTCATGTCATTTCACAATACTGAAGTCAATCTGACATGCTATCTGCCTCTTTCACTCCACTAAAGCACAAATGAGATCACTAGCTGTTAATAGACAATCCATAGTCACCAAAAACTTAAAACCTATGGTAAGAGATTATTCATATTAACTACTGCCAATTGCATTCTACTTTCTTTCCTACCTTGAGTATCTTCAAAATCCAACGGACACTAATCAAGACTATATACTTTGCATATTTCAAATTTCCATTATATAGTTTCTGAAGTCTTACATGATTCGTAATATGGAACACTTCACCGACATCATGAATAAGATAATTAACAGATTAAAACATAGTTCAAGAGTAAGCTCTTTCACATTGAATCTATAGTTTAGGAAAACTTGCACTCCTTAAGATTTATGTATCAATTTTTTATGTGCTCTTCATCAATCAATTCATGAAGATAAAATAATCGTTGCCAAGTTCTCTCAGCCCTAGTTTCAATGTTTACCGGTAATAATGAACTATTCTTATTTCTTTTTATTATTTTTTTGATAAGCAATTATAGACTATTCATATTCATTTTCCAAATCCTTAATCTCTGTTTCTAATGCATGTTTTCGCGCTCTTTAAAAATCTTCTCAAGCTATACACAGATTTGAGTTTTTTTAATGATACAATATCTGATATGAAAAGGTGCAATTAACATAAACAAATTCTACATGACTGTGTGACAACAATGTTAAAGGAACCTGCAAATTTCTTTCTAATTCACGAGAGCCCAATGGAGAATCCCAACCTTTAAATTCCTATTAGAACCTAGTCCCAACTTTTGGGTGTCACAAAAATAGTGTGTAATACTTTAGAGTAACTGTAAATTCAAATGCCATAATCCCCTATCTCATATTATCGAGTGGGGCTTTTAAGTCGACCCTACCTACATTTCTTTCCCATACTTGATTAGCCAACATGCCATTTCCTCTAGCAAATGACAGACCTTTGTTGCACATGGCCAGACCATCTTGACCAGCTTTCTAAGTTATCATCAAGGGGTGCTACTTCTAAATTCTTCTTTACTCATGGTCTTTTCTGATGCGAAGCAACAATATGCATGAGTTTAGGGTTATTAATTAGTTTTTTTATATTATTTTTTCGAGATAAATCAACGTAATTGCTTGTCTAATTTTAGCAGTAGATTTTTAATAAGGAAGTAGGTTATTACTATAAGTTGTTTCCTTTTCAAAGTATATTATCTAATTAGTATTATAGTTTACTTGGTTTCCAAGTCTTAGGGTTTCTTTTACTCTATTTAAACATATGTAAGCTTCATTATTTAGCAGAGATGATTATTATGATTTTGGGTGAAAAGGTTTGTGCTTTTTTGTGTTTCTACCAATTCCATGTGTACAGAGGTACTACCATTTTTTCTCATCTGTAATCTATATTTCTAAGCCTTTTCTAAACCTGTCCAGTATCATTTTCTTGCATCATTCCCTATTATTGTTTTTTAAGAGTTTTGTGGGTTGATGCTTGGAGGCTTTTGTTGTTCCTCTGCCTGCTGTACTCCATGTAGTATGTAGAGACTACCCTTTTGAGCTTTTTCATAATATAATTTTATCTTATAAGAAAGTACAAAATGTACCAAATTTTATAGCCCCCCACACCAGTTAACCATTCTTCATATATTCATGTCTTAATATATGAAGTGTTTAAGTTCCTTAGCAACCTCGTATATTTATTATATATCATGTCAGGATGCAGGGTGTGTTATAAGAAGTTTCCTTTAAGTTGATTGGTTACTGGTATAAACTCTTAGAAACAACTATCCATTTTCTTGTAACTATAGCCAGACTGTTTCATGTTCGGATTCACAGAATTAGATAGTGATAACTGCACAAGTTTGTAGATAATAAGCAAAAATGTGAATCATACACATCTCCCCTGAAACTGGAGTACACTATCAAAGCAATTATGTACCTTGCAAAGATAATGCATGAGAGTCATTTTGTTGTTGCGTGCACGTGTTTCAGTCAATTTAAGGAGGCTATCCAATCTGAACCCAACAGCAGAGCCTAGAACAAAATGCATTATAACACAATCAACTGTATAAAAAAGAGGCAAGAGTGGCAGGAAACATTTTTTTACATATATTAGGGATCTTTTTACTTTGCATCCGAAAACATATTCCATACTTTGACATAATGATTATTCTATGCAATACCATAGAAAAATTCAAACCATTGCGGGCTCACAACAGTAACAGCAATAGTAAAAATAATAATGCACACCTAAATCTTTACAAATAAGATAGTTCTATTAAATGTGATCCAAATATCTTAAAACTTGTTCAGGCATGTTCGATAGACACATATATATCAACAAGTTAACTCCTTTTTATTTTATCTTATAATGTAACCAGATTATGATGGTGCTGAACACTTGTTAAGAGTTCTCAGCAAACAACAACTGAAATAAAAAGCATGACAATAACTGATTTACAACAAAAATAAGTATAACAATAATAATGATTCAATATATTTCAAGTTTCAAGCCAAATCAACTGATAACTTACCCCTTGCAGTACCCTGGTTCAAAGCATTTCCTAGTGAAAGAATAGTCTGCATAACTTTCTTCAACTTTACAGAACTCCTGATCTGATAAAATATAATTAAGAAGATTAATAAGACATCATTTTCATTTGAATTAGTGAGAGAGAAACATAAAAGAATAACTTGCCTGCTCTGCAGTTGAATTTACGACATCCAAGCTATTCCGGAGGTCAGAAACCTGACATGACAAACTTTATGCATCAACACAAACTCAAATTAGTAGCAAGTAAAGAACAACTACACTGTTCTCTGACCTGAGAACGGAACTGCATCTTAAATGAGAAAACTCTAAGCTTAGATTCTGTCCGTGGTACTTGCATTAACTCCAAGAAGAACTGTTATGAAGAATCACACCCGGTTTTCATTTCATCTAAAAAAGACCTCCTCGACCAATAGTTAAACCACTTCACAAAAGACACATTAGCATAGTAAATTGGGAAAATGAGAAGACAAAACCCACAAACCTGTTCACACTTCCCTAACTTATCCTTTTCACCTTTGTAGTTCTGTAAATAGAAACCATCAGTGAAACAATGACTTCAAAAAATATATAAGACATGATTTTCTTTATATTGCTGCAGACGAATGCAAGGTTATGAACTATTTGAAGGACTACCTACCACCTAACTTGGATTATATCCAAAATCTAACAATAACTACTTCAGAATCACATCTCGCTACCTTAAGCAGCTCCATCTCCTCTTTAGTTGGACAAAACTTAATGAGGTTATCAACCTGATCTGCATCCAACGCTGAATCTTCCAAAGCTAGGACTGAAGTCTGTCAAGGTTAAACAGCGTGGCATAGTCAATAACTAATCAAAAATAACCTACTGCTAAACAATCTAAGGTATCCATAATATAAGAACAAATGTAAATGAACATGTAGAAACAATCTTACTGAAAAAAAAAACAATGGGTGATAGATTCATATAATTCTTAGAACTTGACAATGTACTTCCACTCCCTTGGGGTAGCAGAGTGCATTACTTCATCAGCATTCTGGACTCAGCAAAGAGTGAAATTTAGTATATGATAATAGACCAACCCTGATGAAATAAACATCCACATTTGAATGCGACTTACTAAAGGCATAATTTTACTTCACAAGGGTCCCTGCTTTTTCTGGGTTAATGGGTCATTCTAAATGTAGTAAAGATGCTTCCAGAATGTTGTCCAATAGAAAGAATGCAAGGTAAAGAATCAACCAGACATAAACAAGGAGACGAACAAAAGTAATGACGGCTGTGGTAACTGGTAAAAGTAAACTCAGAATATTCCCTTGTAACTACACAAAGATATATGGCATACCTATAATGATAAACTAAAATAAAAGTTGTGTAGCTTGCTGACTGAGCGCAAGTATTGCAAATAACACTCTACAGAACCAACTTCCAATTCTAGATCAATTAAAGAACAACAGAAAGTAAAACTTGATGTTTTGAAAGCAAAATTAAGTAGTTTTTTGGATGGAAATTAAAAGTTGACTAGGAAATGTAAGAGTTAACTTACCATCAATTCATGCAAAGGTACCTTCACCTTTGAAAGCATGATTTCACAATTATAGGCCCGTCTATGGTCAATCTGTAAAAAGAAAGAAAGTACTGAATGACACTTTGATGGCTAAAAACATTTCGTAAGCAAAAAACACGGCTGCAGCAAGAAATTCAGAAATAATATTATCAGTTCAGATGTTGGTGCCAGATAAGTAACCTGAAGAAATTAATATTATTTAACAGAATTTGATCAAAACCTGCCAAATGAAAAGTTTTAAAAATCTAAATATTTGAGACACCTTAGACGCAATGAAAACCAAATGCAACTTTTTGATACTACAAGCATGTAGACATCCAGAACTCTAGATTCCATGACAAGTAGTTTTCTCAATTGATCCCAAGATATAAAAAACTCTAGATTACATAACAAACAGCTCTCACAATTTGTCCCAAAAAGAGTCCTCTCTTCTACCAAGTTTTTAAGACGGTACAATTCCAGATCCCTAATGAGTATGATGGATGATGAGTAGTCAATAATGGATAATAAATTTTAACAGAATTAGAAAAGGTAAAGTACTTGAAATAGATTACCAGTTGCACTATCTCAGGCTTATTCCCTACTGAGGCACGTGAATTTGTTTTACCCCCTTGACTTGAATTTGGAACAACTGCTGAGAACAGAGACTCAAGTTCTGATATATCAATCTCTGGTGCCCTGAAGAGCATTAATAACATATTACAAGTTCATGAGACATTGCATCTGGAATTAACAATCAGAAAACATGAATTCTCCATCAACAAAGCCATACGTACTTCGAAGCTTCACCAGATTTTTGTGTCTCAGCCCACAAACTTCCTTGTACTGCTCTAGTTAACTTTAACCAATGCAACGGCTTCAATTTCTTGGTCTGATTGTTCCTTGAAGTCAGAGCACGTGACGGACCTCGTCCTTTTGTGATGGATTGAGGAATAAAAGGGGGCGGAGGAGATGGAGATCCAGACTGTACAACAGTACCTCTTGACAGAGATTGTTGTTGTACAGCACCCAGAGAAGGGGCTGGAGGAGGGGGTGCGGAAGGAACATGTGAAGAATTCTGTACTGGAAAGCGAGGATCCTTGGATGAAGAACTGGGAACAGGAGGAGGTGGTGGTGGTGGTACTGATGCTGAGTTTGTAGTCTGTAAAGCTTGCCCAGAATGAAGAGGTGGAGGAGGTCTGCCTCTCAAAGGTGAATTTTCCTTCAATGGCGGAGTAGGTGGAGGAGGTGGTGGTGGAGCCGACCTAAATGTAACAGTTTGGTCTTCCCTCAAAGCAGAAGTTGGAGGAGGAGGAGGAGGAGGAGGCCCAGTTCTGGTATCTTTATCATTATTCAAAGGGATTGGAGTCGAAGTCTGTGTTTGGGGGGGAGGAGAGGGTGGGGCTGGGGTGGGGATTGGAGGCGGCGTCTGTGTTAGGGGAGGAGGTGGAGGTGGAGGTGGAGGTGGTACTATTTTAGCATTTGTCTTATCCTTCAAAGAGTGGAAGGGGATATTTGACGGTGGCAGGGGAGGAGGTGGGGATGTTCCAATTCTAACTGTTGTACTGTCCTTCAGAGGAGGAGTTTGAAGTTCATGTGGCGTTGGGGGAGGAGGAAAAAATGTAGACTGTCCAATGCTAATATCTGGATCTTTCACAGGTAAAGTAGGAGGAGGTGGTGGAGGTGGTGGAGGTGGTGGAGGAGATCTAGTTCCAGAAACAGACTTCTCCTCCGAAGCCAAACAAGGAGTGGGAGGAGATGATGGAGCAATCTCAAGGCCTTCAGAAGAGGGAGGACTGGAGACTGAATCTTTGGGAACTATACCTGCTGATGGAGTCTCAGCTGCAGTTTGACTAACCAATAAGGATTCGCCACCTTCATGTATGCCGGAGTCAGGCTGTTCTTCAAGTGAAGGATGCATACTTTCAGAGGTCGAAAGATGTGGAGGCTTCTCTAGCAAAGAAGGTGGACGAGGAGAAGCAGTAGACACTACAGCAGAAGCACTGAAGGAAGGTTGCAATGGAGAAGGTGGTGACAGAGGTGACAGTTGCGACGGGGAAGTTGGATCATTACTGAACTCTTTGGATTTTGTCTCAGCCTTATCTTCACTCACATCTGCAACTCGAGTCAGTCTGGGTGAGGCCACAAACTGTTTCTCTAATGCTAAGTATATGGAGCTCTTACTGTCATTTTCCAGTGCTTTGGGAGACTGTTCATCTTGATGCATCCCAGGAATTACATGAACAAATAAAGCATTACTATCTAGATTTTTACCAGAACCAGAACCTAACTTTTCTTGGACATTATTTGTTGCAGTTATCTGCTGAATCATATCTAATGCAACATCTGTCTTAGGAACTAGCCAATCCTCACTGTTGAAGATCTCTTGAACTTTAGCAAATGCCTCCACAGGAAGGCCCTCCTTTTCCTCGAAACAAGACAAATCTACAGGAACTGTAGAAACAGCAGCATCCATCTCTGAGAAAAGAACCTTCATCCAAATAATAAATTTTTTAATCCATAAATATATGTTGATGCTGCTTGTGGGGAAAACACCACTACAATAGAGCACTGTCAACTACATGTTAATAAATATACCTCTGCTCTGAAGTCCTTTGGAAATTGATCCTTAGAATCCCACACCATGTCAATATCATTGCGATTAAGCATTAAGATATTTGACCTGATAAAAGCTGTATTAAACATGACTCGTAATATCATCGCTTCTCGTTCCATATCATCATGTAAGTTGATACACTCGAGCACTACATCACCTTGAATGTTGCAATTGATATCAATTTTAACTAGTTCACATTCTGCCTGCAACAACAACGGAAGATGTTGCAGACATTATCACGTCATTAAAATTGCCAAGTAGCAGCAGTCAATATAAGAGAGCAAAAATAACAAGTGAATAGAAGTTACGAGAAAGAGGAAAGGGGAAGTCCATTATATTCTAGTGTCAACAATATCAAGCAAAAGTAGTAAAAACACAACGTATCAGCTAGATATAAAAATATCAACTCCCATTTTAAAGCTTAGCAGAATATATGGACTTTCTTTCAGTTAAATTTGTATTCATTTAATCAAAAAGTCGTGAAGTAATAGCAAACTTTATCATATATTTCAACTCATTGAGTCATTTTTAAAGCCTAGAGATCTCCCAAATGAATCTGAATGGTGTTGAGATCACTTCTGCTAAAGAGGTAAAACTAAAGAAATGAGAAAGTGAATATTTAGAGAAGTTGTAAGCTTATTACTCTCACAACTATATCCACACTTTAAATTAAATATCCCATAGTGAACATATCTTCATTTTGAAAATAGATATGCCGCTCTAGTAAGTAAAAGCACAACTACAGAACAGTACCAAATACTTGTAGAGACAACATAATTAGGTTTCAGATAGCTAAACTACTTCATTCAGAAGAACCGAATTGTGTACACCATATTGAATCAAATCAACATAAAACTAAACAAACAAACTTTCCCAAAAAGGTTAAGAAAATCCCTTTTTATTGTTTACATGCTTATACATAACACAAAACAAATGCATAAAATATGCCTATATATTTTAGATATTGATGTGCACCACTTTATATCCTCGTGATTTCAAAATTTATCAAACCAGTGCACTATATTTTACATATCCACCAATGTTCATGTCCATGCTTCACATATTCTCATTCAGGCAAAAGCCTTTTGAAAATCAAAATCAAAATTCATATACAGAAATATCTTATCTGCCTTCATCAGCATTTTGTAAGAAAAGTATTGCTCCAACTAATGATTGTTTAAAAGCTTATATGAATACATAACACAGAGTAAATAAATTGAAAGCATTGGGAAAAATAGAGTCCCCAACAAATAGCATAACCCAGGAAATTTTAATGGGATGATTTAATATTTAGACAAAATAATATCAGGCCTACAAAGAAATTTGTTCTTTTGTCTTTTTTTCTTTCTTTTAGGACCACGAGGATAATGAACAGCCTCACATGTAATAATATTAAATAATGGCATAAAGAACATTAAAATTTACCTGCTTGTAGTGTCGGACAGCCTTGCTCCGTTTTGGTGTTGAAAATATAAGTTTAGGATTCCGATCAGAAACCAACAAAGGATCCTGTCCATAAATTCGAAATATAGGCCGGCAACCTCCCTCTCCATCAAAGTTGGGAATCATTCTGATAATGATGCAGTCCAATGTAAGTGCCCTATCAAGTGGAGGCCATTCCGTAGCCACATTCCTCCGTGATACATATTGTAAGTACCTTAGCTGAGAAGGGATCGGATTTAGAGGTGAGAGAAAATGCAAAAGCTCACGAGGAGCCTGCTTGTATATCATATCCAATGTCTTCTGCTCCCCAGAATATTGCTTACTGTAAATTAAGAGTGCAGCCAACATGAAAGCCAAAACAGGCCAACCACCTCGTTCACAGTGCATTAAGAGTACATTTTGATGCCCAAGTGAAAGCCAACTCTCACCGGATCGTAGAAAATGGTGGATCACCTCCATAGGGAGTAATGGACAACCTTCATACTGCCGAGGGTAGTCCATTATAGTCATATCATACTCGGACAAAGCATTAGCAATCTGGCTTGGTACCCCTCCCTCACGAAAGTTGAATACCAAGATTGAGGCGTCTGGGTAGTAATTCCGTAGTTGACCCATTACACCTCCCACATAAGCTTTATATTCTTCTGATTCCCAAGCATCGGTTGTGAAACAACAATCAAATACTACATATGCAAAAGATTTCAAAACCATCACTCAACAAATTAAAACAATCATATAATTTCTAATCAATACCAAAAATATTACACAACTACTAGATACAGAGAGTTTTTTGTTTGATCCAAAATATTGTCCTGAGAAAGAATTTGCATTTACAAATATTATTGTATGGTTCAATTATTATCTTTCTTCTAAAACTCTTGTTCTACTTTAAAATAGGGAAATTACTTTCTCTTAGTTTAAGTTTAAATGAACCTAAATTTCTGGAACAATAAAAACAAGAATACAACATAAATGAAAACAGTTGAATGAAGAAGGCTTTTACTTTTAGTAAACTTCAATACTAGAAATAGGGTCTGCCAAAACACATTTCCTTTCATGTTTTCCAGATACATACTGAAACAGATAACAGGATTTCAATTCAATTTAGTGACAGAACCAAAGTCAAAAAATACATTGTTATTTCTCTATATAGACCACATTACAAGCAGAATGAGAAACCAACCACCAGACTAAGAAGACAATTGGGACATAAATTGTATAAACATAATTTAATCGCTCCATGTAAACAAAATAAAACGGGTTAAAGGGGGCAATAGGGAAATATACCGTAAACTCTTTCAGAGATCTCGAGAAGTCCATCAGGTGGCTTTCGGAAGAATAATTTACGAAATAATGCCATGAGATTTCAGCTAAATCATCCAAATTATAAAACCCTAACTCCTATCCACGCCCGGTTGGTAAAGTCCGTCCTACCCCCAATCAACCGAAATTTATATATGTATATGTTCAGGGGAGTTGTCCAATTTGAAGGAAACTTGAAGCGATGTTATGGAAATTCAGCTTAATTTTTCTCTGTATAAAATCTGAGTAGTAGATTTGGAGTTAGGTCAGAATGAGATTGTTGACGATGACTGAATTTTGTGTTCTCTTTTTGAGTTTGTTCACTTCTTTTTTCTTACACGAAAAGGGAGAAGGAGAAGAAGAAGGAAGGAAGCTCAGATCAGCTGAATCGTACAGAGCGACTTCTTGAAACGGCACGTCATACGACGACGACGTGTGCCTCACAATTGAATACGACAAACACATAGTATATCTATTTGTCACATTTACTACTTTGCCCCGGCAAAATTTCCCATGTCTCTATTAGTTAATAACTTTGTCCGTTTCAAAATTAATAATATTATTTAATTTTTAAAATAAAACGATGTTATATTAAATTCATTTAATTTTAATGAATATATTTATTAATTCTCTAATTTTGAAATTAAAAGAATATTAATATTTTTTTTAACCCTCCTCTTCATATGATGTGACATGCGAATATTATAAATTGTCTTAAGTACTCCTTACAAAAAATAAAAACTCCATCAAATAAATAAATAAAAATAATTAAAAGAGGACCTTTTATACAGATGGTGATTTATGATTGATTATACATAAAAGGAATTAAGATAAGATTATTTGGTTGAATTAAAGGTTGGTGTTACAGTAGTAGTGTTTCATATATATAGCTGATAGCAGCAGCAATATATGTTTTCTCTAGTTGATGTAGAATTTCTCCCATGTTTGGTCTGTCAATTTCAGATGGAGCAGTACAAACAAGTGCTACTGATAATATATGTCGAAACTCGGTAGATACAAACTCCTGTTTTAAGTTTGGATCCGCCATGGCACTAAAATTTCCACGTCCTTTCACTATTGCATCCCTTACCTACATGCATGCATCAACAACAAAATATATATAAAATCAATATGCTGCAATTCCTAGCTCGTAATTAATTAGGAATTTCAGAAAGTTAAAGCAGCAAGCAAGCAAGGCCAAACCTCATCAACTAGTGACTTTGTCAAGAGTTGAAGCAGCACAACCCCAAAACGGAAAACATCACTTTCCGCACCTCCTTTTTCCTTTAACTTGTTTGATAAGATGCAGCAAAGCCAAACCTTGGGTTGTAGGTTTTCATTCAGAAAAATGTTCCCCAACCAAACCAAACCAAACCAAAATATACATGTATGTATGTATAAATGACTTGTATATTGTTAACACCAAGTTTCGTCTGCGCGTCCAATCACAAAATCCACGCGCTGAAACTTGCACAATAACAGATCACAAAGAAGCTTGACGGCCGTGCCGCCGGGGGATAGCTCCGGTGTGAGAATAAGTACAGACCGTTCACAAGGTTTAACAATGGAGGTTATGTGTTTAGTGCTCAAAGTAGGTCTTACCTCTTAATTGTAACATTGGCCTTGTATTTATAGAGCTCCCACCACCTTGGTATCCTCCTCCGAATTAGAGTAAGACTCCTAAATATGTTAGCTACCATATTTGGGTCCAACATAATCTCCTTAAAAAGGTGCAAGTGGAATCCCTTTCCACCACTACCTTTGGAGTTGCCTTGTTAGCGTATGATTAGGGTTAATGCCCTTAATCACGTAAACTCCTTGTCACACCAACTCTGCATGTGGGCTGCTCAAACTTTTAGGCCCAACCTATCAGCCAGACAAAAACACCGGTCTGGGCCCTGTCCCAAAAGACGCGAAGGCCCGACCCCGACCTCCATGGTCAAAACCGGGTCCCGGCCTATTGGGCTCGGGTATCCGACCTCATCCTCCTCTATGCTACCGAACACATGAGCCCGACCTCCTTTGACCCGGCCCAAGCCTTTAGCCCAAAAGAGGGTCGGTAAAACACTCTCGAACATTGCCCCCCAGTCTCTTGTTATAAGATATTTATGACATGCGACTTGAAAGGACATGAATTTGGATAGTCACGCCATAATGATGAGTTGTCTCGAGAACCCAAGCGGTTTCTTCACGAAAAACGAGCTGGTACACGCTTTTTCATAACTGGGCCCCATCTACCATAAATAGCCGCCATTGGAAACAGTGCCGGACATGCTATATAAGTCCCCCAACATCCATCACTATCACTTTTTCGAGCCATCTACATTTTAAAAATTTTCTCTAAAGTTTTTCCGGCAAGGGCGATTTCCGGCGAGATACTCATTTCTCCAGATTTCTTCAATCCGTGTCATTTCCCCTCTAAACTCTTGTCTTGCACCTTTCCTCCTTTCAAACCACCACAAATGGCTGATTCCAGCGATCCTCGTCCCACAACAGTCACAGCAGCCGGCACTCCCACTCTTACTTCCGGCGACCTTCTCCAAGTCGAGCTGGAGGCTGCTCCGGTCGAAGACTCCGTGGAGAATGCCGAAACCCGAATTCGCCAACTCTACGCTTCGGAAACCGACTACGCTGTCATCAACACCAAATCTTCCATCACCCCCTCTCAACTGTCGGACATCCGAACCTTATTCAACATCCCCAAAGAATATAAGCTTCGGGTTCCCGAGGCCAGCGAGAGGATGTACCACCGACCCGAGGGCGATTGGGTAGCCGTCCACCTGTATGCCCTAAGGTACGGGGTTCGGTTCCCCCTCCACGAATTCATCTCTTATTTCCTCTGCCTGGTAGGGATCGGGTTCTCCCAGCTGGCTCCCAACTCCTATATCCAGCTGATCAGCTTCATCGCCCTCTGCCATGAGGCTGGCATCACCCCCGGGCTGGACTTCTTATTCATCCTATTCTCGGTTGGTCGGTCAAAAGAGCCCGGCCTACGCCATCTGAACCGTGTTCCTGGATGGGACACCTTCGTGAATACCCCATCCAGTAACAAGGGGTGGCATTCACAATGGTTCTTCATGAGGGGAACTGATCTCAACCTACTCCCCAACTGGGCCGGTCCCGAAGACATCCCCATGAAGGTCAACAAATTTTCGAAGAGTCGTTCGGTTGCCTTCAAGAAGTTTTACGCCCTTCTGAAGCAGACCAGCTGGGGTCTGGGGATCGTGTCCAACGAATCTTGGCTCTACGAACACGACTGTAAGTTGTCCTATCCGAACCCGTTTTCTTATTCTCCCGATCCTTTGCTTCGATTTTATTAATGATCCTTTTATTTTGTGTTGTAGTGACCATCTTCAAGCCTAACAATGCTGAAGTGGCTCTGTGCCCACTGCCGATCCTCGTCGAGCCCATCCATCTCCCTGCCGCTGATGACTCTCCTTCAGACGAGGCTGTTCTTATTGTCGAAATGTCTGTCGGTTCGTCAACCGGTCCTCTTCCCGAACCTTCCAAGGCTGATGCTTCCACGAAAAGTGTGTTGCAGATGAAGGGGGCCGACAAGATGGCTTTGCTAAAGAAGTCGAAGAAGAGATCTTCTTCTGTTCGAGCTCCCCCCAAGGCCATCGTTGTGGCCCCGCCGAAGCCTGTTCTCAAATCAACTCCCCCACCTCCGACCATAGTGACGGTGGTCGAAGATTCCGAGGATACCGAGGATCAGCTTCTGGAACCGGCCTCGAAGAAGCCGCGGTTGATCGAAGGGCCCCCCCAAGCCGAGGAGGTCGTTGCCCCGATCCAAGCTTCCTCCCCGAAGTCCAAAGCTAGCTCTTCTGGAGGATCACCAACTACCTGTTGGCCGAAGAGCCCAGCTGACAAATTTCCTTTCCATTTGCTTGATCAATTCAAGCTTTCCGGTGACGATGAGCGGTTCAAGAACTTCTCGTCCGAGGAATTTCTGGTTTCATATATCCGAGCGCAGACTCAGGTATTCATCCTCGTTTGTATATATATTTTCCTTTACCTTTTTGTTGTCTGATCAATTCGCCTCTGTATTTAGGCCAATGCCATCCTCGCTCGGGCTATCGCTCCTCTTGCCCGATCTACTAAGAGAGAGGTCCAGCTGAGAACCGATGTGGAGCTTCTCCAAGCGGAGTTGTCGAGTCGGGATTCGGAGCTGAAGAGGGAGCGGGATCTTCATGCTGATACCAGGAATAAGGTGATCCAGGCTAATCGTCGGATTGCCGAACTCAAAGAACAAAATTCCCTACTTCAACAAGAGTTTGTCGGTCTCAACGATCATACCAAGAAGCTGGTGCATAACTGTGAAACCCCAGATCTTATGAATAAATATTTAATTTTTCTCGAAATAATTTTTTTTATATTAATGTGTGGATTTGATATAATAGTTATGGGTAGTATTTATAAATTTTGCAAAGTATGCAAGTTGTCATATTATATTCAATTGGTCGGAGAATATTCTTTTTGTCGGGGAATATCCGTACGACGGTACAATTATTGGTGGACCTCACAACGGAATTATTGTCGGATTGAGAAAACGACAAAAATACTTTATGAAAATAACGGCGGAAGTTTTACCGTTGATACTGTTGAACTACTCGGTAGTAAAAGTACAGTAATACGTGTGGTTGCATAGTAGCACACGGTATTAATTATTAATGCTTATGTGAGAAGTCACTCAGTTTGATTCCATTATTGTCAGTTAATAATATGAATTATTTAGCGATAATGACGTTTTGTTTTATTCGTATTATTAACGTAATAAAACAGAAACATCTTTTTATATAAAACAGAATACTTTATTAAAGTTATTCTATAAATAGAATATATTATATTTTATTTAAAAGATTTTTCTTTAAATATGGACCGTCAGATTAAAGTAATCAATCTGGACCGTTCATGGATTAGTTACTATGCATTCCATTTTCCTATAAATAGCAGCTCATTCCTTCATTATTTCTTACGAATTCACTGAACTCTAGAGAGAGAAACTATAGAGAGAAACTATAGAGAGAGAGAAGAAGAGTATTCTGCTACTTAACTACTTCCTTACTTCAGCTCTTCTTTAAAACGGTAGGGAATATTATTTCTTTTATATTCATGAAGAGAACTTCTGTTATTCCATTCGTTATTATTCTGTTGGAATAACCAGTATACGCGGTCTACCCTATACTTGGTGACATTCTTCTATTATTCTGTTGGAACATCCTGTCTGTGTGTTTTACACCGGACCTGGTTCCGTTTATTATTCTGTTGGAACATCCTGTCTGTGTGTTTTACACCGGACCTGGTTCCGTTTTATTATTATTCTGTTGGAATATCCTGTCTGTGTGTTTTACACCGGACCTGGTTCCATTATTTATTATTCTGTCGGAATATCCTGTCTGTGCGTTTACGCCGGACCTGGTTCCATTATTTATTATTCTGTCGGAATATCCTGTCTGTGCGTTTACGCCGGACCTGGTTCCATTATTTATTATTCTATTGGAATAACCTGTCTGTGCGGTCTATCGCATGCATGGTGATTTCTTTTGTTATTCCATTCTTTATTGTACTCAGTTGGTTAAGTTTTGACTTCTATACTCCATGAAATTTGTGGAATATCCTTGATAGTTGCGTTTCATCCAGTATCTTTTCAAGAAAATATTCTTCTAAGCGTTCTTGAATCTTACTCCACAATGCAGTATCATGTTGACAATTTGGACGTTGTTAATTCCTGGATAAATTAATTCTTGAACTTGTTTTATTGAATTCTTATATCATTGTCATCATCCTCATGTTTATAAAATGTTGAAAGTCATCTGTGGCATGTAGTGCATAGATGGACTTGGTATGATTATGACCAGGGATTATTCGGTATAATCATGACCGTAATGTTACAAATGATGTGGTAAAAGTCCTCATTGGCCCGTAGTGCATTGATGGACAGTTGTTGGCATGATCATGACCATTAATGAATACACGAATATCCTTGGCCGTAGTGCAGGGGTGATTCGATGATGTGGATTATTTTATTAAGCTGAGTCTCAGCGATCGCAGTGTTGAAAAACCTTTTAAATCATAAAAGATAGTAGAGTTTATTTTCTACTTGACTCTTTTAATGGATTGCTTGTTCCGCTGCAGTTAAACTTGATGTCTATTATATTTTATCAGTTTAACATTGTTGAAGGCTAATGATAATTTATTCTGCATTATCTTAGTCATAATATTTCTTACTGGGCTAGTTGAGCTCACCCTTTCTTTCACTGTTCTCTTCAGGAAATGAGAACGTAGCTGGGACAAGTCGGGGTACGGAGTGATGGTCCGAATGATAGTATTAGTTAGTAGTCCTCACTATTCTATGTAATGGTGTGTTAATAAATGTAATGAGGACTCCTTTTGAGTATGAATACTCTCTAGAAGATAATATTTGTATTCAAACTCATAGTTTATGTTTTGTCGTATTGTACACGACAGATGTATTAATCAGTTGTATTTGTATTCTGTACTATGTATCTGACGACCCAAGATGGGTGATGTATACCTAATTTTGGGGGCGTCACAGTTGGTATCAGAGCTTAGGGATATGATCCCTGGCTAAGATGTGAGATTAGAACTAGGAGGGGAGAGACGGGGAATTCCTTCGCTAGTATGACCTACCTAAGTTTATTTGCATGGTATTTAATTGGTCGGTCATAACATAAGGATAATATATGACATATCAATTAACTTTTATTTTGTGGCAGTATCTGAAAATGGCATCTGAGAATGTTGAGAATAGCAATGAAACCCAGGCGATTATTGATTCACCACATATCAATAATCAGGATAATGTTCATCAGGAAGGTGACAATCCTCATGCAAACAACAACACTGACCAGATGATGAATGATGCAATGTTTAGAGGTTTTATGCAATTCATGCAACAACAGGTGAAAGCGGCTCCTGTCCACAACGTAGGTGGAAATACTGAAAACTCTCAGGCGGTCACCGCTAAGCAGTTTAAGGAGCTGGGACCACCGGAGTTTAAGGGAGAACCCAAACCACTTGTAGCTGAAACATGGATAAAGCAGATCACCAAGATATTTGATGTCTTGGGTTGCTCCGAGGAGCAAAAGGTTCCCTTTGCCGCCTTTATGTTGCGAGGAGAGGCAGATTACTGGTGGGAATCGATAAAGCGTACTCAACCTGCCGCACTGAAGATGTCCTGGGAGAAGTTCCAAGAGCTGTTTAACGACAAATATTTTCCCGAAAGTATTCGTCACATGAAGGAGGTGGAGTTCATCAAATTGGAGCAGAATAATATGACTGTGTCGCAGTACGAGGCAAAATTTGCGGAGTTATCCCGGTTTGCGTCCCACCTGGTGGATAATGAAGAAAGAATGACGCGGATGTTTTTAAGAGGTTTGAAGCCGGAGATACGTCAACATCTTGTTTCTCATAAATTGTGTTTGTATTCAGATGTTGTAAATAGGGCTCAGTTGGTGGAGCGCGATAACGAGACAACGCAGCCAAAAGAGAGCAGCCGGCAAAATGATAATACTAGTGAAAGCAGTCATCGAAGCGGTGACAACAAGCGTGGAGGGAATCAACAGGCCAGAAATGGTAACCACTTCGGTGGTAATCAGGGCCAAAATAATAAGAATGAGCATTTCAAGAAGAGGAGATTCAACAATGATGGAAAGACGTCAACACCAGCACCTGTCGTTAATGAAGGAGAACGATCACCTATCATATGTTTTAAATGCGGAGGGGAGGGGCACATCAGTCCAAACTGCGCGATGCCGTCCAAAGCATGTTATAATTGTGGAAGAGAAGGTCATTTAGCCCGATTTTGTCGTTCACCGAAGACAAGTTCAGATAGGATGGAGGCACCAAAGACCGTCCCAGAAAAGCCAAAGCCAGTAGTTTAAGAGAGAGTATTTTTTTTTCGTGACGAGGAACCTGAATAAAATTATCACGGGTATGTTAGTCATAAACTCTTGCGAAGTCTATACCGTGTTAGATACCGGTTCTACTCACTCTTTTATTTTACCTAGTTGTGTTAAATGTTTGAAGTTAACTCCGGAGAACTTAGACTTTGATATGTCTATTTAAACTCAGTTGGGAGAAACCTTCGTTACCTCTACTATTTATAAATCTTGTTCAAATCAACACTTTCACGTTACCTGTCGATCTTATCTCTTTGAAAATACTTGCCTTTGATGTGATTTTTTTGAAACGATTGGTTCACTACTCATCATGCTTCTCGTAAGGTTGTTAGCTTTCATATTCCTAACCAACCTGTTATGCAAATTCAAAGTAACCAAACCACTAAAGTCAATCATTGTCATATCAAGCCATAAGTAAAAATCCCCGTTCCTTTCGCTGTTGACTTCCTGGTGTGGAATGCACCGAAGCTAGACTTTCCGTAGGAGACGTTGTAAATGATGATGGCAAGTTGATAGGTATCAATGTGACGTGTTATCCAAGTCTTGGATGAGGGTCACAGTTTTGAACGATATTTCTATTGTTAATAAATTTCTTGACGTATTCTTGAAGACTTCTTAGCCTACCCCAGAGCGTAAAATTGAATTTTGTATTGACCCCAGTACAAAACCTATTTCTTAAACCCTCAAATATTTCTTCAACTAAAACGAACGTATTATGCGCCAAAGACGTTGGCTCGAGCTGTTGAAGATTACGATCGTACCATTCAATAACATCGTGGAAAAGTGAACGTGGTAGCTGACGCGTTGTGTAGAAGATCGTATACGGTTACAAGTGTGAATATTCGAACCCACGTGAAGATAACGAATATACGATTAAAATCGACTTTAATCGATAAAGTTAAAGCCGCTCAAGCTACATACTAAGAGCTGATAAATGTGAAGAAGAAGGTTCAAGAGGGCGTTATTCTAGAAGCAAGAATCGACGAAGAGAGGAAATCTCAACTCTCGATTTAATTGGCCCATTTGAAATCCTCGATGAAGTAGGAACTGTGGCCTATAGACTCGTTTTACCGCCAAGTATGTTGCGTGTTCAGAATATTTTTTTTTACGTATCGATGTTACGTAAATATGTGGACGACCCGAACCGCATTATTAATTTAGAACCGGACGAAATAGCGAAAGATTTAACGTATGAGGAGATACGTGTTAACATCTTGGATAAGAAGGATCATATTCGATGCTTAAAGGTTATACCTCAAGAGTTAGAATTTGAAGTGAAGTCAAGGTATCCTCACATGTTCGGCATACCAAGTACGTACGTAAATTTCGAGGGCGAAATTCTATAAGGAGGGGAGATTGTGAAACCCCAGATCTTATGAATAAATATTTAATTTTTCTCGAAATAATTTTTTTTATATTAATGTGTGGATTTGATATAATAGTTATGGGTAGTATTTATAAATTTTGCAAAGTATGCAAGTTGTCATATTATATTCAATTGGTCGGAGAATATTCTTTTTGTCGGGGAATATCCGTACGACGGTACAATTATTGGTGGACCCCACAACGGAATTATTGTCGGATTGAGAAAACGACAAAAATACTTTATGAAAATAACGGCGGAAGTTTTACCGTTGATACTGTTGAACTACTCGGTAGTAAAAGTACAGTAATACGTGTGGTTGCATAGTAGCACACGGTATTAATTATTAATGCTTATGTGAGAAGTCACTCAGTTTGATTCCATTATTGTCAGTTAATAATATGAATTATTTAGCGATAATGACGTTTTGTTTTATTCGTATTATTAACGTAATAAAACAGAAACATCTTTTTATATAAAACAGAATACTTTATTAAAGTTATTCTATAAATAGAATATATTATATTTTATTTAAAAGATTTTTCTTTAAATATGGACCGTCAGATTAAAGTAATCAATCTGGACCGTTCATGGATTAGTTACTATGCATTCCATTTTCCTATAAATAGCAGCTCATTCCTTCATTATTTCTTACGAATTCACTGAACTCTAGAGAGAGAAACTATAGAGAGAAACTATAGAGAGAGAGAAGAAGAGTATTCTGCTACTTAACTACTTCCTTACTTCAGCTCTTCTTTAAAACGGTAGGGAATATTATTTCTTTTATATTCATGAAGAGAACTTCTGTTATTCCATTCGTTATTATTCTGTTGGAATAACCAGTATACGCGGTCTACCCTATACTTGGTGACATTCTTCTATTATTCTGTTGGAACATCCTGTCTGTGTGTTTTACACCGGACCTGGTTCCGTTTATTATTCTGTTGGAACATCCTGTCTGTGTGTTTTACACCGGACCTGGTTCCGTTTTATTATTATTCTGTTGGAATATCCTGTCTGTGTGTTTTACACCGGACCTGGTTCCATTATTTATTATTCTGTCGGAATATCCTGTCTGTGCGTTTACGCCGGACCTGGTTCCATTATTTATTATTCTGTCGGAATATCCTGTCTGTGCGTTTACGCCGGACCTGGTTCCATTATTTATTATTCTATTGGAATAACCTGTCTGTGCGGTCTATCGCATGCATGGTGATTTCTTTTGTTATTCCATTCTTTATTGTACTCAGTTGGTTAAGTTTTGACTTCTATACTCCATGAAATTTGTGGAATATCCTTGATAGTTGCGTTTCATCCAGTATCTTTTCAAGAAAATATTCTTCTAAGCGTTCTTGAATCTTACTCCACAATGCAGTATCATGTTGACAATTTGGACGTTGTTAATTCCTGGATAAATTAATTCTTGAACTTGTTTTATTGAATTCTTATATCATTGTCATCATCCTCATGTTTATAAAATGTTGAAAGTCATCTGTGGCATGTAGTGCATAGATGGACTTGGTATGATTATGACCAGGGATTATTCGGTATAATCATGACCGTAATGTTACAAATGATGTGGTAAAAGTCCTCATTGGCCCGTAGTGCATTGATGGACAGTTGTTGGCATGATCATGACCATTAATGAATACACGAATATCCTTGGCCGTAGTGCAGGGGTGATTCGATGATGTGGATTATTTTATTAAGCTGAGTCTCAGCGATCGCAGTGTTGAAAAACCTTTTAAATCATAAAAGATAGTAGAGTTTATTTTCTACTTGACTCTTTTAATGGATTGCTTGTTCCGCTGCAGTTAAACTTGATGTCTATTATATTTTATCAGTTTAACATTGTTGAAGGCTAATGATAATTTATTCTGCATTATCTTAGTCATAATATTTCTTACTGGGCTAGTTGAGCTCACCCTTTCTTTCACTGTTCTCTTCAGGAAATGAGAACGTAGCTGGGACAAGTCGGGGTACGGAGTGATGGTCCGAATGATAGTATTAGTTAGTAGTCCTCACTATTCTATGTAATGGTGTGTTAATAAATGTAATGAGGACTCCTTTTGAGTATGAATACTCTCTAGAAGATAATATTTGTATTCAAACTCACAGTTTATGTTTTGTCGTATTGTACACGACAGATGTATTAATCAGTTGTATTTGTATTCTGTACTATGTATCTGACGACCCAAGATGGGTGATGTATACCTAATTTTGGGGGCGTCACAATAACAAGGAGCTGATGGCCGAAGAGAATAGGACCTTGGTGGGGAACTTTCAGGTCATCGAGGGGAAGTTCGCGGGGGTTCATGCTCAGCTGAGTACCTTGATCCACGCGAACAACACTTTGATGGCCGAACAAGCCATTATTAAGCAGGCTGCCATCAGAGAATACGAAGAATCGCCCGCCCTGACCGATAAGATTATGACCCAGTTTGCAGAGGGTGTCGAAGCTTATCGGGAGAAGGCCCGAGCGAAGCTTGTTGATGATGGTCTGGACGCCTCGATTCTTGATTCTTCTGACGAGGAGTCCGAGGCCGAAGCCGATGCTGGTTCCCCTTAATTTTCTCTTGAACTTGTTTATACTTGTAGTTTTTTCTTTTCTAAGTTTTGTAATTCAACCTGACCAGAGAGGCCGACGGTGTATATACCCGAAGCCTATCTGATCGGGAACTGTAAAACCTTTAGAATATGAATGAAGACAAAAGATTTCTAAGTAGTTATCTCGATCAGTTTAACTTTACTTTTATCGCACAGTTAGGTCATTTCTGACTGTCTGGTCAATTTATGTCTAAAGCGTACTGTCTCGGATTTGTAACTTTTATCGATCAGTTATACTTGTGGCGTTTTATCAGTCAGTTAAGTTCTTTCGGACTGTCTGATCGTTTTACGCTCGAAGCTTATCTGATCGGATGTGTAGCTTTGTCGATCAGTTATACTTGTGGCGTTTATCGATCAGTTAAGTTCTCTCGGACCGTCTGATCGTTTTACGCTCGAAGCTTATATGATCGGTAAAGCAGTGCAAGATTAAAATGAAGTACAAACGTTTCTCTGAGAGAAGTTTTCATTTCATTGATAAATTGCATAAATTACACCATTAGAAGGAAAGAATAGGCATGTATTTATTGGTAATATCTCCTAAGTCTTCCAGCATGCCATGTATTCTTTACCTCCGACCCATCCATTGCCCGAAGCCGGTAAGTCCCTGGCTTCAGCACTTCTACTATCTCATAAGGCCCCTCCCAGTTAGGCATTAATTTTCCTGTGTTCTGGGGGGTTGATGCTTCTGCCTCCCGAAGCACCAAATCTCCTACCTTAAACCTCCTCAGCTTCACCTTCTGGTTATAGTGTCGGGCTGTCTTCTGTTGATAAATGGCCAACCTCAACACCGCGGCGTCACGAGCTTCATCTAGCAGGTCCAGATTTACTTTCAGGCCTTCATCGTTGTAGAGCTCTTTGTACTGGCTGACCCGAAGGGTGGGGGAACCAATCTCTACTGGTATGAATGCATCGGTTCCATAGACCAGTCGAAAAGGTGAGTCTCCAGTGGTTGTCCTCGGGGTTGTTCGATATGCCCACAAAACACTGAATAGTTCTTCGGGCCATCGACCTTTCAACTCATCAAGTCTTCTTTTTATCCCGTTGAGTAGGGTTCGATTTGTCACTTCTACTTGACCGTTTGACTGAGGGTGGGCAACCGAAGTCTTCCAGTGTTGAATTCCCAACTCTTTCAGGAAGCTTTCAAACTTTGACCCCACGAACTGTCTACCGTTATCCGAGACTACTGCCATCGGAATGCCGAACCGATAAACTACTCCTTCTTTCAAAAATTTGAGGCATTCCTGTTCGGTGATCTTCTGCAGTGGCTTGGCTTCGACCCACTTTGTCATGTAATCGATAGCCACTATTATAAAGCTGACTTGTCCCTTGGCCTTCGGCAGAGGCCCCAGGATGTCGATTCCCCATACTGCGAAGGGGATCGGGGATAAGACCGAGAAGAGTTCTTCGGGCGGTTGATGTGGGATGTTGCTGTTTAGTTGACACTTGGGATATTTTTTGACGAGTTCCTTGGCCTCTGTGTAGATGGTTGGCCAGTAATACCCCTGTCTTAGAATTTTATGCGCCAGTGACTTGGTGCCCATGTGATCCCCACAAATCCCTTCATGTACCTCCCGAAGTGCGTAGCTCGCCTCTGACGGTGTTAAACATTTAAGTAAGGGAGAGCTGAAGGCCATTCGGTACAAATCTCCGTCGATCAGTACAAAATTCGAACTTCGGTGCTTGATCTTCCTTGCTAGAATCTGGTCCGAAGGTAATGTTCCATCAGCCAAATAAAAAATATAAGGTGTAAGCCAACAGTTCAGCCGATCAACACATAACACCTCTTCTTTCGGGACACTTGGCTGTTCCAATGTCTCCAGATACACCGAACCGTCGAAGGAGCTGGCTTCAGTTGACGCCAGCCGGGCCAGGGCATCTGCTACTGTGTTGTCGGATCTATTCACTCCCTGACAGCTGACCGAGTTGAAGTATGTCAGTCTATTCTTTGTCTCGGCTAAGTACTTCGTCATTCTTGCCCCCCGAGCCTCATACTCTCCCGAAATTTGTTTGACGACCAGCTGCGAGTCACTATAGATGACCAAGTTCTGTACTTCTAGGCTTCGGGCCAACTTTAACCCGGCTAGAATGGCCTCGTATTCTGCTTCGTTATTGGTTGCTTTGAACCGAAATCGAATAGCTTGTTGGACTTTGAATCCTTCGGGGCTCGTCAGTATGACCCCTGCACCACTGATGTCTGACGTTGATGAGCCATCGACATATAGTGTCCATGAAGTCTTTATGTGTTGCGTTTCGGTCACCGATCCCACATCTGGCACCGAGAACGAACATTCCACGACGAAGTCTGCTAGCGCTTGTCCTTTGATTGCTGTTCGGGGTTGATACTCTAGCGCAAACTGTGTTAGCTCCATTGCCCATGCCGCCAGTCTTCCCGAAACCTCTGGTCGATGTAGAATTTTCTTCAACGGCTGATCGGTGTATACCACCACCACCCGACCCTGGAAATAATGCCGAAGTTTTCTGCTTGCAATGATTAAAGCGTAGGCGAATTTTTTCAGGTTCGGGTATCAGAGTTCTGCGTCCCGAAGCACGTGGCTGACGTAGTATACGGGGAACAGATTTCCCCCTTTGTCCCGAACCAATGCTGCTCCTACTGCCATCGAACTCGCTGCCAGATAAAGATATAGAGGTTCCGAAGGGATCGGTTTCATCAGCAGAGGTGCCGAAGAAAGATATTGTTTGATTCCTTGGAAGGCGTCCTCGCATTCTGAAGTCCACTAGAAACTTTTCTCGTTCTTGGGCCCTTTTAAGGTGTCAAAAAATGGAAGGCACCTCTCAGCTGATTTAGAGACGAACCTTCGAAGGGCCGCGATCCGACCCATTAGTCTCTGCACATCCTTGTATGACTTTGGGGATTTCATATCCAGGACAGTCTGGATTTTCTCTGGGTTTGCTTCGATTCCCCTTTTGCTGACCAAATATCCTAGAAATTTTCCCGATCCCAGCCCAAACGTGCACTTGGTCGGGTTTAGCCTTAGCTTTCGTTTTCTGACTGTCTCAAAGCAGTTCTCCAGATCTTCAAGATGATCACGGACTGACATGCTTTTAACGATCATGTCGTCTACGTAGACCTCCATGCTCCTCCCCAATTGTTTCGTGAACACCAAGTTCATCATCCGCTGATAAGTTGCCCCGGCATTCAGTAGCTCGAAGGTCATTTTCCTGTATGCGTATATCGCCCGATGTGTGATAAAACTTGTCTTCGGGATGTCTTCCTTACTCATTGAAATCTGGTGGTACCCAGAGAATGCATCCATAAAACTCAACATACCATATCCCGACGTGGCGTCGATCAGTTGATCTATGTTGGGCAAATGGTAGAAATCCTTCGGACACGCCCTGTTCAGATCCGTGTAGTCGATACACAACCTCCATTTCCCGTTTTGCTTCTGGACCAATACCACATTGGCCAACCACTCCGGGTAATCAATCTCGAAGATAAATTCGGCCTCCAGGAGTTTGGCAATCTCTTCGTCGATGATTTTTTATCTTTCTGGGGCGAAAATCCTTCGCTTCTGTATGACCGGTTTCTTGCCCGGGTCCACGTGCAGTCGGTGCAGAGCCACTGATTCACTTACCCCGGGTATATCGCTCGGCTTCCATGCGAAGATGTCGGCGTAGACTTGGAGTAGTTCTATCAGTCCGATCCTGAAAGGTTCTGCTAACCTTGAACCGATTTTGATTAACATTTCTTTCTCTCCTGGCACTAACTCTACATCTTCAGTTTCTTCGGCCGGAAGAGCAAGTGGCTCTGTGCTCCCCTCGGTGAATGGTTCGATCTCAATGGTCATTGTCTGTTTCTGTTTGCAGACCCCGACCCCTGAAGAGATCAAGCTGTTCCGGTAACACCTTCGGGCTATATCTAGGTCTCCTTTTACCTCTCCGATCCCGTTCGGTGTTGGAAACTTAATTTAAAAATGGGGTATCGATGTTACTGCTTGCAGGGCTGCCAAGGTAGGCCTTCCGAGGATCGCGTTGTATACCGAGTCTATTTGGACGACAAAGAATCTGACCACTATTTCAACTTGATTGGGTGCTGTGCCGAACTTAACTGGCATTTCGATGGTGCCCGACACATACACCGGATCTCCACTAAATCCGTACAAGGGTCCTTCTCCTCCCAAATCCATCTTCTTTCCTTGTAGGTCTAACCTCTGATAGGCATGAGTATATAAGATGTCGACCGAAGACCCGTTGTCTATCATCATTCTCTTCATATCCACTATCCCGACCTGAGTCGTTATTACCAACGCACCATCATGGGGCTCGATGAGATCCGTCGGGTAATCCTCGTCCGTGAATGAGATAGACGTTCCCGGATATGCCCGATCCTTTCTAGGAGTTGACCCCGTGACAGATAGCACTGCTCCCAGATGCCCACTTCTTTTTTTTCCCGATACCCGTCCAACGGAACCCCCCGAAATGACGTTAACTACACCTCGGGCTGGGGGGTTCTGTGGAGTCTGAGTATCCAGGATCTGATCTGTGGTCTCCTCTCTGGGCACCACTGCATTTCCCCGACCTGCTACATATTGTATCAGTTGTCCGTTCTGGACATTTTTCTCGATCATATCCATCAGATTAACGCATGCTTCGGTCGAGTGTCCGGTACTCTGATGGTATTCACAATACTTGTCCTGACCTCTCCTTCCGGGTTTGGCTCGCCTCGGGCATGACTCGTAGAAGGGTTGGTTCTTTATCTCCTCCAAAATCTTCGAACGATTCGTGGTAAGGGGGTATAGACCTTGCTGACATTACGATTGGGCAGTGGGGGTCGGTTACTTCCGGGCCCGCCCCCGTTATAGCTTTTCTTCTCTGCTCGGTCTGATTTCCATGGGTTGTTGTCCGAACGCTGATGATTTGATTTTTCTCTGTCCTTAGACTTCTCATAAGACTGGGAGTGTGGTCTGAAATTGCCCAAAGCTTCTTCTACAGCGATAAACCCTTCTGCCCGATGGAAAGCTTCGGTCAGATCTGTCGGAGGGTTGATCACCAAATCCTTCACTAACTTTTTCGATCTCCCAATGTCTAAGCCGGTTGTAAAAAATCTCAGGGCTTGAGGGGAATTCAACTCTGCTACCGATCCCACTACCTCCCGAAATCTTTTCACATATTGGCCTAGGGTCTCGTCGGATCCTTGTCGGACCTGCATGAGGGACGCCGTGATCTTCCCTCGTCTTCGGTTGCTTCCGAACCGAGCATGGAATTTTTCTCGAAGATCGTTCCATGATCCGATTGATCCTGCTGCCAGGGTCCCCATCCATTCCCTGACACTCTTCTTCAGGGTTGTAGCGAACATATGACATTTGGCCGCATCCGAATACCCATAATATGACATCAGCCGGTCATACCCATCCGAGTGGTCATAGGGGTCTCCCAGTCCGTCATACGTCTCCATCGGGGGTATCTTCTTTTTTGGGTCGGCTGTGACTTGGTTGATATCGGGAGAGAAGGGGGATCCTAGGCATGCCGAAGATGTCCCCGTTGAGTTTTTTGCCCTCAGCAATTTTTCCAACTCAGCCACCCTTCGAATGAGGGGGTCGGATCCTTCATTCCGAGGGGACGATCGACGTCGGTCCCTCCCGTACTCAGGAGACACATCCCTCTTCGTTCGGCCCGACCTCGCTGGGTAATCTGATCTGCGTTCAGCCGAACGACTTCTCCTTCTGCTGCTGCCGTCTCGAGAGCGACTTCTGTGCCTGCTCTTTTCTCTTCTCGTCTCCCCCCGTCGGGGTGACCGGGATCGGCTCCGGTTCCTATGCCTCCTAGAACAGGCCTCTTGATCTCCGGCCATGTCGGCCATCTGTCTCTCGAGTTCCTCCTGTTGCAGCCGAAGGGCCCACATGGCATCCTTGTTTTGTTCCATTTTCTTCTGCAAGAGAAACTCCCGTTGATCTCGGCTGCCTTCTCTTTTGTCCTCCCTCACGAGGGCCCGCGAGTGTCTCTCGTCAGCCTGACTCGCTTGCTGAGGCGTGTACTGACTACTGTGGAAGAGCTTTCGCCGAAGATCATGAACTGGTATTTCTTCCACCTCCAGAACTTTAGATCCCAGGCGGTCCTTCACCGACCCCCTCACCTGCGTGGTCTGGTGGGACTGCTGGATCTTGGCCCTTTCTGAGACAGCGATGTTATCCTTACTCGCCATGATCTGCTGCCGAAAAAAGGTATTTGTGATTGCAAAGAAACACTAAAAAGGCCCTCCTTCTAGCGCCAATGTTAACACCAAGTTTCGTCTACGCGTCCAATCACAAAATCCACGCGCTGAAACCTGCACAATAACGGATCACACAGAAGCTTGACGGCCGTGCCTCTTAATTGTAACCTTGGCCTTGCATTTATAGAGTTCCCACCACCTTGGTATCCTCCTCCGAATTAGAGTAAGACTCCTAAATATGTTAGCTACCATATTTGGGTCCAACATAATCTCCTTAAAAAGTGCAAGTGGAATCCCTTTCCACCACTACCTTTGGAGTTGCCTTGTTAGCGTATGATTAGGGTTAATGCCCTTAATCACGTAAACTCCTTGTCACACCAACTCTGCATGTGGGCTGCTCAAACTTTTAGGCCCAACCTATCAGTCAGACAAAAACACCGGTCTGGGCCCTGTCCCAAAAGACGCGAAGGCCCGACCCCGACCTCCATGGTCAAAATCGGGTCTCGGCCTATTGGGCTCGGGTATTCGACCCCATCCTCCTCTATGCTACCGAACACATGAGCCCGACCTCCTTCAGCCCGGCCCAAGCCTTCAGCCCAAAAGAGGGTCGGTAAAACACTACCGAACATATATATTATTATCAAATTAACACCAGGGGCAGGCATCAGCGCTAGCTAGCTAGCTATGTCAAATTAAATTAAGCTTTACCTTTATATCCCCATGAACCATCTTCTCTAATGTATTGTTGTGAATAAACCATAAACCCCGCGCAATGCCCATGGATACCACTACTCTTTGCTCCCATCCTAATATCACCTTTCTTCTTTCACCTACAACGATAGACCTTCATTCATTCATATTTAAAAAAAGGACAATATATATTTTAGTTTACCAAAAGAAGCTTAATTAATTAATTACCTAGAACCCAACTTGTTAAATTTCCATTAACACAGTTGTCAGAAACAAGGCACTGCTCTCCTTTATTGCAGAATCCCATAACGCCAGATTCGGATGCCTGATTATGAATCTCTGTTCCCTCCCTAATTCTAAGAATTTCTGCTCTCATTCCACTTGGCATTGTTCCAACATACGAATTACCTGAATAAATTAAAATTTTAATTAATTAGCCTAACAGAAATTAACCATTTTAATTGTAAACAGTGTACGTACCTACCAACGGGTCAAATTTGCATCGTCGAAGCCATTGGTAGCTTTCATAATCTCATCTTGTGAAAATAGATAGAGAACAGAGCAGTTAAATGGGCTTTTGATGTCATCCACCAATGAAAAAAGAAAAAAGATTTACTTTCACATCCATCCAACACATATATACCTGATAAATTCTTCGTCTCTTTATCACTCTTTTCTTGTAAACTTTTCTTTGTTAGCACATAAAGAATTGGAGCTAACATAACAAGAGCTGCACCCACAACCATTATTGCAACGAGTTTCTTGGAACCCATGATCAAAAATCCATCTATACATTTTATAAGCCATTCTTACGGTTAGAGAGCCAAACCATCTGTGCGTTTTATTAATAAGATAAAAAATCATACATTTTCTTACTTTGCTTACGCTTGCCATAGGGAGAAATTTCTGCTTTGCCAGAAGGGAAATTAAAAAAGTAAGTCTTGCAATTTTTCAAAAACATTGAAAACAAACATGCACGAACGAGCATGTAGAACAGCAATTACCTATTTCATTCCACAGACAAGAAAAAGTTCCATGAATCCATTGTGGAGGATCAATACTCACACTCGCAAGACTAAGAAGAATTGCTTCGCCACACCCTTTACCATTTTTACTATCAATGTCTCTTAAAGATCTCAATGACTGCCTATAAGGTATAACGCAGTTTAAACAAAGCGTCGTCGCTATGATTAGGACTTGATAAGGCACTACAATTCGATTTGAAAGCGTTGAAATTCTCAACCCCTAAAAGATTAATGACAATCAATATCTTTTGAGCAAGAATTATCCACAGAAGAAGAAATGAAATTCTGTTGTGTGGACTTTTGAATGTGTTAATTAACACATTCTTGAGCTTCAGCAGGGTCCAGAAATATGGATTGAGACTGGTTAGATCTTATAGCCATTGCTTGAAACAGAGAAAAAAGGGCAGAACGACAACATGAAAGTGAGGCAACAGAACTGGGAGATCATTTGTTGCTATGTCAAAGCATTCAGCATGAGCTTCATAAGGAAAACGACTGAATTCCAAGCTGCAGCTACCTGAAAATAGAGAGAAGCCAAAAAAGTGTGACAATATTTTAAAGAGAGATTGCATTAAAAATATATGGTCCTTCAATTTATATAGTTGCATAATTACTTGAGTTGATGATCTTCTGAGGGAAAAATATAAATATCAAGAAGAAGAAGAAGAAGAAGAAGAAGAAGAAGTAGGGAGTACTGGCCATGGCTGATAGCTGAACAAAGCAATCTACTTGTCTTCTTAATTTCCCTTCTGTTTATCTAGTAGCTGAACAAAGTTTGTACAATAAATATGTACAAGTAAAGGTTTATGAGGACTGAGATTATAGATTAAAAGCAATCTGTAGCCGGCTCAACAGGTTTAACAAGAAATCACATAAACAATTATTTGCCAATGACTTGTTCCAAAATCCAGATCAATCAAAATACTTTGAAATATAATTGGCATGGTCCTGTTGGAAGCATTATTATGGGGCCTGCTAATGAAACAACCTACATTCTTAAATTCTACTCCCTCCTTACAAACTTAGAGATACAATTTGATTTTTGTAGTATATTAAACTTCAAATTAATGTAAATTTATTTTATTTTAAACTTTTATGAGTTATTCTTGTACCAATTTTGAAATTTCATTTATGGTATCTCTAATTTTGGAATTACAATTAAAAATCGAATGCATGCACGTAGGAAGTGTTTGACCAAGTAAGCAATTTTAATAAATTTATAAATTTTTCCAGACTGTGCTTACCCCTTATCCATCCTTATGTCCTATTGTTCTTGTTTTTTATAAAAAGTATGTATTGTTAGCTTTTTAAAGTTAATTTACGAAAATTTTAAATTCAAAGTTAGTTAGTATAGATTCTTTTAATTTAAATTAATACAATGTTGTTGAATTTTATAAATTATCTAAAATATACTCTCTCTTTTTATTTTATAATTTTTAATGAGTCATTTTAATTTTGAGTTAAAAATTAATGATCATATAATTATTTGGAATAGAGAGAGTATTATTTAATTATAAAATATGTCATCTATAAAATGTTAATATTTATGAGTATTCCCCTTTTAACATTATAAAAAAAAGTTATTTTTCTTTTATTCTTCATTTAAAAAAAATTAAATTATAGTAGACAAAAATATTTTAAAATATATATATCAGCTAGAAGGAATTGGGCGGGGTCCACAAGGGTCTATCAAATTCACCATTATAACTTAAGGTGTGAATATGAAATAAACAATTTCAATTAAGTTTTTCACTGTAGCTTAAAAGTAATTTGTTCTCCAAATATCTAAAATTCTTATAAACTCATAAAATAAACCTAAGTAAATGTATATAAAAAATAAACCTAACCTATATTAAGATTTATTGATAACATAACTTCTTTAAATATAGAAAAAGATAATTTTAAATATAATACTATTATATAGATTAAACCACATATCCAATGGCCCGAAATAAATTCTATCCTATCCACAAAAAACACATGACCCAGACTGCCAGAGGCCCAGAGAGTATAAAAAGTCGAGGTGTCTCCTTCTGAGCCTGAGGACCTGCCCATTATCTGCTTCCGCATTGCCAAAGGGAAGGCTAAGGCTGCCTTTTGGCTTATCATCTTCAGTGGGGTGGGGGGTCTCCTTTCTGCTTCAAATGGCTTGCAGAATTGCAGATTCCGGCTTCCTTTTCACGGTAACACCTGCTCTATCTCTTAACTCTGCGAGTTGCGTATGAAATTGTCCTATTAAGTATCAATTCTACATGTTTGTATAATGCACTTTTCATTAATTACAGGGCTCCCTACAGAGGCCACTTCAGACCCCTAAATTTTCCCGACTTAATACTCCAGGTATTTGTTCTTCTTTCTCTCTCTCTCTCTCAAAAAATGGGTTGGTGCTGGGAGAGAGATGGGTCTTCTTTCTTTGGCAAAAGGGGTATTATTATCCTGGTTGTCGACTTGCATTTTACCACTCTACTTTAAAAATATCCAATTAAACCAAAATTAATTGGACGTAAACATATACTAAAAAAATAAATAAACAGAGCACCAAGTGAGATAAAATAAAAGAAAATGTGGCAGCCACGTCATATTAGAGAATAAAATAAAAAGGTTTGGATGTCCCAAAATAGTTGTCATCTTCAACCTTCAAAAGTTGGGTCAACCCGACCCGTATAGGTCAAAAGCAAGCCATAACTCTCTCATTTTTAACTCCAAATCATGCAAATAATATGTCAAAAAATTGAGTAGATCTGGGAGTGAAAGAGGCACAGTTATTACCATGTATTATGGTCAAAAATGGTGGTTTGGGGCCATGTGGTTCTGAACCCATGTTCATTTGTTCTTCTTCGTAAAGTACAAATCACTCATTCAATAAATTCAGTAGGTTTTTGATTAACTAATCATTCAATTTATTCTCGTTTTTCTTCTCTTCATGGAACCATGAAGTAGCTACTACATGGATACAAAGAGCAGCAGCTTAAGGTAATCTTACTTGGGGCCACAAGCTAAAGGGATACCTATTGTTCCTTACTTCCTTAGTTCTCTTCCGCCCAAATAAGGCTCTGTAGGCAGCAAATATCTTGTTTCTCACTCTCTTTAGTCTCTTATGATTGTTCAGGAACAAGAGAGAGAAGGAAAAAAAAAGAAAAAAAATTATAAGAGAAAATGAATTGGAAGTTTTGTCATTTTCATTTTCATATTTTTTAGTATTATTTTTTAGCCATGTAATTAATATTTTGATTTCTTCTTATTTTTGAGCTGCCACGTAAGAAAAAAATGACGTCCATCCAATTTATTTGACGGAAGGGTTAAGCAATAGTTTTTAAAAAGTTCAATCGAATAATTGGATATTTTTGGGGTAATGCTTAAACGTCGACAACTACAATGTGATAATACCCTTTTTGCCGGTCTTCTTTGTTTTCTTGATATCTTTTAGTATAATCTTGAAATTCGTTTCATTCTGATTTTGTACTGTATTATAGCTTTAGAGTGGTCATCTTGGGGATGGCAGTTAAAACCCAGTCTTTAATTGAGTATGAAACCATTATTTACTTATAATTGTCACTGCAAGTATGCCCTTAGAGGTCTAAAATATAGATCAATTATAAAAATTTGGTTGCGTCTTGATTTTAAGACACTATATCTGCTCCTTTAGTTGGTTGCTATGCAATTTCTTTTCTCAAGTGCTCAATTCCTATGGCACAACTACTAAACTAAACACTCATAAATTTAGGGGTAATTGTGGAATTTTTTTCTTAAAATTTGGTAAGTGGAAATCTTTTTGTGGAAGGAGGGAATATTACTTTTTTGGCTCAAACTACATATTGTTAACTGTAACTAATTATATTTTATTCCATTCATGCATCAACCACATACCTGCAGAACTCTAAAAGCAAAACTCTAATAGTAACTAGTTATATCAGTTTATATGAGCACCTTATAATGCTCATGATGATAGACAGGCACATATTACTTGAAGTTGGAATGTCTACCCCAGAAAAGAATCCAACACCAAAAATATTTAATTCCCTTGAGAAAGAGTAAACTTGTTCAAGCTGTAGCAGTTCCGGCTGCATCTTCTCCAGCAGACAGCACAGAATATAGAAGACAATTATGTGAAAGTTATGGCTTCAAGAAAATTGCTGAGCCACTTCCGGCTAATGTTACATTGAAGAATATTATTGATTCCCTCCCCCAAAAGGTACTTACGAAAAGTATTGAATTCATGAACCCAAATTCTATCCGTCTCTTTTATTGACCGATGAAACATGTTCTACATATAACATCTTGGAATTGTCTTCCACATGGATTCTAGTGCTTACTTCTTCTATTTGGACTATGTTTCCCTCATCTAAACTCCAACACATTCACTTAGTTTTAAAATGATGCCATTCTATAATAAATTGGAGTAACTTTCTCACCAAATTGAAAATTGTAACAACAATTCTTCCCATTTTGAATTGTATAATTAATCATTCAATGATGAATGATAATTAATAATTCATGCATTTATCTTTTCTTTAATTTCATATTGATACCGTAAATATGATAGAAAAGCTTGGCAAGGAGCCTTGTGATATAATCTGACTTTCAATAAGCATATGGTCATGAAACCTGTTGAACATAACTGAAGTCTTCTTGGCATTTCTAATACTTTCTTTTAATCAAAATTTTGTTTAAAGGTGTTTGAGATCGATGATGTGAAAGCATGGAAGTCAATTTTGATATCTGTATCTTCCTATGCATTGGGGCTCTTCATGATCTCCAAAGCCCCATGGTATCTACTTCCTCTGGCTTGGGCATATACAGGAACTGCAATCACAGGGGTAAGTTCTGTTTTGTGTATATCTTTTCTTTGCATTTGATTGCTTCCTGTTACTTTTTTGTCTTAAGTTCATAAACCGAGGAAAGTATACTTCTTTTCTTTTTCTTTTTCTTTTTCTTTTTTAAAAAAAATATAAGAAATGTTGAAAATTCCATATGTTTCTCACTGTCCGGCAAGAGAAATTGATCTAATCCAAATTATTTGAACCTCTCTCTGTCTGATCATTTATGTTCTTCAAAATTCTCCATATTCTTGCTCTTTTGGTTTCCAAGTTCTGAATGGAGGCTTAGTTTGTTTTTTCTTTTACATCTGCTATGGATCCAACTTTTTTCTTTCTTTTCCCCCCTAAAGTTCTTTGTTATAGGCCATGACTGTGCACATAAATCATTCTCAAGGAACAAATTGCTGGAAGACATTGTTGGAACTTTGGCCTTTTTGCCGCTGATATACCCCTATGAGCCATGGCGTTTTAAGCATGATCGGCATCACGCAAAGACAAACATGTCAGTATGACATTCTTTTTATTATTTATTTTTGTCAAAATATAAAATTGGTTGGCATAAGATAGATTAAAGTCATTTGTTAAGCGTCCGTTATGCATTGTGATGTGGAGAAGATTATGAGAACATAATATTTGTGTTTTAAATGTAATTATGCTACTTCTTTTCTGCATTTGGATGGTTTACTCAAAAACTAAGATTAAACTAAAAATGCCAAGTGATTAAAAAACTGATTAAATTTTTTTGCAGTGTATTTACTTCTGTGACTTTATTGTTCAACTATATTAGTTGAATTACATACCTTTTTTCTTGGAGAAATAATACCTCCCAATATAAGTGAACAATACATGCAAATGGAGAATTTAGAAAGAAAAAAGTGGATACTAGATAAAAGATGATTATGATATACAAAGAAGCAGTAGGTACATGGTTTCATATATTTGGGCCTTAATGGAAATTCTAGTTCTTAACTTAACATACTTGGAGATGCAGAGTTTCAAATATGCAGCAGTTTTTCAGTAACTAGAATACTTGTTTTGGCTTTACGCGTGCATGGTGTGCGGCATGTGCCTTTACAATTTGCCAACAACATTAACAATCTTGTTGGGTTAATCTAATTTAGTCAGTTCCCATAGCAGAAAAATGTCGGATTATTAATATCACATTCCAGAAGTAAAATATCTGCCTTTCACCCAAGTAATTATTGAATGCTGCATGGAGGCAGCATAGTTAAGGGTTACAAGCATTGGATATCTTATACAACACACTTTTGGTTGAGCAATCAGATCTTAGAACTAGAATGACTGATTAAATTTGTAGAATATATCACCGTCTTGAAGTCTGATAGGATTGTAGTTGCGTTTTTAACTTTGGGATACATGCCACTCCAAATAGATGGCCAATAACTCTGCTGCTCACTGACATACTTGGGCCACCTTCATGAAGTTCCAACTGGTTTCTGAAAGCAATATATTATACCTCTCCTAACTCATATGTTACCTACAAGGCTACAACTGATCAGGACCAGAAATTCCTTCAATTAATTAAGGCCATTTGGTTTAGTTAATTTGCTTTGATTTACATGGAATAAGCAGGATAACATAAAATTATTTTACTTATAAGTTATAAATTATAAATTTCTTTTAACCTGAACTAGGTGTCATTATTTGCTTTATTGCTCTACAACTCCAATCCATATTTTCTATTCCAAAGAAATGTTGTTAGAATCTTGAATGGTATTGGATTGAATAGGTTAGTGTTAGAATATATAATGTAGACTGCAGCTCTATCAAAGTTATTACTTTATTGCAAATCCAATGGGTTTGACATTGCAATTTTCAGTTGACTAATCTGAACATCTTGTATATCACTAACAATGGCTATTGTTTATTTTATTTTTAATAACGTAAACTGAGGTTTAGTTATCTTCTATTTCTTTTTATTGTTTTGCTAACAACTTCATCTCTGTGTCGCATCATTCTGTATATATGTGCATGTGTCCAAATGCTTGTGCCACCCAGGCACAGACTACAAATGCTTTTTTTTTCTTTTAAATCTATTTGTGGGTTGTGTGGGAAGGGGTTATTATGCCTATTTCTTTGAAAGATCGGTATCCTCTAATTTATATTTACTGATAAAACTCCACCTTTCAATTCCAGGTTGTTGGAGGATACAGCTTGGCACCCTGCTAAAATTGAGGAGTTTAATACAAGCCCAATTTTCCGTAAAGCAATTATTTTTGCTTACGGTCCATTACGGCCTTGGATGTCTATAGCTCACTGGTAATTCCGTTTGATAAAGTGCTACGTTATTATGAGAATAATGATGTCATGTTTTCTTTCTGGGTGAAAGCAATTATTATTAGACTTGATAGGACGGAATCTATCTTATCGTTATCACTTTTTATTTTAGGTTGATCTGGCATTTTGATCTGAAGAAGTTCAGACCGAATGAAGTTCAAAGGGTGAAGATAAGTGTTGCTTGCGTATTTGCATTCATGGCAATTGGATGGCCATTGATTGTCTTCAAGACAGGGATGATAGGATGGATCAAGTTCTGGTTAATGCCGTGGTTGGGTTATCACTTTTGGGTAATATGACCTTTTCACCTCTTCCTTATGATTCGGAGACAGTTAGATTGGTTCATTTATGAAAAAGAAAAAAAAGCATGTAGTTTGTTTTGCATTGTTGAGTCAACAAAACATCAAAGTGAATGAAAACCATGGGATCAGTGTGCCTTATTCAAAGCTAACTGCCTGAACCCCACTGGATATTGCCACAATGGTGGCCTAATTACAAGTCTTAAGTTTAAGTTATGTAAGACCTTAAGAATTCCATAGATCTTGGTATCAGACCTTGTGTTTTGTTCCATTCTGTTCCAAAACTTTGTGCACTAAATTTAAACTTGGTTTTTACATGTTCGGTCAGAACTTTTCAACGGCAAATTGCAGATTTTTCTCTTCTTCATTACAGTACATTACTCCACTAAATTTGTTACTGATAATTCCCAAGTTAAAAGTGTCAAGTAATTTGAGTTTGTATGACTCGATGTGGGTGGGCAGGTCAAGTCCTAGTCCTATCATATTAGATTTGCCATTATTTTGCTTTCAGTCAGCCTTCCCACAATTGAGTTTGTCGATTAATTTAGCTAATCTGTTACTTTCTAGGAACCTTAAGACTGGTTGCTTCATCATTTTATAGAAATTTGGTTCATCTGTCTTAACACTTGTGTTTGCACTAAATCCACAGATGAGTACTTTCACAATGGTCCACCATACGGCTCCACACATACCATTCAAATCCTCAGATGAGTGGAATGCAGCTCAGGCCCAGCTTACTGGCACAGTTCATTGTGACTATCCTCGCTGGTAATGGATCCCTTCTACTTTAATTTCTGTTAATTATTTCCCTGGCCAAATTGTTATAATACCTACATAAGTAGGTTGAGTACATGTTTGAATAGCAATGGTGAATGGGCAAGATACTTTTTGAGAGAAGAAATAAAACATATTGGGAAGAGTCTTATATTTGGTTGTTTTGGCCGTTTTTTCTTACGTCCTTGACAGAGCTTCGAGGTAGTCCTTTGTAATTTCTTAATATATTTGTGCTCTTTTTAGCACTGGAGAGTGCAATAATGCTGGCTACACTGTCAGTTTCTTATAGCTTCTTTCTTTTTATATTTTTACATTCCCTTCTCCATCTTACTGATGTACTAACATTATTTCTCCATCTTCTCTCTCTCCCCGCCCTTAATTATATCTTCCGCTCCTTTATCCTTCTTTCTCATTGTTTCCATTTCTATCAACAGGAAAGTAGGGCATGCTTGATGAGTTTTATTAAGCATTTCTATAGTTGTACAAATATTTTAACCCATCTTGATATTTCAAGCATTTCCTATCTGCCACTATTAGCCCAGTCACTAATATTTAATGAGACCATAAAGGAAAGTGTGAAAAAGAGAGATTCTGTATTCTAATACTGATTTTTTGTCCAGATCAATTAGCTCGAGTCTTTAGAATTATTAATGCGCCAAATTTTGTACGCATAACGAAATCACCAAAATAGCATGTCAAAATCGCGCTAACGATTGATTGTATTGTTGTGAAATCAAACTCACGAAATACACTCACATAAACATAAACAAAGAGATACTCCCTCCGTTCTTAAAAATTGTCCTTTTAGAAGAAAAAATTTGTTCCAAAATGTTTGTTGTTTACAAATTTCGAGAAGAATAAATTATTTACTTTTCTATATTACCCCTACCTTCTCTCATTGTCCCAATAAATTCTCTCTCTCATATTAATAGTTTTCAATTTCTCATAAAGGGGTAGTAATGAAATTTCAAACAAATTTTATTTGGTAAATGATACTTTCTTAATCTATGTGCAAAAATCTTAAAATACAATCTTTTAGAACCGGAGATAGTATAAAATATGAACACAGGAATTTACGTGAAAACCCAATTGAAAAAAAACTACGGAAAAAGTGTTTATTTATGTCATATGTTATTGTCCCATTGTCTGTCCCAAAACCCTAGATGTCATATCCATCAGAATTTAATTAGAAGTAGAAGTGCTTTTTAGAATCATTTTATAACTGTAATTAATTAATGGCGGATAGATTCATTCCCAAATTAGATATCGGCTAAATAAGGAAACACAATCTTAAGGACTCTCCCACTGCCAAAATATCCAACACCAAATCTTGTCTATTAAATAAATTGGGCTACACCTTGGCTAGACCCAAATAATCACACCTCAACAATTACCATTACAGTTCGAGCGTCCTATTAATTTAGCTCCCAGTTGTGTAATTATCAACAAAAAGAGTCTGCTTAATAATCTTTATTTCTCCTCAACAGGATAGAGATCCTGTGTCATGATATCAATGTCCACATCCCCCACCATATTTCTTCAAGGATTCCAAGCTACAATTTGCGGGCAGCTCATCAATCTCTCCAAGAGAATTGGGGAAAAGTACGAGTAACTACCTTTTTTTTATTCTCTGCATGTTTATTACTTTTTAATCACTTCATCTCATCGCCATGAAACTATTTTAATTTTTTTTTCGATAGTAGTTAGATGACCCTTTTTCCTTGTACTAAAAAAGGGGAAAACAAAGTAGCAGAGGAACGTGAAAATTGCATGAAGAGATAATAACATGGCATCAAAGTGCCATTATGTTACTACTTACTAGTAAATTTACTTTTGTTTTATCTGCTTTTTACATCAACAGTATCTGAACGAGGCTACATGGAATTGGCGGCTAATGAAGACGATATTGACTATGTGTCATGTCTACGATAAGGAGAAAAACTATGTCGGCTTTGACGAGATCGCTCCTGAAGAATCCCTTCCGATCACGTTTCTTAAAAAAGTAATGCCTGATTATGCTTGATACTATATTGGTGTATGTTAGGGCTCCACCGCCTAATTAATTTAATTTATTAACATGCTATTATCATCTCTTTTGGAATGCTTTCCCTATTACTATAATTTTCTAACTACCATTTTTTATTTCTATAATATAAAAGGCAGAGAGTAGATGATTTTTTTTAAAGAAGCTTCAAGGTAGTTCACAGACTTGTTCTAATTGCTTATTTTTAATGAAGACCTATTGCATGGATTAATAATCTCAAGTATCATGGTCCTCTTTGGTCAAATTACAGCTATTAGCAATATTTTTTCTATACATGTTTTAGTAGTACATTCCTATATTTTATAATGGATGCCTGACAAAGATTTCTGCTAACAGAGTAGTATCTAATCTTGTAAATATGTAAAAATATTTCTGACTAGACTCGGTGGATAGAGCTGTAGTTGAAACTTATAAATGAAAATCAATTTAGCTACAGAAAGTGCTGGCTACCAAAAGAGACAAAATAAAGAGAAAAATGGGAAGTGCCGGCTAAATGAAAAGGGAACACGCCCCACTTTGGACTTGAAAACTTAAAACTAGTGGATAGTAGGTTTATCCGCATTAGTGAAATAGATATAAAGTTGTTAAGTGGGCATATTAAAATTGATTAAGCAAGAAATCCTTGATACCAGTGAATTCTCTAGGCATAACTGCAGGAAAGAGGATTTGTTCGTTGCCCAGAAACTATTAACTCGAGTCAGATTTGTGGCCAGGCCAAAAAAAAATTTGCAAGACTAGGCAACTTTGTCCAGAATGATCCGTCAGCTAAAATAGCAGTTGTAACTGCTCACACATGCATATAACATCTGTGTCTGTGTTTAGAATCTTACAGAGAGAGAGCACTTGTTCGCATGAGATTTGAAACCCATATGGAGAAGAATCATCTTTATAAAAGTAAAAGTAAAAGCTAAATAGAAGATAAACTGATAAGGGTATTATTCAAAAGAGATCTTGAGCCAAGTTGTTCAAACTTTCAAAATCCAAGATATGGAAAGAGCAGAGACATCGATTTTTGGTTGTTAAGCAATCAGTTTCATTTCTTTGTCATATTATGATAAGACCCTGTAACAATATATAACTTTCTCCTAGCCTATAAGCATTCAGCTATAGTTCCATTACGTCCCCTACAATCTAAAAGACGAACAAAGAACACTTGAATCAAAAATGGAAGAAACTTAATTCTAAAGGAACAAGCTAGTCTTAACCAGATTCAGATAATAGGCGGAGGTGGAGTTTCCCATATATCGAACACATTTTCTTCGCTGTGAAGAGCAAAAAGCCGATCGCCCCCAATGGAAAAATCGCAAATTGAGCCTCCATAACTTCTTCGAAGCCTGGATGTTAATACCCAATCAGGACCACAAAACACTGAAATACTATCATTCATGGAAGAAAAGAGCTGCCCCTCATGTAATGCGAGTTTGGGGTAGCACTGTTCATCAGGCATTTTTCCCTTCATTAACCGACTTCTTGAGCTCCACCTCACACTCCCAGTTCTACTTCTCAAATCCATAAACCCTAAATCCTCGTATTCATTCACCACACAAATAGAACTAGTGTCTTCCATGGCAATTGCATCACGAACCCGCCTCTCATCCGACAATCTTTCATCCATTATAGGACTTCCAACATCGGACCAAGACCAGACCATTTTTTTGTCTCTAAAATCCAACAAACTAATGTAACAGTTGTCTTTCCTCGGAAACAAAGTCGACACCAACAAACAATTTGTACCATTTAACCATTGGAGTTTGTCAGCATCACCAAGTGACCAGCCGGGTGGTTCATAGAAAAAATCAATCTGTTGTCCAGTGTTTTGGTCCCAAACACCAATTCCATACTCATTGCTCCTACCTTTACAACTGGAAAATATTTTGTTATCTGAACTAAAACTCAAAGCACCAGCTGTGTAGCTCTTGACCTGGTTTTCATGCGTGACATGAAATTTATACCTGAGCTCCCCTGTTGATGCAATGAACAACCCCATCCCACCATCCCCACGACCGAGCCGCTCACAGGCGCTGATCACTAGGTGGTCCGAATCGATCCAACCTGCATCATTAACCCTTTGGTAATCAAGATTGATTGGAGGGTGTTCTTCTTGCATCCAATCAAACACATGTACCATACTACCATGAGCCACACAGCACCCACCATGAGGACCGGCACGAATGGCAGTTCCGTCGCCAGGAGCACGGCCATTGATGGACCCCGATAGTCGGAGCCTGTTTCCATCAAATGGGCCCCACTTGGCTGTCCGGACATGATCAAGAAGGCCATAAAACAGGGCTTCTCTGTATAGGAGTTTTTCAGGTATGTTTGAGGGAGTGTAGAGCTCCCCTGTTCTGAGGAGGTCAAGAAGGATGGAAAAGCAATCCGGGTTTCGATCGATGAAAAAGTGTTCTGTGGCATTATCTTGAACTTGGAGGTTCCAGTTTTCATCAAACATTGATCCGAAGTATGAATTCCGCCCAGCATTCGCAAGGGTTGTGGCTGTTGTTTCGTAGATTTTACCACCAACATTGAATCTCACTCTGTCTCTCTGAATTACCATGTTTCAAAAATTGAAACTTTGAACAAAGAAAAGCTCACCTCAAAGAGGAAAGACAGGAGTTTGAAAAAAGAAATTAGTGTACAATATACATGGATTGATAGACAAGTACAGATTATGTTAATATAACTTGAAAATGTTTTGCCCAATTGGGGAAAATCAATAAGAACAAAACGAGAGACGGAAGAACTGGATAGAAATAACATGGACGAGACCAGATTTAAAGGAATATGATGAAAGTTGGAGAAAGTAATTAGGATCGATCTGGGTGGGTATTGAGGAGGGAAGGATTTGAGTGGTGGGTTTTTAATCTCGTAAGATTTGGTGAATCGGAGTGGTTTAATTTCGTCTCAGTTGATTTTATCTCCTCTCTTCTCCCTCTGCACTTTCCACGTTTGTCCTGCGCAATTTGGTCTGAACTCAACATTGCCAATGGTCGCTTTCGATCTGGGCTGGGGTCCAGTTTTCGTCGTTTTTACTCCGACTAATATTGACCGTTAGATGGGTTTCAAAACTTCCATCCATAGGTGGGTGGAGGTTCAAGGTCTCCAATTAAAACTTCTTTAGTAGTTGTTAGGCATGCTCGTATTCCTGAATTGAATTTCTCTATTTATATTTTCTAATAACAATTAAAAGTGTCCCCTCGCCTCCCCTCGCCTATGCAATCAACATTTCAAACTTTTAATTGAGATATGATTTTTTATTACCACGTAAATATGCTTCCTCAATTTAATCCTTATAACACCAATTTATTACTACTTATAATAATATCAACTGGTTCAATAGTTTTAGGAAAACTTTTGATTTTAATTTTATAAATGAGTTTCAATAATAATAATAATAACAACGAGGGTCGATCAACATGGCATTTTCTTCTAATTTCATTCAATACATTATTTTTTTTATAATGTGTATTATTATGCAATATGACTCGTTGTAAAATTCATAATCTAATCGCACGATAGTATTTAAAATCAAACATATCTCTAATGAAATTTTTATCTTTTAATTTTAGGAGATTACTAAAATCATAGATTAAATCCACTAATTAATTACGAACTACACATACTTAAAGTTGAATTATATATATATACGGTCTGGATCTTAAGCTCACTCTTTATTTAACTCATCCGAGCTCACCCCCCTTTAGCGACGGTTCGGTCATACAACCGTCGTCTATACTTTTAGCGACGCTATATGTTGTCCGTCGCTAAAAGTATAGACGACGGTTGTATGACCGAACCGTCGCCGGGTCCGTCGCTAAAAGGAGGTGAGTTGGATAAGGGGGTGAGCTTAAGATCCGGATTATATATATATTGTAAGACCCCAACTTTTATAAATAAAGATGAATTTTCTATAAATATCATTTTTAAATATTATGGAGTTAATTTGATATAATGTTATAGTTGTGGGTAATATTTATAAATTTTACAAAGTACGCAAGTTGTTATATAATATTCGATTGGTCGGAGAATATTCGTTTTAACCGGGAATATTCGTACAACGGAACAATCATTGGTGGACCCCACAACGAAATTACTGTCGGATTGAGAAAACGACAAAAATATCTTATTAAAAATAACGGCGGAAATTTTACCATTGATACTGTTGAACTACTCGGTAGTAAAAGTACAGTAATACGTGTGGTTGCATAGTAACACACAGTATTAATTATTAATGCTTATGTGAGAAGTCACTCAGTTTGATTCAATTATTGTCAGTTAATAATATGAATTATTTAGCGATAATAAAGTTTTGTTTTATTCGTATTATTAACGTAATAAAACAAAAACATCTTTTTATATAAAACAGAATACTTTATTAAAGTTATTGTGAGACCCCAGATTTTATGAATAAATATTTAATTTTCTCGAAATAATTTTTTGAATATTATGGTGTGGATTTGATATAATATTATAATTGTGGGTATTATTTATAAATTTTACAAAGTAAGCAAGTTGTTATAAAATATTCGTTTGGTCGGGGAATATTCTTTTTGTCGAGAAATATTCGTACGACGGCACAATCATTGATGGACCCCACAACAGAAGTATAGTCGTAGTTAGAAAACGACAAAATTATCTTTCTATAAAAATAACGGTTGAGGTGTTACCGTTAAAACCGTTAAAACTGTTGAACTACCCGATAGTAAAAGTACAGTAATACGCGTGGTTGCATAGTAGCACACGGTATTGATTATTGATGCTTACGTGAGAAGTCACTCAGCTATACTCAATTATTGCTACAGTAATTGCTGCATCATATCTCTTAAATTATTGTCATAGTATCATCTGTATAATATGTTATATTATTAAATCAATAATTGAGACGTTGTGGTAAGTTTGGTTATTTTTATGGGGGACCATATGTCATCATCTAAGAGTCTCTTCGTCAATAGTAATTACCGTCGTCAATAGTAATTACCGTCGTCAATAGTATTTACCTTGGTCAATATTATTTACCTTCGTCAATAGTATTTACCTTGGTCAATAATAATTACTTTCGTCAATAGTAGTTGTCCCTTCAATATTACCAAGAGTCATTTGACCTTTCGTTAAGACCAAGAGTCATTTGACCCTTCGTTAAGACCAAGTGTCACCCTCAGTTTTTCTATAAATAGAGGCCTAGGGCTCCATTATTTTTCACGAATTCATTCAAGCTATAGAGAGAGAAAGTATAGAGAGAATAAGAGAGAGAGAATAAAAGTATTCTGCTACTTCACTTTTTCAATATCTAGTTCTTTTAAGGTAGGGAATATTATTTCTTTTATATTCATAAAGAGAACTTCTGTTATTCCATTCTTTATTATTCTGTTGGAATAACCAGTATACGCGGTCTACCCTATACTTGGTGATATTCTTCTATTATTCTGTTGGAATATCCTGTCTGTGTGTTTTACACCGGACCTGGTTCCGTCTTTATTATTATTCTGTCGGAATATCATGTCTGTGTGTTTTACACCGGACCTGGTTCCATTATTTATTATACTGTTCTTTATTATTCTGTCGGAATATCCTGTCTGTGCATTTACGCCGGACCTGGTTCCATTATTATTATTCTGTTAAGAATAACCTGTCTGTGCGGTCTATCCCATGCATGGTGATTTCTTTTGTTATTCCATTCTTTATTATACTCAGTTGATTAAAACTTTGACTTCTATACTCCATGAAATTAGTGGAATATCATTGATATTTGCGCTTCATCTAGTATCTATTCATGAAAATATTCTCCTGATCAGTCTTGAAGTTTACTCCACAAAGCAGTATCATATTGACAATTTGGACGTTATTAATTCCTGGATAAATTAATTCTTGAACTTGTTTTATTGAATTCTTATATCATTGTCATCATCCTCATGTTTATAAAATGTTGAAAGTCATCTGTGGCCTGTAGTGCATAGATGGACTTGGTATGATTATGATCAGGGATTATTCGTTATAATCATGACCGTAATGTTACAAATGATGTGGTAAAAGTCCTCATTGGCTCGTAGTGCATTGATGAACAGTTGTTGGCATGATCATGACCATTAATGAATACACGAATATCCTTGGCCGTAGTGCAGGGGTGATTCGATGATGTGGATTATTTATTAAGCTGAGTCTCAGCGATAACAGTGTTGAAAAACCTTTTAAATCATAGAAGATAGTAGATTTTATTTGCTACTTGACTCTTCTAATGGATTGCATGTTCCACTGCAGTTAAACTTGATGTTTATTATATTTTATCAGTTTAACACTGTTGAAGGCTAATGATAATTTATTCTGCATTATCTTAGTCATAATATTTCTTGCTGGGCTAGTTGAGCTCACCCTTTCTTTCACTGTTCTCTTCAGGAAATGAGAATATAGCTCGGACGAGTCGGTGAACGGAGTGATGGACCAGATGATAGTATTAGTAGTCCTCACTATTCTGTGAAATAGTGTGACAATAATTGTATTGAGGACTCCTTTTGAGTTTGTATAATTTTTAGTAGACAATAATTGTATTCAAACTCACAACTATATTTTGTCGTATTGTACACGACAGTTGTATTAGTAAGTTGTATTTAAATTTTGTACCATGTAAGTGGCGACCCAAGATGGGTGATGTATACCTAATTTTGGGGGCGTCACAGTTATTCTATAAATATAATATATTATATTTTATTTAAAATATTTTTTTTTAAATATGGACCGTTAGATTAAAGTAATCAATCTGGACCGTTCATGAATTAGTTACTATGCATTCTATTTTTCTATAAATAGCAGCTCATTCCTTCATTATTTCTTACGAATTCACTGAACTCTATAGAGAGAAACTATAGAGTGAGAATAAAAGTATTCTGCTACTTAACTACTTCCTTATTTCAATTATTTTTTAAAACGGTAAGGGGTGTTATTCTTTCTTATTCATTGAAGAGAACTGTTGTTATTCCATTTCTTATTATTCTGTTGGAATAACCTGTATACGCGGTCTACCCTATACTTGGTGACATTCTTCTATTATTCTGTTGGAACATCCAGTCTGTGTGTTTTACACCGGACCTGGTTCCGTCTTTATTATTATTCTGTTGGAACATCCTGTCTGTGTGTTTTACACCGGACCTGGTTCCGTCTTTATTATTATTCTGTTGGAATATCCTGTCTGTGCGTTTTACGCCGGACCTGGTTCCGTCTTTATATTATTCTGTTGGAATATCCTGTCTGTGCGTTTTACGCCGGACCTGATTTCATTATTTATTATTCTGTTGGAATAACCTGTCTGTGTGGTCTATCGCATGCATGGTGATTTCTTTTGTTATTCCATTCTTTATTATACTCATTTGGTTAAGTTTTGACTTCTATACTCCATAAAATTTGTGGAATATCATTGATAATTGCGTTTCATCCAGTATCTTTTCATGAAAATATTATTCTAAGCATTCTTGAATTTTACTCCACAAAGCAGTATCATGTTGACAATTTGGACGTTGTTAATTCTTGGACAAATTAATTCTTGAACTTGTTTTATTGAATTCTTATATCATTGTCATCATCCTCATGTTTATAAAATGTTGAAAGTCATCTGTGGCCTGTAGTGCATAGATGGACTTGGTATGATTATGACCAGGGATTATTCGGTATAATCATGACCGTAATGTTGCAAATGATGTGGTAAAAGTCCTCATTGGCCCGTAGTGGATTGATGGACAGTTGTTGGCATGATCATGACCATTAATAAATACAAAAATATCCTTGGCCGTAGTGCAGGAGTGATTCGATGATGGGATTATTTTATTAAGCTGAGTCCCAGCGATAACAGTGTTTAAAAACCTTTTAAATCATAGAAGATAGTAGATTTTATTTTCTACTTGACTCTTTTAATGGATTGCTTGTTCCGCTGCAGTTAAACTTGATGTTCGTTATATTTTATCAGTTTAACACTGTTGAAGGCTAATGATAATTTATTCTGCATTATCTTAGTCATAATATTTCTTACTGGGCTAGTTGAGCTTACCCTTTCTTTCACTGTTCTCTTCAGGAAATGAGAATATAGTTAGGACGAGTCGGGGAACGGAGTGATGGACCAGATGATAGTATTAGTAGTCCTTACTATTCTGTTAAATAGTGTGACAATAATTGCAATGAGGACTCCTTTTGAATTTGTATAGTCTCTAGTAGACAATAATTGTATTCAAACTCACAGTTATGTTTTATCGTATTGTACACGACAGTTGTATTAGTAAGTTGTATTTGTATTCTGTACCATGTATCTGACGACCCAAGATGGGTGATGTATACCTAATTTTGGGGGCGTCACACACACACACACAGAGATATATATATATATATATATATATATATATATATATATATATATATATATATATATATACGGTCTGGATCAAGTGCATACTCTTTATCTTACTCACCCGTGCTCACCCCCCTTTAGGCGACGATTTTAGTCATACAACCGTCGTCTATACTTTTAGCGACGTTATATGTTGCCCATCGCTAAAAGTATAGACGACGGTTGTATGACCAAAACCGTCGCCTAAAGGGGGGTGAGCACGGGTGAGTAAGATAAAGGGTATGCACTTGATCCTTGCTATATATATATATATAAAATTTCTCTTCTCATAGTTGAGTGAATCAACTTAAAAATGACGTTTACAAATTTATATGACTTGTGGAGGTGTAGATGGCCATATTTAAGTTTTTATTTTATTTTATTTTATTTTTACGATACCGTTATGCTAAATCCTAATTAGGTGAACTTTTATTGGTGTTACTTCCAAAAATATTTCTCAAATGACATTATAAACAATGTCTTCAGATGTGTAAATGAATCGAATCCCAGTGAACACCTTAATACTCAAATTCGGATTGACTTGAAAAAATTGAACTCGAATTTGACTCAGATTCGATAAAGAATTTTTAATTTTGCGCCAGATTTGTCTCGGATTATTACTCAGACCTACTCGGCTCGTAAGTACTCGACTCGTTTACAAAACGAGTTACTCATGAGCATTCAAATCGTGTTTCGAATATGAACTATTTCATTTAATATTGAACCACTACATACTAAATAGATTATTGAACTATTGTTTATATATAAAAATTTTTTACTTTTATTTATGTAAAGAAATTATAAAGAATGTAATACAAATTGACAATCAATTCATTAATTTATTCAAGCTTACACAATTTAATACTACATTTTATAAATTATAAAGATTGATACAAATATTACATATTTAGCTTGTTAGTATGGATCAAACTAATATTCAAAAATGATTCATCAAACATGTATCGAGTAAGTTTCGAGAAAAAAAATGAAATATTCAAACCCTAATCTGAGCGAACTCTGATATACTCGAATTCGACTCATGTATTATTAAATAAAAATGAGAATGAATCATATTAGACTCGAATCAACTTTAAATTTGAGCTTTAAATCATATTTTTAAACCGATCTCAAATCGAATAACGAGCTGCTCAACTTGACTTACGCCCAACCCAATGTCTTCTTATTATTTCAATGTAAAAAAATCTAAGAAATTGTTAAATAGAATAAATTATAGAAATCCCAAATGTCTTGAAGGATTGTAATGAATAAGTATACGGTTAAAGTGAAGAAAGTTTCTTTTACTTCAGCTTCATGAAATCATCACTAGAAGAGTCGTCCCTGTCACTGTCAAAGTAATTCAGGTTAAGTTGTTTTACTTTCTTTCATTGAATATCATGTTTTTCTTTAAATAAATTAAGTGACAACTACTAACACTCTGTCTATGAGTTTGGAACAAAAAAAAAAAAGAATAAAAATTATAATATAAAAATAAAAGAATGTAAAAATTTTATGTTTTCTTTCATATTGTTATTTAGTTCATAAAAAAAATTAGAAAAAAACTTAAATTTTATATTTAAATTATAAAGTTGCCCTACTTTTATTATATTTATAATTTAGATGGTATAATAGAGATTATAAAATGAGATCTTATGTTATTTAGTTTTCCGTCCAAATCTATTTAGACGGAAAAGTTTGAAAAAAAAAAAATAATTAAGTTTTTTTGTCAATTTCTTTACTTTTTTGTTCATTAAAAAAATCAATAACAAATGAATTGATTTTTTTTAAAAAAAATTTCGTCAATTTCTTTTCTTTTTCATCTATTTTAAAACTTAGTAACATAGTTTTAAATCTTTCTAGTCTAGACTCTAGAAGTAATGTAATAGTACCAATTAAAATGACTAGGTCAGCCAATTTTCAGTCAATAAACGTTTTCAATGGGTTTGGACGTTGGCCAAATTTCACTTTTGAGAATAATGCTAGAGAAAATAAAGTAAAATTTTCTATTTTCATTTTTTTTAATTTTTTTTTCTACAACTAAAAAATTCTGAGACATATATTTAAGTTTTTTAATATAAGATAAAATTAAAAAAAAAACTAAAGAAAGTAGTGTCTTTGAGATTTAGTTAGTGAATAAAAGAAAAAAAAAAACTAAGGAAAGTAAATACATTTTGAGTCAAAAATTCTCTTCTCACTTTTTAGAAGAAAGCTAAACACTTTAGCGATGTGAGGAGTATCCGTAGATTTATATAAATAAATAAAAAATTACTTCTTCATTTTATTTTTTCTAAAATATTCCATCCATTTCAAATATAAAATAAATATTAAATTTTGTAAAAATTATTTTCTTCAGATTATATAAATATTAAAAAATATTTGACGAAATTAAATTACAAATAGTATAACGCTCTGTTTCTGAGTTTTAAAATGGACAGAAAAGAAAAGAAATAGAAGGAAAATTTAAGTTTTCTTTCCAATTCTTATGTTTCTGAGTTTTTTAATAAAAGGAAAAGAAAATAAATGGATAGAAAACTTGGCCACTTTTCCTGCCAAAGTTTTCCGTCCAAAATTGGCTTGGACGAAAAATAAATTGGAATAAGTAATATTTTTATAATTCCCATATTATCCTCGATTTTTAATATAATAAATTTTAAATTACAACTCATGTCCTCAATTTTAAATTTTTTTATTATTTTCTATTAAAAACTCAGAAACAATACAAATAAAAACTTTAAATTTTTTATTCTTTTTTTTTTGTTCTGTTTAAAACTCAGAAACAGAGCGTAAGTATATACATATGTCAATATCATAATTCAGAGTTAATAGAAGTATGGATCAGCAAATGTGTTTCCACCACATATATAAGGCAACTTATGCAAGGAGAGCAGATCCTCTGTCCCCAAATTTCCTGTCCCCTTGTGTCCCTCCACTTAAATCTTGACACATGTCCTTTTATTTAATGTTAGAATTAATTAGTGTTAAGTAAGAGATTATGTGTCAAGATTTAAGTGGAGGAACACAAGGGGGACAGGAAATTTGAGGACAGAGGATCTGCTCTCCTTATGCAAGTGGTATCACTATCTTTACCGATAACACCACAACTCTTATTTTTGCTACTTCTCAAAAATAATTTATAAGTTAAAAAAATAAGTTATAAATGAATATGTGAAGAGTATAAAATTATTTATAAGTTAGTTTGACTAATTTATAAGTAGTTGACGAACATGTCTATTCATCAATAACGTATTTTAAAATGATTTATAAATCATTTTAAGTTATAATTTATAAATAAAAATGTTCGACACTACTTTACTTATAAGTTAAAAATTAAGTTAAAATAAAATATAAAAGCGTTTGATTAAAATAACTTATAAATTAAAATAAAGCATAAAAGATTACTAAAATAAAGACAAAAAAAATCATTACATTTGATCAATTTTATTTATTTTAATATGACTGAGTCTTAGAATAAGCCATACACAGCACATAAATAATAAAATCCTATTTATAAACTTTATTAGTTTTTTAACATAATTTTTCATTTTCTTAATGTATATACAAACTATAGTTAACCTATATTCATCCTATTATTTAAAAAAAATTCACATTTTATATTTATTATTAGTTTTGTAATAAATATCAAGTAGAAAATATTTTAATTAATATTTTATTTATTTCAATAATTTTAAAATGTATTATTTAAAAAAAATGTTAATAAGTATGTTACCGAATATTACTAAGGATAGTTTAATATAAAAATATTTATTACTATTTAGATAATCTCAAATTAAATGTCTACTTAACTTAAATAATTTATTTTTTTATAATAATTTACCTATAATATCTTATTATTAATTGTTATATTTTTATTCTCTATACATATTTATAAAGCATCACTAAAAATATGCATAAAATTATACAATTAAATAATAATTTAAATATAAATAATTTTATCATTTTATTATTTCTCTTTAACATGCAGAAAAAGTGAATCAGGACTCCGAGTATTAATTATTATATTCATCAGGGGAGTTGGACTAGAGGATTTGTAGGGTTTAACGCTCTGTTTTGATCTCTTCCCCTCTCCCTCCCCCTTTGTAACAGAAGCCGACATCTCAACGCGGCGCACTCTATCTACAAGAAATTCATACATTTCATCTAGGGCTTTAGATACAACAAAGAGCGCACACACACACACACACACACACACACACACATATATATATATATATATATATATATATATATATATATATATATAGATTTTCATATCGAGGATTTTGTGTACAAAACTAATACTATTGTCTCCGATGATGGCTGATAGAACTCTGACGATCAATTACCCCTCAGAATCCAACGCCCCAGATAAGTTATCTGACCTAACCGCTTCGTCATCAGATTTATCTCTCTTCCAGAGGAAGATCGAATTTCATCTAGCCCGGAAAACATTCACTGGGTTCAGTAATGGAGGCGGAAATTTTCGGTTGGAGACTTTGAACCCAAACAGCTCAAATCCACAGAGAAACGTTCCCAAACCGATTCTGAATGGGAAGAAGGTAGATGGGTCAGAGGAAAATGGGGTGGATCCTGAGCTCAATTTTGGGATCACTTTTAGGAGAATTGTGAGTATGCTTCATTTTACCGTCTCAGTTTATGTATGGTATCTGTAAACTAGTTGGCTGTTCGTAGTCTTAGTTCTTTGTATCATTTGAATGGTCATTTCTCAAAAGTAGAATTACTGTACTAAATGTTATTTTTATATTTTCCCATCCGAATCATTGTTATGCAATGAATATAATTTGTTGGTACTTTTTTCTTCTGAACCGTCTTCTTTTCGCTGAAATTTATGTTTATATTATTTTTGTATTTATCCATCAAATGTTATGCGTTGAATATAAAATTTTGTCACGACTCCAGTTGTTGGTCACTTACATTTCTATGTTATTGTGTTTTTTTTTAATTCATCTCAAGTCTCAAATGCTCCTTCAAATACTGTTTTCCCCTTTTTTTGTTTCCTTTTCCATTTGGTGTATTATGTTGTTTCACGGGATATACATTGTAATTTTTTTTTGGATTCCATGCTTTTTCCCTTGGGAGTTATATTGTGTGGTTTTAATTCTTCTGGCATCATGTATATATTCAGTTTGTTTGCTTGTCGTTTTCGCTTGATAGAAATGTTATTTGGTTGGAAGATATCCAGTATCATAATGCTAGCAATAATTTTCAGGGTGCTGGTTTGGAAAATCTCGGAAATACTTGTTTTTTGAATTCAGTATTGCAGTGTTTGACATACACTGAGCCTTTAGCAGCATATTTACAGAGCGGAAAGCATCAAACATCTTGTGAGTCTCTCTTTCTACTTCTTAATTTCTATCAGTTCTCAAAGCCAGACATCTCCTTGCCTATTGTAAGATTATTCTAAATTACATCTCTTGTACACTTATAAGTAGAGCGATGGGGAGCCAATTATACTAAATTGATTTAGGAGCAAACCTCAAAATAAGCTCTGAGCAAGTGTAGGACTTCAAATAAGAGACATAATGAAGATATTATATGCATGAGAAAATGGAAAATGAAAGTGAATCAACATTAATTTGTGGTCCCACCATGTTTAAATCTTAGAATTGGGTACAGGATCTTCATCCTCGTTGGCTCAGTTATTTTACAAGTTCATGTTAGGCCTTCATAAGCAGTCTAGTCTTTTTAATTGGTATCTGGCCAACTCTATAACTACAATAGTACAATATTTAGCATCTAACAAGTTTTAATAATGGGGTGTGGTGATGCTTATGTTTTCAACCCAAGTTACTAGCTTCCCTTGGGTAAAAATGAAAAAGAATTTCTTTTATTGTATTTAGAGCATTCACAACAGTTTCTTTATCTTTATCCCTACTCTGCAGTGTTATTGGGTCATTCTGCAAAATAGGGATTCAATTTTTTCACTATGTACCCAACATGTTCCTTATATTATTTCTTAAATAATGAAATTTAAAAGTTCAAACAGTCAAAATATTAAATTAATAATAATCTTATAATTTATAAAAGAGAGTGTAATTTATCAATTATATTTTACTGTAAAATAATTTTTATTTTATTTTAAATTTTAAGTAATTTATGTAGTGAGTATTGAATGGATTGTAATTGTAAATGTACATAAGATCAATATTAACTTTTAAAAAGTTAATTTGTGATATTTTTAAATTTAAATTTATTATGATTCATTTAAATTTTGAAAATAATAAATTTTATAATTAATGGTACTTTTATAATATTTATAATTATATTGACATAAATTTATATCAATTTTAAATTTGAATACGTTTGAAATTATTTTTTTTTAAAGTCAATATTAAGTTTATTATTTGAAAATGAAGTAGTAAAAAATGTCGAGATGTGTATGATTGATGAGTTGTCCACTTAAATGAGGGTGTAAAATGTCATTTTGTATATATAGATAAGGGTCTTTTGATTCCCTCACACTGGGGAGTAAAATCATATATAGGGAGTAAAATAGAGAGTCAAATAAGGATAAGAAAACTGTTGGATAATGATTTGTTGATGTATTCTTTAAAATTGAGGATAGAGAGTTAATTAGAGAAATTGTTATTAATGCTCTTATAATTAAAGACATGAACTTAAAATCCTATGTGTACAGCAAGTGAACTTAGATGTACAAACATGTAGTTCTTGGTGTCGACTTCATTATAGAGAAATGTCATTAGAAGTTCAATACTTCAATTTTTCTTGGTGTCTACTTGATTATTGAAAAATGTTTTTAGAAGTTTATTTAACAAAATAGTTCTTGACTTACATAATTTGACATGACAGTAGCTTTATTTGGTATAATTTTGAGAAGATCACATTGACTAAAACGATATAGGTCAAGGTGTCAAAAGTTGAGAATCTAATTTCATTTAAGACTTGATAATTTATTTATATTTAAATGCAATCAGCCATCATAAAATGACGGTGATAGTGTAGCCATTGCTTGAGTCATACAAGGAACCATGCAATTGATTATTGGAATTTCCTTCTTATTATTTCTTAAGACCAACCCCAAGACATTTCTGTTATTTATTTTAAAATAGATTGCTATTAGATAGTGTCACCTCACGGCTCACATTGCCCATGTTAAGGTAGCTATGAAGTAGGATAGCGATGGAGCATGATAGATGATCATTTTAGTAAAGATAGCGAATAGTACATATGGAGAAGTCATGTATTTCATTTCCTAGTATTATGATGATGAAGAAAAAACAGATTATTGATAATGTTTTATCTCTTTATCCCAGTCTTCTCCTTCATTTCCCCTAATTCTGCCTTTCTATCTTCCCACTTTCTGATTTAATATCTTTTTCTTCTAAATTGGTTCCATTATTTTTATGATCTAGGTTTAATCCTAGATTTTTGTTCATGTAATAATTTGAATTTTGTTGTATAAAGTTATAAACTTCGAGTTTGAACCTTTTAAGTTTTGTGCAAAATTTAGAAATGCCCCCCTGGGGCGCATGCGTGTGTAAGTAAAGCAAAATTGAATATTTGATGAAGGATTTTAGACAAAATTGATTGACAGCAAGGATAACTCATTTAAGCCATAAATAAAGAGATTTTAAGCTGAAATTTAAGTTCACAATTTTCATCCAATGCATTTACCCATTTTTAAATTTGTCAACCCAAAGAGAAGATGGCCCTAGTAGAGCTTGATTTTTTTGAATATTTCTATTCTCAAAGAAGTTGCAGGCAAGCTGTGAACTGAACCAATGGGGTTTCTTTCACAGGTCTTTCTACACCCTACCCATGCAGAGAATATCAAAGAATCTTCAAGATAGATTTAAGTATTGAGAACATTACTATCATTTCTGTAAGCCCCAAGAGGATAAATGGTTTAAAAGAAAATATTTTTTGAGTGTAAAATTTCTTGAGCAAATTCTCTTTGCGATATAGATCGTGAATTGTCGCTCAACTTTCGGCTCCACATTTGCAATTTTGGTTGAGCTCGGAATCCATAATTCCCAAGTATGTTTGGTTGAAGTCTTGTAAGGGAAACTAGACTTGCATTAGGAATATTGTTGATGCCTTAACTATATATCGAACTATTCAATTCTGCTTGCGACTCTTCAGCTACCTTTTTTATCTCCTTGACTTGTGGTGTTGGGAAAGATATTAATATTCTTCTGTTCTAATAATTTGTTTATGAAGGTCGCACTGCTGGATTTTGTGCTTTGTGTGCAATCCAGAAACATGTTAGTCGTGCTCTACAGTCAACTGGGAGAATATTAGCACCTAAGGAGATAGTCTTAAATTTGCGGTGTATCCTTTTCATGGTTTATTAATTTTGTGATTATCAGTTGAAGTTACTTATAGAGTGTATTTGTATCTTATATATTTGTTTTCAACTTCTATATGTGAACATCTACTTTCTGATTGGGGGCTGATGTACTTGCACTGTGACTTTTAAGTTTCAAAGATAAAAACTGTTCACCTATAAATCCTCAATCTCCCAGTCATTTTGCTTATATATATTTTTATTGTAGTTGAGAGATTAAACAATTTTTGAAGGTGTACAATTTTCTGTAAATAGATTGAAGGCCAATATTCTGTCCCAAATTAGTTGTCCAGAATTGTCAGCTTAATTTCTATACAAAGAATAATGTTTCACCAATTTTTTTTAAAGTGACCTCATCAACCTGATATGTGTACTCCATCACAATCTCCAACTTTGAACTTAGTGTGGCCTACATTTTTCTATAAAAACATAGTATAAGACGTAATAGAAGGGAAAAATTGAAACAAACATTGTGTATTTAGTTTCTAAAAATGTATCAAAACCATTTGTGAACAACTGAATTGGCCACCATTTGGAATCCTTTGATTTGTTCTGTTACTATTCTTGAAATAGTATGTTTGATAAGTATTGAGGATGTTGATGTTTAAATCATGTCTACTTGGTTTTCTCAGAAGGCTGATATGGTCATTCATTTTGCACTAAGATTACCTTTTGACTTTTAATAGAGCCTCAATCATTTTGAAACAAAAATAAAACTCAAATGTGAAGCCTTTGTGAACTAAGCAATACTTAATCCTTCTTCACCACCCCCAAAAAAGATACAAAAAGAAAAGGAATTTCGATAGAGCTGAGGCAAGTTATTTTCATCCCCACATGATACCACAGTGCACAGTCATCTTCACCAAATACCTTAAACTATAATGAAGTAAATATATTCTGATATTCCCAAAATAGGGGATTCTAATTCCCTTGAAATTCTACTCTTGGAATCCTTGATCACGTAATTAGGCATATCACGCAATTTCCGAAATTCCAGGCAGGAGGATGCTCATGAATACATGGTGAATTTGTTGGAATCAATGCACAAATGTTGCTTACCTTCAGGAGTGCCTAGTGAATCACCAAGTGCTTATGATAAAAGTTTGGTCCACAAGATCTTTGGTGGTCGCCTACGCAGTCAGGTAATTCTTTACTCGGCTATGTTCTCTGTCCCTATTAAGTAGAGGTAGATGATATGCTGTCTTTAGGTATAAATCATAATTTTTTTTTGACTAAATGGTGTGAAATGCAAGGAACATTTCTTAATGGAGTTTCTTACGGTGCTGCAGAGAGTTTTTTCCAGTTCTTATGCTCCTGCCTTTTTCATTTGGTCACAGTCTCATTGTTTGTTTCAGGTGAAATGCATGCAGTGTTCCTTTTGCTCCAACAAGTTTGATCCATTCTTAGACTTGAGCCTCGAAATTGTGAAGGCTGAGTCTTTATGTAAGGCACTCACTCATTTCACTGCCAAAGAACAGTTAGATGGAGGGGAGATGCATTATCAGTGCCAGCAATGTAAGCAGAAGGTTAAGGCTCTCAAACAACTTACTATTCACAAGGCACCTTATGTTCTTACCATCCACCTAAAGCGGTTTGGTTCGCATCTAGCTGGACAAAAGATTGACAAGAAGATTCTTTTTGGGCCTACATTGGACTTGAAACCTTTCGTAACTGATCCACATGTAAGTTTAGTTACTTTATTAAGGTACTAAATATATTTCATTTAAAAAAAACATTTTTGAAATTTAGAAACTAGTAAAAATTTGAGTGCTTTCTGAATGTTTCAGTAAATACCACTTGTTTCATGCATGCCTTTCCATGTGTCCTTTAAAAATTCAATTGGAGTTTTGTTATTGACTGCAATGAACAGTGGACATAAAATGAAAAAAGTGTCGACTCCCTCTGTCTTTGTTCCTCGGTATTTGCATACATCTTCACTATTTCTTTGTGTGCCTCCCTCGTACTTTTGCATTTTGTTTGCTGTGCAAGGCATCTGTTTCACTCTCCAAATGCACTTTCTCGAAAATCTTGAAGATTTTAATGAGAATAAAAAAAGAGAGATGAGGAAGGGATAGAAGAGGAGGAAAAAAAGTGGAGTCGCCTTCTCTCTTATTGTCTTGGAGTTTAGGAAAGAAAAAAAAAGAGAAAAGGAGGATTTTTTTTCTTTTTAATACACACAAAGAGTTAATTTCTCTCCAAATTTTCTCATTTTTAAGAAGAAAATTTTGGAAAGAAAGTGGGTTTTTTATTTTTTTCCTCCCTTATTTTTCTTTCCTGAAAAAATTCGAAGATGTGATAGTCGATAGACACCAACCACATTCCATTTTTCTTTCTTTTTTTCTCTTCTTTTCTCTTATTTTTTAACTAACAGAGACAGGTTGCGAAAATTCACACTAGTTTTTGAGTTCATGAAAACATGATTTGGCAAGGGAATTAGTGATGTATAGGAGGCATTAGTGATGGTGTCTCCATGTGCACTCTGGTAGGATACTTGGGGGTGTGCCAAATCTACGAAACAGGAATATCACCCTTTGTCCCATTTTAACAGAACACTATTTTTAGCTGCGTTTGCCATGGATTTTAAGGTGTTGAAATCAAACTACATTTACCTGCCTATATATCTTCCCAACATGCATCTGAAAATATATTCAGTATATTTTTAGGAGAAGTGATATTTGTGCTTCATTCTACTTTTAGAATGTACTCTCCCGTCCCAAATTAAATTCCCAATTTTGACTTTTTTATGTCAAATATATTAATATATTTTTTTAAATTATAAATTTGGGGTTAGTAGTAAAATGTATATACTTTCTTTAAGTTGTAATCTCTTCACCTATATTTTGGCAAAAATAGTACAAAAATTACTTTTAAAAATAATGAATTTGACTTTAAAAAGTTGGGGCATTTAATTTGGGACGGAGGGAGTAGCAAATAACATACTAGTTCCTCATATATAGATGTATTTTACATTCTTACTATTTAGTTTAAAATCTACGAGGGACTAAGTGACTAACATGTCACTTGCTGCAGTCTAAAAATTGAGGGCCCTCAAATGGTAAAAATTGAGGGCACTCAAATTGTAAAAATTGGAGTGTAAATATCATTTTACTATTTGTTTTGTACATATGAAATATATGTTTTCTCAGAATGTTACGAAATCTGTTTGGATCACAGATTAAGAAGGGGATAAAATTTGTGGTGATTGATTTTGTTCATTACCTATAATCAAACAGGTTAATCAAGTTTTCTTAATAACTTTTAAATGGTACTGTCAGCAGCATCATGTAGTTGGTATATGTTGCTGGTGGCAATAATGTCGTGTAGATTGTACATGTGCCTTCTCTTACAACTTTAATGGTTCTTGTTTTTCCCCTCTTCGTATACACTGCAGGATGGAGATTTGAAGTACACTCTCTATGGTGTTTTAGTTCATGCTGGGTGGAGCACCCATTCGGGGCACTATTACTGCTTCGTACGCACATCCAGCGGCATGTGGTACTCGCTTGATGACAATCGGGTACTAGATATAACTTCAGTAATGGGTGTTGACTTTAGGTCTTAGGAGTTCATTGGATAAAATTGTTTGAGATTTTAGTCTTTTTTTTTGTCCTTGTGCTGTTGCTGCTTGGTGTTGGGTAGCTACACGCCTTTTTAAAAAAAAAAACTGTGATGGCTTCAGAGTTGTAATTACTTCTTTTCTCCCCTCCCCCATTGTTTTGAGCTAAACCATTATTCATGATGTAATGATGAATGTGGGACAGTGGGAGCAGATTGATAACAACAATCAGCTTCATTCATTTTTCCCATAATCTTGTTGTGGTATTCTGCTTGGTCTTCTTGACCTTCTTGTCACTATTCCAAATATTGTACAAAGCCCACCATTTCTGCTATACAGTGTTCTACCACATTTCAATTTTTTTGTTCAGATCTTCCTATCTTCTTTACACAGCCAAACCACTATTGTGAGTGTCATGAAATCTGTGTCATATGGTACTGTTTTGAGATCTGATATGAAAATCTCTTGGACAAAGTTGGGAGAAGTAGGAGAAGGCTCGCTGCTTCGAATTCTAGTTACTGCTGGCCAAACACCAGTTTGCATAGTCTAATAGTCCTTTATTTTTTTAATTGTTTTTTAATTTACTTTTGCTGCACTTGTTGATTCACAGGTGGTTCAAGTTAGTGAGAAGAAGGTTTTGGATCAGAAAGCATACATGTTGTTCTATTATCGAGATAAAAGAAATTTTGCTTCAAACAAGCCTCTTGATGTTGCTCAGAAAGAGATCATGGCGACAAATGTCATGGGAAGAAACAAACCTTATTTAAATTTCAATCAAGAATTAAAAGGAACCATTGAAAGTGGTCGAATTGAGGCAAGAGTAAATGATAAAATGTCTGCTGCTGCTGTTGCTCAGAGAGATTCATTAAATGCAGGTGCATCCTTGGAGACTCTAATCAATGATGTCCCTAATCAGACTCTTACTAGCTTTAAGAAAGGAGAGTGCTCAGCACCTAACAAGGACACTCCCTTGGAACTTTCTTCAAGAATACCACCGGTAAAGGATTCTGTGAAGGGATCTTCCGTTACAAGCCGAAAAGATGGAGAATGTTTGCCGCAACAGGATTCTTCTGTTAATGGCTCCAATGTGCCTTTTAAACCTGATAATGCTATGATCACAACAAGCAATGCTAAACTTGTTGAATGTGATCCAGATAGAAGTTCTAAAAAAGATGCTGCCAATATTGTTGCCGTACCACCCAGCTGCAACAGCATTCTGAAATCCGTTACTAGTAAAGATTTAAGTGACTCAGGTACTATATCACCAAACAGCAATGAGTTCAGAAACCCCAAAAAAGATCTTGATGCCTCAATTGCTATATCACCCAACTGCTGCATCCCTGAGAGATCTCCTGGGGTTACTAAAATGACAAAGAAGGCCCCCTCTGGAGAGGTATTTAATGCTTTAGTCCCAAGTTCAGGTGATATGCATGTTATTTTATTATATATAACATTGATATTTCTTCCTTCGTTTAGATTGGTGGTGAAGCTTCATCACTGGATCCTAGTACGAGAAAAATGGAAAAAGTCCTCCCTGTAATGTCTTCAAGTCCAGCAAGCCGGGAAAATAGTCAGGTAAGTGTCTATCTCATTAAATATCTTCAAGTTTAGTTTGTCAATTTATAATTTCTTTAATTTTCATTGCAAAAAGTCATGTGATAATGTTCAGGGAACGGCAGTTACCAAATCAGCAGAACTATCAAGCCTGCCAATAACAAAACCTATATCGGTTCAAAAGGATGTTGTAACAAAACCTATATCAGTTCAAAAGAATGTTCTTAAAGGAAAACCCAGCCAAAGGCTAAAAAAGAAGCTGTCGAAGTGTCCGATTATAAAAATGCATCTTACCTCCAAGATCATTTTTGGGACATCTTTAAGTGTGCGTAAGAAAAAACATAAAAGAAGCAAAAAGTGCACATCAGGGACCACAACTCTCAGTCAGAAACATTTGTTGGATGGAGATAATTTACCATTGGATCTTCAGCCATCCACTTCTGACAGATGCAAGACAATGCCATTTGTTGGTTCAGCTCACTCTCAAAGAAAAGGGCAGACATCTGGTTCCAAGAAGAAAGAGAAAAACTTTGTGGAAAATAATGTGGTATCAAACTCTAATGGTAATTTTTTGATGGACGTCACTGGCAAAGAGTTCATAGAGAGAACCGGTCAGAGTGGTGCTGTGCTTGCAGTCGTTGATCGATCACAAAAGAGTTCTTGCATAGTTTCATCAGCAGGAAGCCAGTTGGATGACAGAGGACTTGATAATTCGAGAGATAGCCGAAGAGACTCGATGCAGAATGGTCTGATGAGTATGCTTACCAGAGGTTTAGAGGAGACAATAGGTGATAATTATTTGGGTTTCTGTTTAATCCCCCGTTCAATATTTTGATGCTGCATTTGTTAATGTAGAATACAAACTGAATATTGCATATATTACCTGCTTCTATCTGTTTGGTGAAATTTGGTTAACTTACTGTGTTTGGCCTTTGTTGCTTGATTCCAGTTGCACGTTGGGATGAGATAGAATCCTATCCATCACATATGACAGAACCAAGTGGTGTGCAAAATGTCAGTATTGGTTATGTTGCAGATGAGTGGTAAGTTGAAATGCACTATGTATGGAAACAATTCTGTTAAGTGTAAAATTCTTTTGCTATTGAAACGTGTGATGATGATCATTGCAAAAGTTTCTAGTCTACATTCACTGCCAAACTCAAAAAGGGTTGAAAATGTGATGATTCAGATTAAGTTAGCTTGTGTTAAGTTTGTTTGAGTATTTGTTTGCTACCTTGCCAGATGTTTTCTAAGTGGGTTTGGTCACACCTCTTGTTGACTTGGAGTAGGATTAGTGTTGCTGAATCCAATGTTGTCTAATTAGTAAATATAGACGATTCAGAGTGGGAATTTGGCTTACTTTGTGCTACAATTTATTTATTAGGGGTAGTACAAGTTTGTGAGACCTAAGGCGATGAATTAATACTTTTGTATTGAAACTCGGTGAATCGATGTCATCAATGTGGCTTAAGGTCGAATCGATCATGAGATTTGCCTAGACTCTCAAACGTGTGCCTTCATTTTGTTTGCAATGACACTTAGTTTCAAATTTTTGACTTCACCAGGGATGAAGAGTATGATCGAGGTAAGCGGAAGAAGGTACGGTCTTTCAAGAATGACTTCAGTGGGCCAAATCCATTCCAAGAAATCGCGAACGTGAATTCGAAGTTAAAGAAGGCAAGGATAGATCATTCCATCTCTGGAAACAAGCCATACAGGATATGATGGGAGCAGATCTGCGCCTGGCTTTTCGGACATGTTCAGGTGTTGCCCAATTGCTTAGGAATAAGCTGATTTTGAGAAAATTTTCCTTTTTTTTTTAATTTTCTTGTGGGTTTTTGTTCTTGGTGAATTTGAGAAACCTGGGTTTTTTGAATTTGAAATTATTATTAATGTTCAACAGTTGTATGAGACAGAGGAGGAGGAGAGGTCTCCTGGCTGTTTGAGGAATGTATCAATCTTTAGTAATTGTACTGCTATTAGGTTGTTTTGGGGAAATGATTGCTGAGATTTTATTTACTTTTCTACCGGGGGGATGGTACTGAACCGGTGTCGTGATGTTAATTAATGGAAAGGGGTTTGTTCGGAAGCTCTTCATATTTGGCTGCTGCTTCTATTAAAGTTACTTGTTGTAGACTGACTGCGTCCAGAATAATAAATTTGTTTATTATTTAACATGTGCCTCCCGATCTATTAGTGGTCTCTATGAAACAGGACCAGGACCAGGACCAGGACCAGGACCAGGACTAACTGTATATGCAAGTAAGTAGTATATAACAAAACAAGCCAAGATTAATTTGGTTTGGTTTGGTTGGTGTAAAAAATGTAGTAGCATGCTTGTAATCCTTAAAAAGTGAGAAGCAGCTTATTTAAATTAGAAAAGGTAGTTGCATTATGGTTTTAAGGAAGGATTGAGATGCAGCAAGCAAGCAACCCTTGATTATTGAAACTTTAATGATGGTGGGACACTTATAGTCCAAAGGGATGTGGGTAGGTGGTGAATATTTATTTAGATTTTAAAAGATGTAGTACTACTACTACATTGGGAGTTAAATAAAGAATTTTTAGATAAATAAAAGAGGTCTTGGTCTTGGTCTTGGAGTTGGGTTTTTCTTTCTAAATACAGAGCAAAATTTAATTTAACACCAAAAACTGTAATTGCATCAAACGTTGGCATCAATGATATGGGTGGGTCATGGGTAGAGTAGAGATGATTAATGTCAGGAGCAAGCGGGCTGGCGGGTTGGGCTGTTTGAATTACTACTAGTATAACTTTATATGCATGGAGGAGTGTGAGTGTGACCGTGACCGTGACCGTGACCGTGACCGACCTCATAATAATAACTACCAGTAGGCGGTAACACAAAAATTGTACTAGTATAATGGAGTGGAGTGTGACCGACCTCATAATCATTACCCGTGCTGTGTTCCTCAATTGAGCAAGAAATACGTAAACTTAAAATATAAAGACCAGAAAAGAAAAATACAACTATACGAGTGGAGTATTTGAAACATAAACAAAATCTTTATTAGTACTCCAGTATCAAATGGTAAAAGAGCATGCTAAAAAAGATCTTTTTTTGACCCAAGGACAAAATTGTAATCAGGCCAGAATTTGATTCCCAACCACAAACAGCCACGGGCCTCGAACATCATCTAACCTCGTTTATATCAAACGACTGAGACTCGCTCTATATTTAACACTTGGTTAACAAAAATATTACTCCACTAGTATAGATTTACTGCATGCTGTTGCTGTAACATGGAGTACTAATTATTAATTTGCCACAAGTGAAAAAAGAATAAGAAGAAGAAGAAGAAAATTCCTTACGAATCAAAAATCAAACATTGTACTACCACCTAACAACCAACGAGTTAGTTAATTCTTAGATTGATGATAAAAATCGAGGACCTTGAACCCATTTCCTATAATTAAACTAATCACCTATCGCTTTATTGTTTCAAAATCAAATTAAATCAATAATTTATCTCGCACAGATGAGATAGTAAGCTTGGATAGAATAGTTATGCATTAATAAAACGTAAATACGAGTGAAGGAAACTGTAATTGTAGGGACCAAAATCAACTCAATAATTAAATTAATGATAAGGTTCAATGTTTCTTAAACTCAAATCATGATACAACTAATTGGTCCCACGTTGCACTTTTTATTCAAAAAGAAAAAAAAGATAGATGGATTACTACTTACTAGAGGAAAACATTCAACACAAGTTACTCTTCTTCATTCACACTCCTCGTCTAGCAAATACAACTATCTTGCGCTTTATTATTTTTAATTGTATCATGCTATTATTATTTAAATATTAAGGCTCGACTTGCAATGGACATCTTTGAAATTACTAAATTGTTATCTCTGTACTAAAATATAATATAATTTAAAATTAATATAAATTCATTTAATTATTATTAATACAATAATAAATATACTACTAATTAATTATAAGATTTATTAGAGTGGCCATAAAATAAGAAGAAGAAGAAGAAAAAACAAGTATGAAGAATTCTTGGAGCGCCCTACTAATTAGGTAACTAAACTCGCAAATTTAAGCCTTAATCATCGTGGTTGAATTCAAAACAAGTTCTTGATGGGCAGAGGGTGTTGGCCTTGGGGGTGAGAAAAGAAAAGATGCTTTAAATTTTACTACTACTACTAGTACATACTAGCTTTTCCTTAATTTTTTGAGCTACGATGATTTCTATCCATAAAGAATTTCAAAAACTCAAATTGTTGCCTTTTATAAATAAGAAAATTTTTATAGACAAAACCCGAAGCAGAATCATTGAATTCCAGGCTAAATTTCACCAACCCTGAAGACATTTCTTCCATGTCATTTATGAACCCTAACTTCTTCTGACCACTCCACACACCATACTCAATTTTGTATTCCCAACATACCCTTCTCTCCTCTGTAACCCTCCTAGTTTTCATTTAAAAAGCTATTTAAAAGGTGCACAAAAAGAATTCAACTTCATGTTGTTCAACATATATAGACAAAAGCTCTTTCAGTTGGGTTGTTTTCCTTTCTTGGACCTGCAGGGCCTGGTAAGGTTAGCTCAATATTTATTCTCTCTCGTGTATTACTCCCAATACAGTACTACTACTTCTCAATAACCCACCACTTCTTTTCTACTGTGAGCTTTTGGGATTTTCTGAGATTGCCCAAAAATTTTAGTTACTCTTCTGAGTTTTGAGTTGCTGTTTAGAATTAATTCTCTCGAAATTCCACTGGCCTGTGAGTTGGGACTTGGGACGGTGGTGGTTATGGATTTAATGGCATTTCAGATGCTGCCATAGTAAAGGCAGAATCATATATTTATTGCAAAAAAAGAAAAGAAAAGAAGGTGGTATTTATTGAAGAACTGAGAAAGAGAAAGGGTTTTGAGGTAGCTAGAGGGGCTTGGTTCGGTTTCTTTCCTTTGTTTTGGAGTTTAATTAACCCATTATCTTCAGATGGGTGTCAGTGTTTTATGTTCCATTTTGGTTGTAACATTGTTCTTTCAGCCATTGGTTTGTCAACAACCCAATACAGATGGGTTCTTTGTTTCTGATTTCTTGCAAAAGATGGGTTTAAATTCTTCTCAATTTCACAACTTCTCCAATCTTGTCTGCTCATGGCAAGGTGTATTTTGTGATACCAAACAAGAAAATGTTATTAAGCTGGTAGTTTCTGGTTTGGGTCTATCTGGTCCCATTCCTGATACCACCATTGGAAAACTCAGAAAGCTTCAATATTTGGATCTAAGCAACAATAAAATCACTGCTCTGCCTTCTGATTTCTGGAGTCTTGGTTCACTCAAAAGTCTAAATCTCTCATTTAACCAAATCTCTGAGAACCTCCCAAGCAACATAGGCAATTTTGGCCTACTTGAAAGTTTGGATCTTTCTTTCAACCATTTCTCTGGGAATATCCCTGAAGCAATCAGCTCCCTTATCAGTTTGCAAGTTCTTAATCTTAATCAAAATGGGTTCGAGTTCACCATACCACACGGGATTCTGAATTGCCAGTCTTTGGTTTCCATGGATTTTTCGACAAATCGGCTGAATGGTACTCTTCCTCATGGTTTTTCTGCTGCATTTCCTAAGCTCAAATCCTTGAACCTTGCTGGCAATGAGATCCATGGACGCGGTTCAGATTTTTCAGGGATGATATTGGTTACCTCCCTTAACATTTCGAGTAACCTTTTTCAGGGCTCCGTGGTTGATATTTTTCAGGGGCCATTGGAGTTGATTGATTTGAGCCACAATCAGTTTGAAGGTCATATTTCTCAGGTAAATTTCAGTACCAGTTTTGATTGGTCTCATTTGGTTTATCTGGACTTGTCTGAAAATCGCCTTAGTGGGAAGTTTTTTGATAACTTGAACCAAGCTCAGAATCTCAAGCACCTCAATCTTGCACACAATAGATTTTCCAAACAAAAGTTCTTGCAAGCTGATATCCTCCCTAATTTAGAGTATCTGAACTTGTCTGAGACTAATTTAATAGGCCACATTCCCGTTGAAGTTTCAACATTGAGTGATTTGAGAACTCTTGATCTTTCCAAAAACCATCTCAGCAGTCATATTCCACTTTTGAGTACCAAAAGCCTCCAAATGTTTGATGTCTCATATAACAACTTAAGTGGAGACATTCCTTTATCTCTCGTAGAGAAACTCCCTTGGATGGAGAGGTACAACTTCTCTTACAACAACTTAACCCTTTGTGCTACTCAATTCTCCGCTGAAACCCTCCAATCAGCTTTCATTGGGTCATTAAACAGCTGCCCAATTGCTGCAAACCCAAGTCTCTTTAAAAGGAAAGTTCCAAGTCATAGGGGGCTCAAGCTTGCTCTGGTTTTAGCCCTCTCAATGATCTGTTTGCTAGTGGGGTTACTGTTTTTGGCCTTTGGTTGCAGAAGAAAAACCAGAATGTGGGTTGTCAAACAATATTCTTACAAAGAAGAACAGAATATTTCAGGCCCCTTTTCATTTCACACCGAGTCCACAACTTGGGTAGCTGATGTTAAGCATGCGACATTAGTCCCAGTAGTGATCTTTGAGAAGCCATTGTTGAACTTTACATTTGCAGACCTCTTGTCTGCAACTTCAAACTTCGATAGAGGTACATTGTTGGCTGAAGGGAAGTTTGGACCTGTTTATAGAGGATTTTTACAAGGTGGGATTCATGTAGCAGTTAAAGTTTTGGTCCACGGATCCACCATGACAGACCAAGAAGCTGCAAGGGAGCTCGAGTATCTTGGTAGAATCAAACACCCAAATCTTGTTCCACTGACTGGTTACTGCTTGGCTGGTGAGCAAAGGATTGCCATTTATGATTATATGGAGAATGGAAATTTGCAGAATTTGCTTCGCGACCTTCCACTTGGGGTTCAATCTACAGATGATTGGAGTACAGACACTTGGGAAGAAGATGATAATAATGGGATTCAAAATGTTAGTTCTGAAGGGTTGTTAACAACATGGAGATTTAGACACAAAATTGCACTTGGGACTGCTAGAGCACTTGCATTTCTCCACCATGGCTGCTCCCCTCCTATAATCCACAGAGATGTTAAAGCTAGTAGTGTTTATCTTGATTTGAACTTGGAACCGAGATTGTCTGATTTTGGATTGACTAAGATTTTTGGGAATGGTATCGAGGATGAGATTGCTCGTGGATCACAAGGATATGTGCCACCAGAGTTTCTTCAACCAGAAACTTGCTCTCCAAGAGGAGCAACACCGAAATCCGATGTTTATGGATTTGGGATAGTTCTCTTTGAGTTAATTACTGGGAAAAAGCCTGCCGATGATGATTATTCAGAAAAAGAAGCAACTTTGGTTAGTTGGGTTAGAGGATTGGTAAAGAAGAACCAGGGTTCAAGAGCTATTGATGCAAAAATCCGAGGAACAGGACCAGAGGCTCAAATGGAGGAGGCCTTAAAGATTGGATACTTATGCACGGCTGATCTTCCCTCTAAGAGACCAAGTATGCAGCAAGTTGTGGGACTTTTAAAGGATATTGAACCAGTTATGAATCAATGAAGAGAGCTAAAGCTCAGGTCTTTGCATTTTTCTAATTCGCTCCTCTCCTTTTATTGTCATGAGTTCTTTCTAAATATGGTGCCTTGAGGGGATTTGTACAGTTGTCCTTAGATCCTGTTTTAGAATAGGCCAACTTTCTTTTTAGTTCACCACTGTTGGTGGCATAGATTCTTCTTTACACAGGTTTGATCCATGTTAATCTTGATTTTTAGCCAAAAGACCACAGAAGGATGAATTTTTCTCTAAAATTAAATTGTTCTTGGTAGGATCTTTCTTTTGCTTCTTAATTTGCAGTAATCTACTGAGTGCTTCAAAAACAAAAAAAGTTGTGCCAGAGTTATTTTTTTTTTGCTTTCTTTTACAGTATAAATGGAAGAACTGTTTGGTTTACCTGCTTGCCATCTGGGTTTATGATAGTATGTATAACTATAAACAACGCAGTAACACGTAGTAACACTAGTAAGACAAAAAACATATACTAGTGTTTGTTTCTTGTACTTGATTTTTTTTAGTAGCATTTTGTTTGTGCAGACCTAGAGTTGTATTGTCATTTGTCAGTGGGTTTGCATGTTTCTTCTATAATAAAGAATTCTGCCTCTGGAAATTGAATATTTTTAAAGGGGAGTGATATTATCCCTTTTTTTTATATATTTTATTTTTTAACAAAAATAGTGGGCCCACATGCGGAGACTGCAGAAATATCAGTTTACCTTTTAAAAGTCCCATACTCTGTATATGTAATATAGTTCACTAGTACTACTTTTTTGTGTGAATGACCTTTTGTAGTTGAGCGTACCATGACATTCCCGACTCCTGAGGTCCATAACGTGCAGTGATCACGGGGCCACAATTTATTGGGATTTGAACTACATCCATGAAGTCGTGCTTCTTGTTTGTATACATTGTAAAATGTAAGGTGAAATTTACTACATATGCTGCCTTATTCTTATAAAATAAAAAAATATATATTTAGTTGTGATTGAATTATTTTAATTTTTTAAAATTTATAAATTTTATTTTTTGAGAAGGAATAGTATGAAATAGCTTATCACAATTAAAACGAAATAAATCATTACACTCTATATTTCATTCCTTCATCGAACAAGAAAAGCGAGTCCACAAGATTTGAACCCTTATCTTTATATCAATAAAAGCTAGTCATACCAATAGTGTAAGATTTACTTAATTAATGTTGTATTTGAGATTGATTATGTCATTTATTGTAATTGTATTGATATCTTATTTGTACATTAAAATGTCACAAGTGTTTCTATATTTTGGAATTAAGATACCAATGACTGAAATGCTTAGAAAAAGTTGGTTGGTTTCCGATAGTTTCAAGAAATTAAGTTATATAGTTCGTTCCAAAATGGAAATATATTGGCCCTATGAAAATGATGTTTTAATTTTCCATCACCTTGAGGACTTTAACTAATCTTTGTATACCAAAGACTGAAATGTTTAGCAATAGTTTGAAAACGAGGGTGCTATTTTCAACCAATTAGCTACCAATTTTCAGCTTCTGGCACTCAATTTTCAATGGTTTCTATCAACCGGGGATGACTTCTTCTACTAAATCCAAGTCAATTAAAAGTCCCCTTGGAAGTGATGTTAATGACTGATTTGCAAGTTATATTTGCATGTGTTCATACTCCCTCAATTCGGACTAATCTCTCCACCGCAAAGGCTTGTGAAAGAGGTTTACGCTTGTTGTGACCCCTATGTTGCTTTGAGTGAGAGTCGAATTCAAGACCTTCGAGTTTACGGATGAATTCAAATTATCCCTTAAACTACTGAGACAAACGACAGGTTAAAGGAAATTAATGACATCTAACTATTTGACTTTTAGAGAGATGTGTAATAAGTGATATTCGAGTTATTTATAAATATAGCTGGAGAATCAATCTACCATTATCAGTAGCATTAACTTAAATAAATCTTTTATATATATATCCCATTCCGCCGTCTCTAGCATATGTTATTAATGTAGCATAAGATTTCAGACAAGATGATTGTATTAAATTATGTCAATACGTTCACATACTACTATGTATAAGGTAGTAGATTAGCTTTCTATCCCCCACCTACCTCGGATTAGCTTTCTATTAGTATAACATATAAATTAAATCAACTGATTGACATAAATTGACATAAATAAAATCAATCCATAAAGTTGAAATATTTGAGTGGGTTAGGGCTGAGGGCGGGCGCCAACTGATGGGTCATGGCCCAACTACCAAAAAATACTAATCCTACTCCACTGGGTTTGGATCACATCACATCCTCCTCCTATTCTGCCTTTGTGCTACTATAAAACACTATAATAAGAGTTAATCGAAAAGGAAGAGAAAAAGAAGCATCAGTTTGAGTCCAAGGCCGACGCCGGGGCTTCCAAGACCTTCCCTCAGCAGGCTGGTACCATCCGCAAGAATGGCTACATCAACATCAGAGGCAGGCCTTGCAAGGTCCTCTCCCTCTATACATATATTTATATGCACACTCGAATTCCTATTCCTGTTTCTTTCTTATTTGATTGTTTCTGTTGTGTATTTTCAATAAATTATAGGTATCCAGATCTTGCTAGGTCACCGTGTTGTATATATGTATGTTTGTGTGTGTGTGTGTGTGTGTGTATATATATATATATATATATATATATATATATATATATATATGTAATGATCCACAGTGATGGGAACTTCTATCCTTCCAACCCAATTTGGGCCGTCCTTTCATAATCAAATGGCTTAGAAATAAGGCTACTGCATAACAGTTATTAGGAACCTCACAAACTGGTACGGGCCACATACCATATACCAAATGTCTGTTATTCCCCAAATGCAATAAAAAGAAACACTGCACAATAGTTATGCGATACCCATTTTTAATTAAAAACACCTACTGCACAACAATTGTGCGTATAAGTTTGGCTTTTGTGTAGTAGTTATTCGAGAAATTAGCTGCATGTAGGATCCCCGTGTTCACCTCCTCTGCTAAAGCCCCTATTGTTCACAAAACCCATTAACCATCATTATCAATTAATCATTAATTTATGAGACAGTGTTTTATCTTGCAATTACCGTCACCATTATATAGTTTTGAAATGGCCTACTTCTATCCCATCCTAAGTAAATGATTTAACCATTTCCATCTCCCCTCCTATGGCTGAAGGAAAAACTTTTCTGTCACAAATATACATACTTTTCCTTACTGTTACATTTATTTTGTTCATTGTCACCATTTATCACTGTATGGTGACAACAACATGCTAGGGTCCTAGGCCACACGGACATACGGAGCATCATTGAGAACTCGATAGTTGAGCTTATCTCGACTCATAAGTACGAAAAAGGCAAGGGATTTCACGATGGATAGTGGTCGGTGTGTTTGAGCCTGTTCAAAGAGGGCGATGAAGTATGTACTTTGCCCGAATGCCGCATCCAAATTGTTCAATGTGTCGTGCCGGACCAATACTACACCTTCGTCTTCACCGCTTGTAATTAATTCATCAAATTCAGGTTTGGATGAATACACAAGGAGATTGGAATTTAGCATGTCACAAGATTTAGGGGTGCAACTTTGAATTTCTGGATCGAAGATGTGGAGAAGCCTATAGTTGCTGTGAGTTTTGGATGAGAGATGTAGAGTTTAGTTTTGAGATATTGAACTCAATGAACGGGATTTGGGATTTGATGGATAAAAGCCTAGCCGCACAACTATTGTGCGGTAGGATTTTTATATTCATTCAATTACCGCATAACAGTTCTGCGGTACCCCATTTTACTCCTTTGAGAGAAACAAGGTCAATTGTTATGTGGACCAAGTACCACATAACAGTTTGTGAGGCTCCTAATAACTGTTATGTGGTGACCTCATTTCCTAGCCTTTTGATTACGAAACAGACGGCTCAAATTGGATTGGAAGGATAGAGGTTCTCGTCTCATTTTGGTTGTGAATCACTGCCTTATATATATGTGTGTATGGATGTACGAGTATGTGTTTGTTTTGGGTTTATTAGGTTTTTCACGATAATTTCCTCTAGCCCTATTGAACTTTTTTTGTTGTTGCAATTATAGAGTTGAGTAGGGGTTATTTTTCCTGCCACTTGTGACTGAATTGTGTGGATATACTACTCATAACTACTCACTAGATATATGCAATAAGTTAAGAATAGATGATGACTAAGTGAGATTGATTTTCTATTTTCCATGTAGATTTATTCTAGTCATTTAGAAAATTGTGTCCTTTGTTTTGGTGTATGTTTGGTATTTGGGTATGTTACTTCTCTCTTTGTCCCTCTTGAAATAAAAAATAATAAAATAAATAATATTTGTTCCACACAAGAGTCATCATTGTATTAATAGCAATATAAAATTACATAATATTGTAATCATAATTTTCATTATTATGTTATCACTTCTAAACTAACAATTTAGTGTTTTTAGGAATAAACATCGAACAAAAATACATCCACAATATTTGTAAATTTTGCAAATTTGATTTTTTTTGTGGAACGGATATAGTAGGATATTATCAGTATGGTGGAGTAGCATGATGCAAACCTAGATTTCTTAGATCCCTTTTTGGAATTAGATTTCGTTCGCCCTTTTAATCAATTTGCATGCAATAAGATATCTTTCCTTTTGCTGCATGTAGAGTATGTTTGTTGAGCTCCTGGACTAGATTGAGGGCAAAACCACGATTTTTGTCTATAAAAATGTTCCTTAATCTCATGGAAAGATTGTAAAAGTTCCCTTTCCTTAATCACATCGGCACAGAAAAGTATTTATACTTTGTAAGATGAAATAAGCTTTTTAATTACATGATGCGATACAATAGTTATCATTTTCAATCCACTCAAGTTAAAGTTTAACGTTCATTTTCTCCATCTCAGTTATTATACCAAAGCTTGGGACTCTCTCTCTCTCTCTCTATATATATATATATATATATATAGGGAAATGATCCATATAATACGTTGGCTCTGGACACTGTTTCAACTAACTGTTATCCAGCCGTCCAAAATTAGAGTGCATGGCTGAGATGAGGGCCCAGCCGCTAGAGGGAGTAGTGACCAACAATAATTTGATTAATTTTCTTTGTTGGCCGCCAAAGAGAGTAGCGGTCAGTCAAAATGTATTCAAATCGTGGGCTGATTTGGGGGTTTGGCCCAGCCGCTAGAGAGAGTAGCGGCCAAATTAACCTTATCCTAAGACAGAGATCTAACATTTTACTCCATTCCCATCCAAATTCTAAAAAACTGCAGAAATATAGCTTCGGAGAGAATCTGCTAGTTCTGAAATCACTTGTTTGTGCGATAAATTTTTGGTAAGTCTTCATCAATGGCTTTCATGCCTGCTACAAATATATTTTCATCTAGCTCTTCTGAATCTTTTGCTAGTTTAGAATGTGGAATTGAATCGGAGTATGTTAATGATGGTGAAAGTAGTAGTACAAAGGTAATGGTTCCTTATGTTGGTCAATTATTTTCTAAATTAGAAGAAGCTGAATTTTTTTATATATCCTATGCCCAAAAAAGTGGATTTGAGATTAGGATTGCTACGAGTCGTAAACATGCTCACAGTAATGATTTGACGTCAAGGTTATATGTATGTAAACAAGCTGGTAGACCAACTGTTGTAAAGAATTCATTAGATGATGAATGTGATAACGATAAGAAAACAAGACAACGAGACACAATTGGTCGAATACTATGCAAAGCTAGAATGTATGTTGTCCATGGTAAGATAGAAGATAACTGGCGTATTTCGGTTATTGAGTTGGATCACAATCATCAGTTAGTGACACCTACCAAAGTAGATTTGATTGAGACACATAGAAATATTACGCCGGTAGCAAGAAAATTAATTGACACATTAAATCAGGCGGGTATTGGACCAAGTAGGATGATGAATATTTTGAGCACAATGGGTGGAGGAATTCAAAATGTAGGTTTTAGTGACAAAGATGTTCGTAATGTAATTAGGGATTTAAGGCGTGACTCAGAGGATGAAAATGATGCACAAGCTGCAGTTAATTATCTGAAAAAATTTGATTCTAGCAGTGCGAGTAAATTTTTCTTTCGTGTCAAATCAGGTGAAGACAATCGCATAGCTTGTATCTTATGGGTAGACGCCCGATCAAGATTTATGTATCAACGTTTCGGAGATGTGGTTACAATTGACACTACGTATAGGACAAATAGGTATAGTATGCCATTTGTTCCATTTATCGAGGTCAACCACCATTATCACTCTGCTTTATTTGGATTTGCATTGTTAAGGGATGAGATAGAAGACACTTTCAGTTGGGTCTTAGAGACGTGGCTTGAAGCCATGGATTACAAGGCTCTTGTAACCATCATCACTGACCAAGATAAAGCCATGAGCAATGCTATTGGTAGGTTACTCCCATCCACTCATCATTTATTATGTTCTTGGCATATTAGCAATAAATTTCCAAAAAACTTACATCATGTTTATGCGGAACACCCAACGTTCAAAGATGATTTTAACAAATGTGTGTATAATTCATATTCCATCGACGAGTTTGAAGAGCGTTGGGAAATACTTATGAGAGAATATGATTTGTCTCAAAATGAATGGCTCATAAGTTGGTATGTTGTGAAGGAGAAATGGATAAGTGCATACACAAAGAGATATTTTGTTGCGGGAATGACAACCACCGGAAGAAGCGAAAGTATGAATCATTTTTTTTATTCTTATGTGAATGCTTCAACAGGCATGAAAGATTTTATCGTCAAGACTCAGAAGGCTATTGAAAAACAATTCAACAGAGAGAAAAAGGCTGATTGTGTAACAAAGCATCGAAAACGTAGTTTGGTTTTAAGAACATCGTTGGAAGTACATGCTTCTGAATGTTATACAAAAGAGATGTTTAGACGTTTTCAAAAACGAGCTCGTGGATTCTTTAAAGTATAACATCAAAAAAGTTAGTGAGCTGTGCATTATTGATGCAAAGGTCTATGCAGTGTACAGGGAAGATGCAATTGAAAATAGTCAGAGATATCGGCTAGTTGTCAATAATTGTCAGGGGGTCGATAACATGTATTTGTCAAATGTTCTCACATTCTGGTCAGATTTGTAGACACATAATGAGATTCTTAAGCTTCAAGAGTATTGCACGAATACCTACTAACATGATCGTTCTTCGATGGACAAGAGATGCTAATAAGAGTAATGATGAAGAGGAAATAGTTTCTCCAATGAGTGCAGACTTTGAAAATAACCAATCAATGCGGTATAATCATTTGATGAGTGATTTTCAAGAGTTAGCTAGTAAAGTTACTTGCTCAGTTAGAGGCTACAAGGCAATACTACAACAAAATGCATGGGGAAAAGCCCTTGTTGATCAATATGACCCGGATGAGATAGACATACTAGACGATGATAATGACCGCGCAGAAGAATATGCAGCTCAGGATATGGGATTAGAAGATGATGATGATGATGAAGAGTATAAGGTTGACGAGGAAGAACAAGAGTATTTGCCTCCAATTGCTTCTACCAATCTAGCCTCATAGTTACAGTACCTCCAATCATCATCCTATCGCTGGGATGACCGCCATACTACCTTCCACTGAGGTTGCCTATCAAATTCGCCCCGGTAGAAAGATAGATTGTGATGGGGATCGTTTCGCCTATCACTATATTGATGTTTGGCGGAGTATGCCCATGTTGTTGCTCTAGGGACCCAAAATAGAGAATTTGGCCTAGGGTTAGGTCTTCCAACCAAAAAACGCTAGTATGCCCAAATTTGTAACAAGGTCACACAATCATTGACATAATTACTCTTTTTCATAGATGCTGTGTACAGACTCCGATATAAATATGACAAACATGCGGCACTCCATTCATATGTGGCAGTCTTATTTGAATCATAATAAAATACATATACCTAGGGTGTACAATATTTTTTGACCTTGTGGGAAATAAAATCCCCCCACATAACCAAAGGACATATGCCTTTGTATACATACCAACCACATCTCTACTTGCATTGTCTGGACGCTTAGAAAAATTTTTATGCAACCAAACTAAGGAAATACCACGTCTTTTTTTGACATTATTCCCCAACCCATTCATCCCTAAAAATTTTCCTAAAATAACTTAATAGAGCATCAAATGAAGGACAAGTTAAGGGTTTACCCAATACTTGCAAACGAAAAATGAAATAGACATCCTCCAATGTTACTTTTATTTCACCACATTTCATATGAAATGTATTCGTCTCTGGCCGCCATCTCTCAATTAAGGTAGATATAAGATTGACATCTGTTCTGGTTACTACTGTCAGATAACTAAACCCTTTAAACCCCCACACCTCAAATAATTTTTTTTGTAGGCTGGTAAGTTCCCATTTATCATATATAATTGAAGTAGATTGGCTTCACATCTGTGTACCCCTTTCAATCTCATTCCACACATCCTCCGATACATGCTTTTCTAAAGCATAAACTTTCATTCAATGCCTAAATATATAATTGACCAAAAATAATACAAAACAACAATAATATTTCATATATGCAAGTGTATTTACATTTTATAACAAAATGACAATTTTTGCGAGAAATAACCAACAACAACAATAAAACATTTAACACAATTTATGCATATATAATACTCAAAAATATACATACTAATATTTTATATATAGAAAATACCCAATTTATACACATAATTTGTATACATAGATACCTACCTACCACCCAATTTGTATACATACATATAATAATACTAATTTTGTCACTTATATACCATGCTTTAATATAGCAATAATTTTCAAGATATTTAGCAAAAAATTATCATTCAATGTCTATTTTGTTTCTAAAGATATTTACAAAAGCATATTAGGTTGAAAGACACTTACTTTACTTTAGAATCGATTAACCGGTTGAAGTTGAGATTGATGTAACAAATTCGAAGCAATCGCAGCAGCAAACCCTTCTCTTTGTGCAGCGCCGTCTCTCTGTAGCAACAAACGCAAGCAGTATACATCACTTAGTATAGATCTGGGAACCGCTTGGCCGCTACTCCCTCTAGCGGCTGGGCCAAATCCCCAAAACAGCCCACAATTTGAATAATTTTCTATGCTGGCCGCTAGAGGGAGTTCGTTTTGACTGGCCGTTACTCTCTCTAGCAGCTAGCATAGAAAATTAATCAAATTATTGCTGACCGTTACTTTCTCTAGCGGCTGGGCCCTCATCTCAGCCATTCACTCTAATTTTGGACGGTTAGATAACAGTTAGTTGAAAAAGTGTCCAGAACTAATGTATTCTATGGATCATTTCTCATATATATATATATATATATATATATATATATCTTTTAATAAGTAAAAATATATTCAAGGCATATGCAAGACTTGACAATCTAATTCTCTACTGCTGTCTTCTAATTAGCTATTAAAAAGAATCTGAGCAGAGTATCTCCCTATTTCAATCCTGTATTACTTGTGGAAAGCTCAAAAAAGTCTGTCAATTTGTCATTGCAGACTAAAATTTGTTTTCCAATCCAGTTAATCTTTTGGTGTACTATATTTGTCTTTTTCACTCATGTATTACTTGTTTACAGATCAAAACAGTCGGCGATTTTGTTATTGTATAGCATATACCCCACCCCATACAGAATTGCTTTCGTACTCCTCTTCTTAATCGATCTTTTAGGTGTACTTTGGTAAAAGTGGTTTCCTCAGTAGGCTATGACAGTATCGTTGGTTAATGTTCTTAACAGGTTGTAGAGGTGTCCGCCTCAAAAACTGGCAAGCATTGTGGGGATTGATATATTTAATGGCAAGATATTGTTTGTTCCATCTTCCCACAACTGCTGCGAATGTTGTAAAATTTTATTTTTCAGGTGCATCCTCTTTGTCTTTCCAATAATGCTTTTGCTTTTAATTTCTTCTGCAAGTGTCCATTGGTATCACCACCTTAAATGACCACTGCTGTGCTGATCTTAACCCCTGTTTGTTGGCTGAATGCTTCATTTGTACATTTCTCAGGATGTTACTCGCACTGATTGACATCTCTGTATCTGTGTTGTTTAAGCATAAATAAAATGTTTCTTGGTTTTTTCTTTTTGTAGATTAAAGATGAGTTTGCCGTACATTGTGGTGACTGTTTTGTCATCTATGTAATGTATGGGAGAAGAGCAGATCCTAGTCCAGCCCAGCCTCGAGAGAAGATTATTGATTCAATAATTCTTTGTTAGAGTATTTCCCTTTTCTTTTTTATGAAAAAATACCCAACCGGTGGTCTAGAGCTTGAGCTAAACTCAAGAGCGAGCGAGCGAGCGAGCGGCGGAGTCATTATTATGCAAATGCCTAAAAGTTCAGGCTTGGCACCTTTTTCTGATTGACAACTTCAATGCTGAATTCCATCACTTTTTATTTATTTATTTTTCCAATAGAGAAAGTAGTCGTCTTTGGCTTGAATGATTACTTTGCCCTTCATTATGTATAATTAATTAATTAATTATGAACAAAATAGAAACAATTTTTAGGAATAGTTATTTCTTTTAGTTTGGTACAAGTACATGTCTTCCGTGAAATATTGTACTAATAGTTATCAAATGTAATCTTATTATTATTAAAATGTTAAAACTATCCTTATAGTACTCATCAAATGTAATCTTATAAATAACAACATATTGTTATAAGTTAAAATTTTATTTCAAAACTCACTAACACAATAAATAAATTAAATTAAATTTCATTTCTTTTGCTCTCTTTTTTCAAATAATTTTTAATTCATTTATTTTCTCATCTCTCTAAACTAACATACACAGTTAGATAATATAATTTGACATCAAGTCCTAATAATTAAAAAGAAAAATAAATAAATTACCTTTGTTTGTAGGATAAGATATGTGGATTAAAATCTGTATTATTATAATTCAGTAACTTTATAATACATTTCAATTGTAATAGTTTTAGGGAAAGAGTCGGCAAGGGAAACATTAGGAGGATTTTTTTTATGTATATAAAAAAAATTAGCTTCATTAATATGAGTTGATTCTGATTTTACCCAACATATTAAAAAAAATTGTAACTAAATTATCACCTATCATCTTATTTACAACAGCTTCATCCCTTCCAATCATAAAATTAGAATTTTATGATTTTTAAACAAGTAAACTCAAATAAAGAGTTGTTTTTTTAGGTCAAAAATATTAGAATAAGATGACTAAATGTGTAAATGAATTGAGTTGTGGTTCAAATTTAATTTATAAAATTTATTAATTATAAAATAAAATTTAATTTAATTATATTTGAATAATTTATATTTCGAATGAAATTTTTAATTAGAAGGTGTGAGTACGAATCGAAGTGAAGTATTTACTTATTTTAAAACGGTAATGATCAGGTAGCTAAAGCAACGGAAGCTATGAACGGCGTTGAACCGCACCATTTTAAACATGTGTCAATATCAGTCAATTACCTCATTATTATTATTAAAGTCTGGTCTTAATAATAATATTTATTTAATAGTATTAAATTCTGTCACCTCCTCTGACTTAAATCATGATGAAAATCCTGAAGCCGGAGACAAATATTCGATATAAAGATTTGGACTCCGACAAAAATTAAAATAAATTTAACTGATAAATAAAATTAATAAGTTACTAGTAATATATAGAGCTGTGTTCGTAAAACTTTCCTTCTCTCTCACTAACTCACTCACTACTCTTACAAGCACAAACTGCGTGTATTCTTAATCGGGCATGGATGAAAATAAGAATAGCTCCGAAGTTCTTGAAGAAGAAGTGAATAATTTAAAACCAGAAAAATATGAAGAAGATGGAATTGAAGAAGAAGGAGAAGATGATGATGATGATGAGGAGGAGGAGGAGGAGGAGGAATTTGATGATGAAAATCAGCAGAGACAACTCCATGAGTTAGAAAGTTCGAGGACCCCTATTACAACCGACTCAAATGTTGCTCAATTGGAAACCCTAGTCTTGCCAGAGAATGATCTACAATTCGATTTAATTACTTCCTCTCACCTTCTATCTGGTCCGACATCACTTTTTTTTTTTACTCCAATTTCATTCCATATATATATATATATATATATATATATATATATATGCAAAATTTGATTAGTTTGATTTGACAGAGGTGCCGGTGGAATATACTCTGCAACCGCACGACTCTGCAGAATTCAAGGTTAGGACTTCACTGCTTTTAAGTTTCTTTTTTTCTTTTTCTTTTTTTAATATTTTGTGGCTTTCTTTTTCGTGGATATTTTAGTTGATCTGTATCAGTTTGTAACTCGTAAACGAAACTCTGTGAGAGTGCCTGTCTTTTCTGATAAAATGAAATTGTTGCAGTAAAATTTGTCTGTCAATCTATTATATTTCTGTGTATGCAAATGAGCCTTGATGGATGTGTTCTGTGGTATGATTAATTTCTCCAGTAATCGTCAAATGAGTTTCTTGTTTGGTTATAGTGATGAGGTCCTCTTTTGAATTCTAGATTCTTAAGTATTGTTCATTGTTTTCCGGTGTATAAAGGATGTAGTTGTAATTTTGGTCTTTTGAGAATACTAGAAAGAAAGATGAATCAAATTAGGGATCTTTGTCCTAAATGTGTGAAGAGTGATGATCCCCCCACACCCACCCTCCCAAAAAAAATAAAATAAAAATTGAACTAGTGTAAAGATGTTAACTTTACTACTTTTGCTTCTGTATATTAGTATATAACTTAGTATTCTCCTCTTTTGGGGGTTTCTCTAGAAATAAGGGTAAATCCCTCATAGTTTTTGGCACTTGCTCTGTAGAGGGTGGCTACTGTCTAAGAGGCTTAATAGATGGAAAGGGTGCTTATTTTTCTTGTATGGTTGATGAGACATGTTTTTTTAAGCCAGGTATTGTTGGGCTTGTTAAATTAGGAGGTAACTTGGTTTTGATTTTGAAGAATAGACCCCCTAGTGGGTAAGTTAAGGGTTCATCTAGTTAGCTGGAAATATTTCTAGACTTAGAGCAAGGCAGTGGCACGCGGGGGGTAGCGTGAAGTGGGTGGGTGAGAGTATTTTAAGATTGACCACAATCTGTTTGGCTGGGAGAAGTTTGTTTTTCTTTGGTTTTTGGTCAATCTGTTTTGTATCTCGTCTTCTTAATTCTCATGTCTCTAGTTTCGTCAGTAAATATTGTAGATTACAGTGTGATAACCCTGCAACATTGTCAGCCCTGCATTCAATACTATTCTCTCTCTCTATACAATGATCCTAATATGAGGTCTATGTAAGAAGTTTTGTTAGAATCTAGAAATTAAAATTATGACATTAATCTCTTTGGCATCCTGAACCAATAAGCTTCTTTCCCATGGTAACGTTCAAGCAGCTTTCAAGGATAGCAGCATAGTCCTCAAATGTCAAAGTTTTTCCTCATTTGCCTACAGAAATAATGGATTCATTGGCAAAAAAATAAATGGGAGACTAAAAGATGAGCTTCAAGCTCCAGCCACCCTATAACGAATTATTGGATTTCTCATAACTGCTATAGGATCAAATATTAGTTTCCCTTAAATAGCATCACTGAATTATCCATCTTTTTGTGTATTCAAAGAAGGTTGAGTTTTTTAAAGTTCCAGGCGTGTAAGCTTTAGTATCCACTGTCTACAATCATGAATTTCTGTTTGTATCAAATGTTTGTCTTTTGTTTTGATCTTGATCTTCTTATCTCCCTCAGCATCAAACTAGAGTATGCCAACAGCAAGCCTTGGTAAGTGTTGCAACTCGAACTGATCATGAGCATCTGCTGAATCATCTTCAGTTATCTGGATGTCAAAATTCCTCGCTGGAATTATCACCAACTTCTGTTTCACAATCCATTTTATCTGTCCCAAGGCCAACTTTACAAGAACAAAGAGTGTCACCTCTAGGGAACAGTAATGGTATATGTGTATCAGAAGTGAACCAGAAAAATTCTTCCTATTCCAAAACTGTATCTACTGCCCCTAGTGTCGAGGCATTTTCTGTTGAAGGATACAATTGGCGGAAGTATGGTCAGAAGCAGGTGAAAAGTCCACAAGGTTCTCGAAGCTATTACAGGTGCACATATTCTCAATGTTATGCCAAAAAGATCGAGTGTTGTGATAACTCTAGTTCTGTTATAGAGATAATTTACAAAAGCGGCCACAATCATGATCCTCCGCAGAAAATAAATTGCACAAGGGAAAGAAGGCTTGCATTATCTGTAGTGCCTGTTGTAGGTAGTAATAATACTAGTCATCCAGTCAGGACACTCAGCAATACAGAGCCAGCCACTTCATCAGGAGAAATGATGCAGGAAAAAACCCCTGTACCTGAAACAAAACAGCAGAACTTGAGTGGTTCTGATGGGATTGCTCAGGTGAATGTCAAGGAGGAGCATATTGGCAAACCCAACCTGAAAAGAAGGCAAGTTTCTGGTTGTAATCTTATCTTTGTTCCTAAGTCGGAAAATGCAGAGTTTGAAGCAGTATACCAATTTAACTTAATTTTCCTTTTTTGGATTATCAGATTGAAGAAAAATAGCGTAGCATATCCAGGTCCTAATGTCAAACCTTTCAAAAAACCTAAATTTGTTGTGCATGTAGCTGGTGATGTGGGAATTTCAGGAGATGGATACAGGTGGAGAAAGTATGGACAGAAGATGGTGAAGGGAACTCCTCATCCCAGGTGAAATGCCTATTCTTTACTTTCCAAAGAACCCTGTTCTTTAAATCTGAATTTGGTTCCTCATACTGCACATATCATATGTTATGATGATAGTTTATTTGACTTTTTTTTGTGTTAGAACTGTAATTGCAAAGGTTCTTCTAAGCTATCTTGCTTAGGTACAAGTTCACTACAATTTTTAACACAGCACAACTTAGCTTATAAAAATTACTAATCCCTGAACGTGGGAAGACGGTCAACTTTTTGAAAGTAACACAGTTTTTTAAGGTCATGGCTTAATTAGATAAAGCTTCAGCGGCTTGGTTTCTCTTTCTGAAACAATGAACAAACTTGAAGATGAAAGTAGACGTAAGCTTCTTTCTACATGCAGAAGTGTAGCAAATAGACAGGGAAATCCTGCAGCAATTAGACCCCATGTCTACAAGGTTCTTGAATTTAATTCCATAACATCATTAATAATTTCTTAGTAATGCAAATCTCAATGAGACATAAGGTGGCTATAGATTTGGCACAGTGCGCATTTGATTATGGTTTGAACTCTCTCTTGGGTATATATTTCAGGAACTACTACAGATGCACTTCAGCTGGATGTCCAGTTAGAAAACACATTGAGACGGCTAATGATAACAAAAGTTCTGTTGTAATAACATACAAGGGAATACATGATCATGATATGCCTGTACGAAAGAAAAGACATGGCCCACCAAGTGCTCCTCTTCTTGCTGCTGCTGCCCCTGTTTCGATGAATAATTTGCTAAATAAAAAACCTGAAGAACTCCAGAATGAGGTATCTGCAACTCAATGGTCAGTGGACAAGGCAGGTGAACTGACTGGCAAGACATTGGACCTTGGAGGGGAGAAGGCAATGGAATCTGCTCGAACCCTATTGAGCATTGGTTTCGAAATCAAACCTTGCTGAACTCCATTTGGGTGAAGAAATTTAAGAATGTGCACTTCTCTAAGGAAAATATGCACTTGCTTCCATATAAATTCAGGCACTACGGGTCCCTCCCTCCCTCCCTCCCTCCCTCCCTCCCTAGTAAAAAGTTTGTATATATACATGTAGAATTTGCTTCTTACCCACGTATGTAACTCTGGAAGCCCTTTCTCTGTCGCGAGACAACATTGAAACAAACAGCCCATGATTTTCCGTCACTAATGAAAATCAAAGATTCACGGTGGACACCTAATCAAAGCTAGAGTAGATATGTCAATTCTTACAGCAAACACAATAATAATTGGCGTCTGTTTTTGGTTTCCTGGAAAAGTGGGAAATACACAATTCCATATATCATGTCAAGTAAGTAAACTTATGAGGCATGTCATGTAAGTAAACTGTAAGGATTATATTAAATAAACAAGTCTGTTTAGTTAAAGGGGTATTATGTTCTTTTTAATTCCAATAGTCGGGTCATTATTGTCTTTTTCTCCTTATTTTGTTAGACTAGATTTTAACTGGAGAGGGGGAGCATGTGTTCATTACTTCATTCTTCTCTCCTCGATTGCTGAGATCAGTGGGGGTGAGAGTATATGTATGAAATCCAATATGTATTTGAAGGGAGCAAATGAATGAATATATATGATCTTCTCTATCAACTCTTTGTTCTATCTCTTCTCTCTTTAATCCCCTTTCTCAACTCTAATTGTTGTCTTCTTTATCTCTTAAACTCCCTGGTTCTCTACATATCTGATTGCCCAATTCATTACAATTGGTATCAGAGCCTTCGAACCTGCACCTATGGCCACCAACAATCAAAGATTGAATAACCTAGAGTCTCATGTTCACGAGCAAACCGCAACTATACAACAGCTGCAGACACAATTGCAAGAGTCAATTTTTACACTGCAACAAAGATTTGATACAAAACTGGAACAGCTTGTGAGGAATTTTGAGGTCCTCCTAAATCAACAAGTGCAGCAGAAAGCCCCCACTCAGCCAGGGTCCTCAACTTCACTTTCAAGTTCTATTTTAGGTCCCTATGAGCCTTCTCCTAAGACAAATAAGTTGGATGATATTTTTAGGACTATTAGTTTGAATTGGATCAGAAAATGTAATAAGTTATTCTCACATCATATGGTGTTTGAATCTCAGAAAGTGTATTTGACTACTTTAACTCTAGAAGGGCATGCTGAGTTATGGTACTCAGGATTTGTGCATGAAGGGCAAGAGCTGACAATTATTTCCTCTATTAACCCCTCACAGGGCAAGAGGAATGTGAAGAACAAGAGGCCCAAATTACCTTACATGCTCTCTCATGTCATAGCACTAACCATACAATAAGACTGTTAGGAATGTCACAGGGAAAAATTTTTAGGATTCTGTTGGACAGTGGTAGTACTAACAACTTCTTAGACCTCGGGCAGCTAAGAGAATCAAGGCTACACTGAGGGAAATCAATGTCATCACTATGACTGTGGCTGATGGTTTTAAGGTTATTAGTTAACAACACTGCCCTCAATTATCTTGGTCCATACAAGGGGAGGAATTCCAAACAGACTTCAGATTTTTGCCATTAGGGGGCATAGATGGTGGTAGTCCAATGGTTAAAATTATTTAACCCAATCACTTTTAACTTTCACAACCTGCAGTTGGCCATAGAAAGGGGGGGGGGTCAAACCATTACTCTGCAAGAAGAATCTGACCAAGTGTCACCAGCTATTTAGTACCTGAATTCTGGTGAGTTCACAAGGGTACTCAATTCTGCAACTCATGGTTACTTTGGTTATTTAATTGAGATGTACCAAGGAGATAAGGAAAACTTGAGTATGGAGAGGGACCAGGCCAAGGATAATGGGAGACTAGAAATGGAATTCTCAAGTGACAAATGTCCTTTGATGAAGAACTTGTTGCAAGAATTTTCTGAGGTTTTTCAAGAACCTAAAGGCTTGCCTTTAACTAGACACCAAGATCATCATATAAAGCTTTTTAAGGAAGCCAACCAGTGAACCTCATACCTTATAGGTACCCCTTATGTTCAAAAGGAGGAGATACAGAAAATTGTCAATGAGATGTTGCAAAATGGAACAATCAAACCTAACAACATCACTTATGATTTCCCAATTCTCTTAGTTAAAAAGCATGATGGTAATTGGAGAACGTGCATAGACTATAGGGCACTCAACAACATGACAGTTAAAGACAAGTTTTTCATTCCAGCAATTGATGAATTACATAGCTCCAACTGGTATTCCAAACTGAGTATGAGATCTGGGTATCATCAAATCAAGGCCAACAATTATGACATATCAAAAACAGTTTTTAGGACTCACAGTGGCTACTTTGAGTTCTTAGTGATGCTCTTTGGGCTTATTAATGCCCCAACTACTTTCCAGTCACAAATGAACCAGGTATTCACCATATCTAAGGAAGTTTGTACTAGTATTTTTTAATGACATACTAGTTTACAGTAAAAGGTATGATGAGCATTTAGAGCATTTGAAATTGACTTTATAGTTGTTACAAAACCATTGTCTGTTTGCCAAAAAGAGTAAGTGTGTCTTTGGAACAAGACATGAACAATACCTAGGTCATATCATCACACATGAGGGTGTCTCTACTAATCAAGATAAAATTTGTTGCATGTTAAATTGGACTTTGCCAGCCAACATAAAGGGACTAAGGGGTTTCTTGGGACTGACTGGATATTATAGGAGATGTGTAAATAATTATGGTTTAATCAGCAAACCCCTAACTGATCTATTAAAAAAAGACATGTTCATATGGACTGAAAAGGCCACTGAAGCCTTCCAAGCTTTGAAGGAGGCAATTACCCAAGCTCCAGTCCTTGTTATGCTAGACTTCAATGAACCTTTTATGCTAGAAACATATGTCTCTCATTCTGGCATTGAGGCAGTGCTAATGCAAAAAGGTAGTCTTATAGCTTACTTAAGTAAAACTATAACACCTCAACACTTGGGGTGGTCAACTTATGAGAAGGAGCTTGTGGCAGTGGTTTATGCGGTAAATAAATGGAGACACCATCTATTAGGGAACAAGGTTTACATTAAAACAGTCCATCACAACCTAAAGTACTTATTGGATCGAAGGATCACAACTACAAACCAGCAAAAATGGATAACTAAAGTAATGGGGTTAGATTATGAGATAACATACAAGAAAGACAAAGAAAATGTTGTGGCTAACAACTTATCGAGGAAGGAAAAGGAACTCACACCCCAGAACCACTGTGTGGTAATCATTCAAAGTAACATGGCTATTTGTAACACCATACCCCACTTGGGTGCAAGAGATAGCTCAGTTATGGGAGAAGGATGATGGATTGAGGAATATTATAATTCAGCTGCAAGTAAATCCAGACACCCTCCCTGAGTATTCATTCCTCAATGGCAGGCTTAAGTTCCAAGATAAATTGGTAGTAAGTTCAAATTTGAATCTCGGAAGGAAGTTTCTAGCTGAATTCCACGGCTCTCCTATTGGTGGGCACTCAGTATCAAGGGAACCTTTGAAAGGATTAACAAGTTCGAAAGTTCCTATGGTGGTTAACCTTAAGACAAGATGTCACCATTTTTGTTAAAGAATGTTACATATGTTAACATCAAAAACATGAAACTATGGCAACCCCAGGTCTCTTATAACCTTTGCCCATCCCAAAGACTCGCTGGACTAACATTTCCACGAATTTTATAGAGGGCTTATTGTTGGGTAAAATTTAATTACACACAACACGCAAGTATACGTGGTCAACAAGTAATAAAGTGTAAGTAGAGTATCGTTCCCACGAGGAATTGTTTAATAAAAATCACCAAGTACTAACCCGTAATCAACTCGATCATATTTAAACAAATGAATTTCAAATTATATAATTAAACTACTATTAAATTCCACTAGTTAAATTAAGATTACGGAGATTTAAAATCACAACTTCATTTATTGTTTCATTTAAGTTAACACACTTCTCATCAATTATTCTCTATCCTGAATTGTTAATCAAGAACACTAAAGCAGATAAAATCACATCTCAATACATAATACCCATACTCACTTAAATCCACAGATGATAGAATCAAGCAAGACACCCTAATTAACTAATCCACTATATCTCCATGTGAATTACAATTAAAAAGGATTTAAAGCACAAGTTCTCTATAAAATTACATATGGCGTAAAGACATATCTCTATCCTAAACACGAATCATGAATTCCATCTATGCAGAAATCACAAACACATGCTATCATGATCAGATCTAAACCTATACTTTATCTCTCGAGTTCATATTGATTATCACGGTAATTGATGGCCAATCAATTGAACAATTAAGTTCAAACCAAAATAGACAATTCTCACAATAGAACATAATAATTGATAGCGAAGTATATTAAAATAAACTAAACAATAAGATCCATTGTAATCTCAAACAAAGAATTAGTTCATTGAATTAAAACTAAGAATCCACACTTGAATACACATTAAAAGACAAAAATAAGATTATAGTGAAGAATAAATATGTTGTCAGCAAATCTCCATCTTCCTTAAACTCCTGCTCTTGATCTTCAATGGTCTCCAAGTTGCTTCAATCTCCAAATCTCATAAGAACTAGGGTTTTGCTCCTAATCTAATCTAATGGAATCCTCAAAAAGTAGCCCCCCAATCCAAGTTAAAATCAAGTATTTATAGTTCTAATGGACACCCTAGCAAGTTAGGCAACTAAAAATCCTATTCTAGCTCAAATTGGACGATATAACACCTAATTTAACTCTCCCCGCGCCGACCGGCGCCCCCCGCGCCGTTCCTAGGCCATTTTGGGCGCGCTTCGCGCTACTGTAGTAGAGAATCTGCTGGCCCGGCGCGCCCCACGCCGCTCTATTTTTTGTTGCGACGTCCTTTGGTAAAACATACATAACTTTTGATCCGCTAGGAGTTACGGGGCCTGCCACCTATCAAATCGAAGATATCGACGAGATCTACAACTTTCATTATTTGAGAATTGACAGATTCTGGCCGAATCAAGATCGAAATCGGACTTGAAGTAGATGATATGTAAATTGCAAGCAGGACAACTTTGAGCTTTGACCTTTGTTGATAAAAAGGCCATAACTCTCACATCCGAGCTCCGATTGGGATGATTCAAGATGTTCCGAAAAGCTAAGAAGTAAATCTACAATAAAATCCAAGTTTCAAGCCAAGAACATGCATCCAACTTGGTGTTAAAAGCCCTACAATCTTCCCTTCTTGCATTTGCTTGCATATTTTAGTCCAAACGATGTTTGAATTGCTTTTCCTTGCTTCCTCATGCCAATGTTGTGTCATAGCCTACAAAATAACATAACATATATGAAATGCGTACACAATGCATGCAAAGTAACTACGAAACATAGGTTTAAACAACTAATTCAAGTAATAAGTACCGGATAAGTAGGTATAAAACCAACTTATCACTTACCTACCTCAGAAGGTATGACAGACATATGGGTAGTGATAAACATGCTAACTAAGTATGGACATTTCATTGCACTCACCCTTTCACTGTTGCATAGCTGGCTCAAGAATTCTTCTCCAACATTTATAAGTTACATGGGTTACCCTATACCATAATGTTTGATAGAGATAAGGTGTTTATCAGTCTTTTCTAGTAGTCTCTCTTTAGAATGGTGCGAACCAAGCTTTACATGAGCACAACTTACCACCCCTAGACAGAACTGAGAGGGTGAATCAAGTTTTGAAGTGTTATCTCAGATGCATGGTCACACAAAAACCTCACAAGTGGGCACCTTGGTTACCCTTGGCTGAATGGTGGTACAATTCCCATTTTTGCACAGGCCTTCAAGCCATCCCTTTTGAAATGCTTCATGGATATAAACCTCCCCACCTAAATTTCCACCAGTTTGGGCAGATTCATGAATCCCACTACCAAACAGTTTTGTAAGGATAGATCCCAACTGCTACAACTGATGAAATAACATTTGGTGGAGGCCAGAATTAAGCACCATGCTGACAGAAACAGGACAGAAAGGTCCCTTATAGCTGTTGATATGTTCTATCTCAATGTTAGACCTTACAAACAGACCTCATTGGCACAATTTAAACATGAGAAGATAAGGTTGGTTCAGTAGCTTACAGACTCAAATTGCCTAGTCATGCTAAGGTTCATCCTGTTTTCCATGTTTCCTTACTCAAGAAGAAGGTTAGGTTACACTGCACTGTTTCTTCTACATTGCCTCCTATGAATTCAATGGGTCAAATCATAGTGGAGCCTACTGCTATTTTGGATAGAAGAATGGTTAAAAGAACCAATGCAACTGAAGTGGAAGTTTTGGTGCAATGGGCTAATACTTGGCCTTTTGAAGTTACTTGGGAGAATTGAAATCAACTGCACAAGAAGTTTCCTCACTTCCACCCTTGAGGACAAGGGTTCTTTTAAGGGGAAAGGAATGTAAGGATTATATTAAATAAACAAGTATGTTTAAGTCAATTTGGGCTGTGAGGTATAGCTTGGATTCGGATGTGCCAGCAGCCAACTTCGGCGTGTCCGCTTAGTTATCATCATCAAGCTACTTACTTGATGTCTAGCTTCCCAATTGGTAGACGGTTCCTTTTCCCCCAGATAAATGAAGTCGTTTGGCAAATTCGCAAGCGCCGTTAGAGGAGACAGGGGACTTCTCTCATGAGATAATCGCTTGACAATCCTCCATGGTCTTAACATACTCTTTCGCTACCTTAGGGTCCGCTATCACAATACCGTCTCCGAGTATTGAAGACCTTATAAAAGGGGTATTATGATCTTTTTAATTCCAATAGACAGGTCATTATTGTCTTTTTCTCCTTATTTTGTTAGAACAGATTTTAGCTGGAGAGGGGGAGCATGTGTTCATTGTTCTCTCCTCGATTGTTGAGATCAGAAGGGGATGAAAGTATATGTATGAAATCCAATCTGTATTTGAAGGCAACAAATGAATGAATATATCTGATCTTCTCTCTGCTCCATCTCTATCTCTTTAATCCCCTTTCTCAGCTCTAATTTATGTATTCTCTCTTAAATTCTCTGGTTCTCTACATATCTTACTTGCCAAATTCATTACATAAACTTATGAAGAAATCCAAGGGTTTGAACTGTATTAACAGATTGAGTAATTAATATTTATCATGATAAAACTATTTAATTGATCATACTGAATTTGAAATCCCTGATATTTTTCCTAAATTATCTACATGATATATTGTTCTTGGGTAAACACTAATTTTACATGTCATCCTTCGAAAAAAGAAAAGGGTTCAAAATGGAAATTTTAATTACTAACCTTTTGCACTGTATGTAAATTCTACACAGAAAGTGAACCAAGTCCACTGTTAACAGCCACCAGTTCGGGTCTAGTAATTTACATGCTGCGAACCTATAATGCCTAGGAGTTTATTTACATACTTTCTCTGTCGCTATTTGGTGCAAGTGTACCGCTAACAAACTCAGACTGATGACTGAGCATGTGAACATCATCACCAATAGAAACTCAAATCATCCATTGGTTTTGGATAATTCTGATTCCATTACTTCGCCATCTTTGTTTTTGACTTCATTTTCTTCCTTACCTTCTACGGCAGATATGCATTCATGAAACCTAAAGCAACTAATGAGGTGGTCATTTGTTATGCCCGCTGTCTGCATAAATGAATAGATAACTGTTGGTCCCACGCTCCAGAAACCCCTTCTCATAAGATCTTTGCTTATCACATCTGCTTTAGGGATCTTCACTGGAACCTGCCGAGGGTACCGGAACCTGCTAACCATGGGCTTGTAATTAACAAAGCTCCAAATATACTTGTCAATCGACCCAAATTCATCTATCACCTGGTATTTAAATTTTTTATATTAGGGGAAAAAAAAGAAAGAAGAAGAAGAAGAAGTTGGTTTCAGTACTGATCATAATAAGACCATTGAGTAATTGAAAATATGGTTATTTTGCTTCTACAACATATAGGTGAGATTAGCACTTGCTAGAAAAGAGAGGGTGTGGGGGGACACAGCAAAGTAGCTATTTTTACCGACTTAGCAGGTTGGCAAGTTCAGTAAGAGGACTAATTCAGACCAAGGGTTTGATTCAGTTCTAAGGATCAGTCTCACATACAAGTGGTTGCAGTTTCTGGTCTCATCTGGGTAGAGAGGGTTACCCCCATAGAGTAGCTCAACTGCTTTCAATTAAAATATATAGAGAGAGGGTACTAAATAGATTGCATGAGCAACTTCTCAAATTAGATGAATATTAATGCCAGACTGCTATGTAAATTTAAGTTGATATCAGTCCTTCGTCGATAAAACAAGAAGCAGGACCACCACTCCATTACTTTCCACCTAATCTACAAGATCAGATTATCATTGGAGGAGGCCCATTGAACAGAAGGAGTCTTGAATCAATAATAGAAGTCTAGGCAGGAAGGTCACCAATACTAGTAGCAAAAAATAAAATTTTCATTTTCCACGTAAGTTTCAGGTGGAATTGGGGAGTTCATAAATTGGAATGCAATTGCTGTGTGTGTGGTGGGTAACTGAGCAACAGCTTAAAGACCTCAGTTATATGTGTGCACGTTTGTGTGTGTCATGGTACAGTCTAATAATTCTCAGGTGGGTAACTGAGAGGCATCTTAAAGACCTAGTTGTAACTATTTGATGCCATCTATACGGGTCCATCTACACCATTCAGAAATAAGTTGGGAAAACTGAACCAAACCACCAGATGTGCATCCCTGCTAAAGGTTTAAAAAGTAAAAGATCTGACATTCTACCTTGGATATTTGACGAGCATTTTCAATGATGCCCCGCAGTTTAAGCTCTGATAACAATGAGCTATCAGTGCTGCCAGGTGCAATTATCTTCTTCTCGTTAAATTTGCTAACAGTGATAGGATCAAAATCAGCAAAAACTTCCCTGCATAAAGAATGTTGCCTATAAGAGAAAAGATAACACCACAGAGGGATGAAAATAACCAGAAATAGTACCTAAAAATGAGCCTTTTGCTTAGAATGGCAGGCCATGTAAGTTCGGCCAAAGCCCCAGAGAGTACAAGAAGCTCAAACAATTTCCTGCAAATAGTTAAGATTATCCACAAAACAAGAAACTGCAAATAGTCTTGGCGCACAGACCTTAGGAAGTAAGATATAAAAGCAAAATGCTGCTGCGACTTACTTGTCATCATGTACCGGGATTCCCCATTCTTCATCATGGAAAGTTCCATAAGATGGGTCTGGATTAAACGAATTAAAAAATAAAACTCAACAACTAGAATAATGTGAATTTCTTGAAGTTTATATTCCATTTTTTACACCATGAAAGAAAAAAAATACAGTTTGAAGTAGATAACCATAAGTGCATTAAGAAAAAGTGAGTAGGCCTTCTCAAATTCCAAAAAAAAAAAAATCAAATAAATCAGCTGTCATAAATTTTGTCTAATTAAGATAATAAACTCACTCATTAACAAGTTATGTTCTTGCACTTGTCAAAAATTAAATATTGTTGTATCAGACAACAATTAATAGGTTCCAAGTTCACAAGACCATTACAAGGTGAACACATTAATCAAAAGAGCCAGTAAAGAACCAATGAACAACACCTTTTGATGCTGGCTAATAAAAGAAAATTAAATGATGTTATAAAACTAGAAAGGAAAGATTTTACAGTAGATAATCTAGTATATGCTCATCTTTTCGAACACAATTTAGACATCTATCAATAAAACACAAGCAAAATAAGATGCACAAAAGTCAGCAGGATCTATCAACGTACTACATAAGTAAAGAAATAAGAATACACCAGTACTCGGTGTGACCCAAGCACATCTTTTCTTGGGCTTCAAACCATCAAGTGAACATGCTGAAACACTATCAACAAGAACTTTTGGCTTTGGGGCCAATTGCCTCCTCGGAATTGTACTACTACTTGTTCTATATGTCCTACCCATAGAGGCCCCGCTGTGAAATGAACCGGAAGATGCATCAGAAGAACACGAAGCACTAAGTGACAAGCTGGAATGCAATAATGAACCTTGTCGGCGAAGTATTGAAGAAACAGACATAGAATGCATTGGAGGCGACGATGACGCAACAGCAGTAGGCGATGGAAGAGGTTTATTGTCTGCCTCCAAAGAAACATCCTCTGGTAATATATCAACCTTTCTTAATGGCTTTGCCACAGGCTTCCAAACACTTGATGATATCTGCTCCTTGTTTCCAGTGGGTCCAAGAACCGACCTCGCCTCTGAATCAGCCACAGTCATTGGCCTCACTTTAGAAGCCCCTGACATCAAAAGAAAACCCTCCTTTGAGTCTCCACAATCTTTTATCTCTAGCCTTCCAAATTCCCCATTTTCCACTTCTACCAGCCCTTTAGTACTCATATGCTCAAAAATACCAAGTTACGGTGTTTCTCCCTCCAATTTCTCATAAACCCGCCAGATTTCTGGAACAATCCACACAAAATTCTCAAATTGTGAACCTCAAAACTTCAAACAACTTTCAGGGTCTTGTACAATTCTTCTTGTCACCTAAATAAGCCTTTAAACCCTCCCAAACAACCCGAAAAGATATATTAATCAGTCTCATCCTGAGAATTCATAACATAAATATATCTCATAATTCAATCCCCAAATTTCCCAAAACAACTACTTAAACCACTTACCCAAAAAGCCATCATTAACCCACCACTATAAATCACTAAAATCCTCAATGTTTCCTCAGAATTCAAATTTTAAATCTTTTCAAAGCCCCTATAAATCCCGAACATTCAAATAAACAAAACATAAGTAGGCTTGAATACATGTAATATTTATATGCACATATCATACACATAATGAGTATAGACAGCTGTAATGGGAAAATGTATGGGATAATATGAATGTAACGAGTCTCGAATAAGAGAGATTCCTTGGTGCATTTTCACAGAGAATAAACCAAGACTTGGTTTTTACAGAGTTTTGTTTATTCACACCACATGGATAATGAAAAGCTGCCACTTCGTATTTGCAAATACTAACAATTACCATAATTTTCCCTCATCATATTCCCCAAGAAGAGAGAGAAAATGTGAGAAAAATGGGTTCATGATCCTAAAGTTGTTACCTTTTCTTATGCTGGGGAACTGGGTAGAGCTTTGATCTGATGAATTCTGATTCTTTTTACAGTTTACACACAGAAGAGAGGAAGGAAGGAAGGGAGGGACTGATCAGTGAAGACTGTGGAGAGTTTTATTTATTTATTTAATTTAATTTAATTCTGGGGCTATGACCGGGAGAACCGGTTTGTAAGAAGTGCGTGACTGGGTATAACCGGTTGGGTTTGGAGGGATGCTTTGCTTTCTGTCTGGGACAGCTTTGGCTTTTTTCCATTTTGGCTTAAATATAATTTATTATCACCATATCTCAGTTCTGTGATTCACTTTTTAATTTTATCAATTAAATAATTAAAATATTAATTTTTTTTCACTTTAGTCCAATTTAAGGTGTCACTTTATAAATGATGAAGTGATTATTTAGATGGGCCATTAGTCAGCTGATGTGGCTAAAAAAATACTTTTTTAATTATAGATTAAATAATTCTGATAAAATAGAGGGTAAAATGGTCACAACAAAATTGATTCAGACAAATTAAACAAATTAAAATCTTCAGATCAATAACAATCGATCTTAACCAAGCCCCAGAGTCGATAGCCCAAACTCGATCCAAAAAAGCCCTAGCTCAATAATCAACGATTCCGGCAAAGGATTGAGACCAAACCATCGCCTCCCAAAGCCACCATGAAGACCATCCTTGCATCCCTACATACCCAAATCCAACACAAAAAGCAAAAAAAAAAAAGAACAAAACCATCGCCTCCCAAAGCCACCATGAACACCATCCTTGCATCCCTGCATACCCAAATCCAACACAGAAAAGAAAACATAAATAATAGAACATGCGACTAAAATAAACCAGATTAAAAAATAGATTAAAAAAAATTAAGAAAGTGAAAAAAAGTAAAATAACATAAGAATACATAAATAATAGAACATGCGACTAAATAAACCAGATTAAGAAATGAAAACAGACAAATAAATAGATTTGTTTAAAAAAAATTGTACCTTCAAAGTACATGAAAACCCCATCCTTTCGGCACCATGGCTTGCACTGGCGAACTATGACAGCTGGCATGACTTTCTTCCTGAGATCGGATTTACCCTTTTTGACGGTGGCCATAACCATATCGCCGACGCAAGCCGATGGCAACCGGTTGAGACAACCCTTGATTCCCTTAACAGAAATGATATACAGATTCTTGGCACCAGTGTTGTCGGCGCAGTTCACAGTCGCCACCACCGGAAGGAGATTGTAGATTTAGGATTTTATTTTTGGGATCGATATATGTTTAATATTGGGGGAAGAAAGCAGCAGTACGTAGATTTTTAGCATGATTGAAGGAGGAACAAGAATGATTTGAGTTTGATATTGGGGGAAGAAAGCTGCAGCACGTAGGTTTTATTAAAGAGAGAACAAGAATGTTTAATGATTTAGGATTTAAGCTTGATTTTAGGTTTGGTTATATTTATTGATGATTTGACATATTTATTTTTGATATTTAGAAAATATAATTAAAATAATATTTTTTAATTACATATAAGTATTAATTTGTTTAGTCAGCGGGTCACGTCATCGATTTATGATGTGGCAAATTAAATTGAATCAAAGTAGAAAAAATTAATATTTTAATGATCTAATTAACAAAATTGAGAGGTGAATCACCGAAATAGAATATTTAAACCTTTTTCTTTTTATATTTTTTAAGTAAAAAAAAGAGAGAGAGAAGAAATTGAAGAAACTAAACCTGAACAAGTAAAAGCAAAAAATGATATCGTAAAAGCAAGGTTAACAAGTACTAATAATAAACAAAACCAGATATTGTTTGAGAATTGAGATACCTTATTAGGTTGGTTGGTTGACAATGATCTAAGTTAAGATTAATTTTTCTTATTTTCAAATTGATATAGAAATTTTTATTTTTTTTAAAAAAAAATTGTTTATATTTATGTTGTGTTGTTACTTGTTAGTATCTCCATGATTTGTTAAGAATTGGTGACAAACTGGTATTGTTGTTAAATTTGAGATAAAATATGGAAATGTATTTTTTCCAATTCGTTTAGTCAGAATTAAGAAAAAAAAGAATTAACTAATACAAATACAATAATAAAATATTTATGTTGGCACGGAAGAATTTACTTTTTCTTTCAGTAATCAAGATTTTTATAATTTCTTAAAGCAGACACAATATATCGTATTTATTTGGATTAATTATTCAACCACCACTCTAATCTAATTATTATTAGTTTATGTCTCCAAGCCTTCCATCACACGATCAGATTAAAAGTCCAACCTACCATGATGATTGATACGAGTATATCTTATAAAAAGCCATCACAATTCTAAATAATAATTTAAATGCTTTTCATTATTAATATTAGTATTATTTATAGAAGAACAAGCACCAAAGGAGAATCACCATTCATTCAATAATTGTAGTATTTCTGTTATGTTAAAAAGAGTTAGGAACTAGAAACTATTAATACGAGATTTTGTTATGTGCCGACTAAGGAAAGGAACACTAATGTCAGCAAACCTGATGACTGAAAGAACCCTTGGCAAACAAACAAACACAACATATATTATTATTGTTGAGTTGGTACTGGTTGCCAATTCCAGTCCTGAATTTTTAACTTCAAAGTTAAGGTGTACGGACATTCTAGTCACAAAGGGAAAGGAATTGCCATGTGCTTTAAGAGATGAAAGCACAGTTTATTTAGGCTTAGCAGATAACACAAGTTTGATCACATAATAATAATAATAATAATAATAATAATAATAATAATAATAATAATAACTACAAGTACTACTGGTATCATCGTTTTCTAACTTTACTTGCAAAAGACACAACTTAACAACACTAAACTGCCATATCAAAATGAACACTGCCACACAAAGATAATCCATCTACAGTGTTCCACAGCATACAGTTCATCAACAAACTCAAAATCAGGACGACCTTACTGCAACTTGTCATAAGATTCGGAAATGGCATCTGCAAGTATTCAATACAAACTTCAAAATTAGACTTATCAAAGGACGGAAAGAAAAACTTAAACTTAGTTAGTAGTTCATGCGACCACATCAACCCCCATGCAGAGACCTTAAACAATAGGTATATGAAAGTCAGAAATGACACCACCTGTACGTATTTCAAATACCCACGAGTTCATAGTTTAAAATATAATACCCCCTCCCGTCCCAAATTAAACACCCATTTTTGACTTGTTCTAGTGAAACTGACTATTCTTAAAACTAAATTTTTGTATCATTTTTGACAAAATATAACCATAACAAACTACATACAATTAACTACTAACCTGAATTTTTATAATTTCAAAAACATATTGATATATGCTTAATGATCAATTCTAAAAATAGTCAAATTGACCACGCACCAAAAAAGTCAAACTGGGCAGTAATTTTGGGACAGATAGCTAACAAATAATAACTAAGTAGACCAGCATAAGAAAATAATAATTTTCCATTGACATTAATGAAGCAAACAATTTACACCTTAAAATATACCGCCTGAAAATGTACCTCACACCCGAGTGTTGTAGGGTAATATATTTTCTTGTACATATTATACCTTTTAGTAAGAAAGAAAGTACTTTTTTCAATAAAAATATAACTCTTTGATAGAATTGAGTTATTTCATGTGATCCAATGGCAATGGCAATGGCAATGGCGGCACTAGGATTTTGAGTCAGGAGGGGCCAAAATATTTAGAAATAAAATTTAATATATAATTACTAGTACTTAAATAAGACATATAAATAAAATTTTATACACTAAACTTAAATGTCATGTTTTATACTAAACGCTCCTTTAAATCATGAAAATTATCTTTAAAAAAAATTGTTAATAAAATTACGAGTAATTTATTTTTAGTCTAAAACATCAAAAGTATACGATTTTCTTTATGAAAATCACACAAAGACCACGATAAAATATTTTTCCTTTATATGTTATACAACAACAACCGCAACTAAGAAGTGTCAAACTTATATCTATACAGTTTATGATTTCTAATATATATTATAGAATTCTAATTAATTTCATATACTTTTCAAGAGAGACAGTAACAAAAATATCAAATTAATTGCTACCATGACATGCTTCACCTTTTCTTATTAAATGATAAAAGGCTCAGCAGAAGCTATGGAAACAAAAAAAATAACTGGATTATTTAAAGGAACTAGCTTATCAAAGTGAAAATTAAAACATACCCCAGCAGTCCGCGACCTTGCCATTCTCTAGGTGTCACTGATAAGTTGATTAATGCACCTTGCCTCTTGACCACCATAGGTACTACACAACCTTGATTTGCATGTGCTTCAGCAGTAAGTTTAGGTATCAAATCATCACCAGATTCCACATTCCCAAATTTGACAATTTGATCTCCAAGTTGTAAACCATCTTCTGCTGCTGGAGATGCTTCAGTTATTTCATCAACCATGGCAAAGGGTCTGTTGATAATTTCATCCACATCCATGGCACCAATAATACCTCCAGAAACAGCAGATGTACCAACATTGGCAACAAACATGCCTTGATTGTTTGATCCCCCAATAATACCTTGCACAGGTTAGAGAAATGAAATCAGTTTACTGAATAAAATGTATATCATACTTTAATCAGCATTTCCAAGGCAGAACAGATGAATAATTGTACCACCCCACTCTCCACTGTCGGAGTAGGGTTGGGGAGGGGGCAGCCTCATTTTCTTCCTACAGAAGGCAACTTCACTAGTCGTACGTATTATATATTTGAGACTGCCAATCAAGAATATGAAGCATTTTGCACTAAATATCTAAAACTAATTACCAGAAAAGGAAAATGCCACTGATTTTTTTTTCGGACATGTATGCCAGTATGCCACTGGATTGGTTGGTATATCACCAAAAGGATTAAATGGCTGTTATTTCCCTCTGTAAGATACTATAAGTGAAGAAAAGTAAAGGAGGAGGCTGTCCTAGTAGTTTGTGAAGTGCTTCTAGCTTGCACTAAAAGTCCTACCTCAACCTCCACCTTCAGCCTTCTTATTTACGATGTTAAATTTACTATATATATACATGTATGTATTTATTGGGAACAGTTCTCTTTTCAGTTTTCCTTTTATTTTTCTCTTTTTGTGTATCACATTGTCTGTCAAATACAAATTACTACTACACAGTATAAATATAGCATATGTTTCGTTACTGAAGATTCCCCATGTGACATTACTACACAACTCTCCTTAAAATCTTTTCTCATTACCAGTTAAGTCAAGTAAAATTTAGTTCAGCTGCCAACCTGAGTCTTTGTTGTGTGCAAATGATGGAGCAAGCTTTGCCGAATGCAGAACTTGTATATTTTGATTTATCTTCTCAGTGACATCATTGTAATCATTCCGCAGCTCTGCAAATAACAAGTGACAAAAAATAAAGTCACAAATAAGCAATGCTACCAAAATAGGCAGATGAAAATGTGTAACTTTACTATCAAATATGCTTTGAGAGTTATACTCCTAAATTAAAATGGTTCCCACTCACAGTACTTGAGACAGTGCTTCCTTCCTATTATCAATTATACCAATCTAACTCTCCCCAGCATTCCGAAATCAATGCAAATCAATAAGATGATAATACTATGCAACATACCAGCAAGCCTAAGCCGGTCTGCTCGCACTACCGGAATGTCACAATCAGACCTTGGAAATCCCTGAATAAAAATCTTTTTTAGTATAAATCCCAGTACAATCGATTAACCTACTTACCAATAAAAATAGATTGATTTTTAAAGTGGCCCAAATTTTCACTCTTTTACTTCCTTTTCCAGATATAGTATTAATCTAATCAATTGTGAGATTCAACCAGATATTATCAGTGTGTACCTGACGGCGGTGCTAGTGTATATGCAAAATTAAAGTGAACAATAACCTATATATACAACATGATAGACATAACAAAACACAAATTGCATAAATAAGAGAAAGAATTGCCTCAGAATCGACGAGGTTGCCAGAAAGTCCCGGACCGCCCGGTTGACAGAGACGGTCAATGATACCGTTCATCTCCGCCTCCAAAGCACTCCTCCTATCCATCAACTTCAGCGCTTCTGCTTTCAAATTTGTCGCCACCATTTTTCTCGTCTCTCTTAGAAATTTGGTTGAATTTGATACTTCGCACTATTTTTAGGGCTCGAGATAAGAAAGCCCTTAACTTTTTAAGCAAGCTACCTAACTTGATCAAAATCCTAGAAGAAAAAGTTTGGGCAAATATGTAAAAAGTTGTTACTTACATTTATATTTAGAATAATAATCATTAAATTATTTACTAAATAATTTTGAACCATTAAAAAACTATACATAAATTTGAAGATCGAAGATAAAAACTAGATATTCAATTTAAAATTTGTAAAAAAATTGATATATTAATTAAAAATGACAACAACAAAATTCATTACTAATATTAAATTGTGAGTTTTTGATAATCATTTGTTTGTACACTCTGCTTGAAGTGGTTGGACTTTGAAGAGTTAAAAGGCTTTTGGATATTAATATTTGATTGTTAATATTTGTAAAGCAAGAATTTTTAAGTACTTGGTTAACTTTTAACTTTTAACTTTTAAGTTTTAAGTTATAACTTCTAATTTCTAAGTAATCATTTTTGGTTTTGGTCTTTTTGGATGAATGATGATTATAATATTTTGTCTACTTTTTGATTGAATACTCATACTCTTATAGAAGACATTTTTGATATCTATTTAACTATTTTTTGCTTCAGAGTTCTAAATTTGTGTTCGTGAACAAATTTGGTGCTCGTGAACATAGTTTGGTGTTCGTGAACATAATTTGTGTTCGTGAACGTTCGCGAACTGTTTATGTTCGCGAACAAGCTTATGTTCGACTTGTTCGCAAAACTCGATCATGTTCGCGAATACCAAGCGATCCGAACTCGTATATAGTTGTTGGTTCGATCAAGTTACTCGAACATGTTCGAGTTCGACTAAAGGTGTTCGAGTTCGATTCTAATTCGACAAAGTTCGATTCAGTTCAATTTGTTTGTAGGTCTATGAATACTATATAAAACTAATAACTAAAATATCATACCATGCCTCTTCTTTGTAGGAATCCATATAGGCATTTTTATACAAATCTATTTGAATTTAATACTCACTCTGTCCCAAACTTAAATATATACTTTAATTTTTAAGGTAAAACAATAGTATATTAAACTTCAAAACTGATACGACTCATAAAAATTTAGAATGAAATAAAGTTTGTGTTAATAATTTTTGTTATATACTATATAACAATAATAATTAAAATTAAATAATTTTATATCAATTTAAAATTTTATTTATCGTCGTTTGATTTCAAAAGTCAAATTATATGTTTAACTTTAGAACCAAGGAAGTATATATAACTAATAACTAATCTATCATGCTAAGCCTCTTCTTTGTAGGAGTTCAGATAGGTAATTTTTAACCCTTGTACAAATCCACATAAGGATCTAATATTCTATATGTGTGTGTATATACATATATATAAATATATTAATTAAGAATCAAAACATAAAAAAGCAAAAACAAAGACGACAATTAAAGTAAGAGATTTTTAAATGCTTTCGAATATCACTACATCCTTTCATTCCTCAAGAAAGATGAACAGACCTAGAAAAACAGGTAAGGTCTCTGTAAGACCCCAAATTATTAATAAATAAAATTTAATTTCCTCTATTTATTATTTTGAAATAGTAAAGGTTGAATTGATTAATGTGGTTAGTTATAGGTAAAATGCGCAAATATTTCAAATAAGCAGGTGGTTATAAAATATTCATTGTTGTCGGGAAATATTCGTTTGGTCGTGGAATATTCTTTCTGTTGGAGAATGTTCGTACGACGGCGCAGTCTTTTGTGGGCCCCATAACGGAAAGTGATTTGATGAAGAAAACGACAAGTATAAGTTGTTTATAAATAACGGCGTAGTTGTTACCGTTAATACTGTTGGAATACCCGGTGGTTAAAACATAGTAATACGCGTTGTTGCACAGTAGCACACGGTATTGCACCAATTATTGATTCTTACGTAAGAAGGCACTACTCAATAATTGTTACAGTAATTACTGTTCAGTATTTTATTGATTCAATAATTGTTGCGTTGATATTTTATATTACTGTTGTTTCAATAATTATCATTACACAGTATCTTCTATTATCGGAGCAATAATTCATATTATCTGAATAATATTATTAGATAACATTATTGGCAATGTCTGGAAAGTTCTGTCTAAGGAGAGGTTTGGTCACCTAATTGCGCGCCAGTAAGGAGAAATCCTTATTGGAAAGCCCCCTATTTCCTAGGAACGGCCTGGTTGCCAGTACTGTGATTCTGTAATATTATTTCTGAATAATTAATTATTGATTTATATGATGAGAAAAATATTGATTTTATGTGGATATAGATGGAGAAAATTTTTTAAATGTGACAATTGTTGAAAATTAATATTTTATCTTTTTCTGATAAAATAATTTATTTAAATATATTATTTTAATAATATATTAATGGTGATATTTTTACAATGAATGTAAGATATATGAGTATATGTGGAGAAAAAATATTTGGTGGCATTAAATGATTAACACATGTTTTGTGTGTCGGTGGACCCCAGTAATTGACTGAAATTTGATTATAGCCTGTAAAATCGTCCGATTGTGGATTTCGGTCAATTTTTGTTTTGAATTTGGAAAAATTTTCTTCTGCAAAGTTGTAGAGAATTGAATTTCCTATAAAAACTCGCGAGATTCGAATTTTCTGACAAAAGAGCTATTTGTTATGAATTATTGAAGTTCCGAAGTTCCGAAATAATTGATTTTTGGGAGTTTTAGTTAATTATTTTGAGAAAAACGTTTTTTGTGCAATTAGTGGGCTCACATGTGTTATAAATGATCTGAATTCAGATCTTCAAAGGCGGGCTTGACAAAAATTTAATTATATTAATATTTTATTAAATTTTCTGCTTTGGTGTTCTAAGCATTTTCCTATAAATAGGGTGTTTAGGTTACAATTGAAAATCACACTAGAAACTAAATATTTCTCTATCTTTCTCTCTCGTTATATTGAGCGTATTCTTGTGAGTATTTTAATACTTTGAGTGTTGCTATACGGTGCAAGTTCATGTCGTAGCCTATATCCGGTGTTTCAACTAGAAGTATTGTCTTTACGAGGTAAGGGATGTTATTTTCTTCGTAAATGATATTATTTCTTCAATATCATTATGCCGAAATATTGGTTAGAATTTTTTTATCAAATTTAGAACTTTTTCATGTCGGGGTTACTATTCATGAGTTACTATTCACGAGTTACTATTCACCGAAAAATAAATTTTCTTCTTTTCGTCCAAAATATCTATTATGGATACTAGCTTTGATTGTATCTATGTTTTGATCATTCTTGAATTTTACTCCACTATGATTATTTATGAGGTATTTTTGGACATGGAATAGCTGAAATATGAATCCTTAATATTTATTCTTTTGTTTCACTGGATTCGTTTCCTTTAAAATATTTTTCATCATCCTCAGTCCTAAATAATGATATAACTGAATATCTTTGGCCTGTAGTACAAAGATGAATGATTTCTTGATGAATATATTTGGCCCGTAGTGCAAAGATGAACAGGTGTTGAGATGAACATGACCAACTGATGAATATCTTTGGCTTGTAGTGCAAAGATGAATATTGATTGATGTTACAGGGATAAAATATTGATGATTGACTTTTAAATTCATAGATAATAGTAGATTTCATTCTGTACGTAACTCTTCTATGAATTATTATTTTCCGCTGCGAATATTGATTTAAAACTTGTTGTCTATTGTATTCTATTAGATTATTCCCTGTTGAAGACTAACGATAATTTGTTCTGTATTATCTTAGTCATAATGTTCTTTACTGGGCTAGTTGAGCTCACCCTTTTCCTTTTTGTTCCATTTTTCTCAAGAGGCGAGAATGTAGCGAGTACTAGTCGGGGTATGGAATCATGGTTCTAGAAGTTATTTTAGTAGTCCTCACCATTTTTGTGAAATAATGTATCAATAATTGTAATGAGGACTTATTTAAGTGTGGATATTGTCTAGATGACAATATTTGTATTTAAACTCACAGTTCTTATGTTGTAATAATAAAGATGTAGTTGTTTCTGTACCATGTATTTTGGCGACTCAGAATGGGTGTTGTATACCTATTTTGGGGGTGTCACAGTTGGTATCAGAGCTTAGGGATATGATCTCTGGCGGAGATCGGGGAATAGAACTAGGAGGGGAGAGACGAGTAAATCATTCGCTAGTGTGTCCTACCTAAGCTTATTTGTTAGTCAGTCATTATATAGGGGTATTATGTGATTTGTTAATTTGTTTAATTAACCCTTGTTTTATGGCAGTATTTGAGAATGTCGACTGAGAATGTTAACAGTGGAGTAAATAAAATCGTGGAGACGCCTGTACTCACCAACGAGGAGAACGTGCAACAGGCTGGCAATGTTCCTCCTGTGAACAACACCAATGAGCAGATGATGAACGATGGGATGTTTAGAAGCTTTTTGTAGTTCATGCAAAATCAGACAAATGAGACTCGTGTTCAAAATACAAGAGGAAATGATAGCAATTCACGGTTTGTCACGGCCAAGCAGTTCAAGGAGTTGGGACCACCAGAATTTAAGGGAAAGCCGGATCTGATCATGGCGGAAACATGGGTCAAGCAAATTACCAAAATATTCGATGTCTTGGGATGCACGGAGGAACAGAAGGTTCCATTCGCCACCTTTATGTTCCGTGGCGAGGCAGACTACTGGTGGGAGTCTGTGAAGCGTACCCATCCAACTGCACTCAGCATGTTTTGGGAGACATTTTAGAAATTGTTCAATGACAAGTACTTTCCTGAAAGTATTCGCCATATGAAGGAGGTAGAGTTTATTAGACTGGAGCAGAATAACATGACGGTGTCCCAGTACGAGGCGAAATTTACAGAGTTGTCCAGGTTTGCACCTTGGTGGAGAATGAGGAACGTATGACGCGGATGCTTCTGAGAGGTTTGAAACCCGGCATGCGTCAATATCTCATTTCTCATAAATTTTCTCTCTATTCAGATGTTGTCAACAGGGCTCAATTATTAGAGCGAGATAACGAGTACGGTCAATCGAGGGACCACAATCAGGATCATACCGGTGACAACAATTATCATAACAATGATAACCAGCGGAGAAAGAAAAATACAGATAAGAACGACAACCACTCTGGTGGTAATCGTGGCCATAAAAATAGAAGAAGCGAGTCGGGAGGAGATTTTAAAAAGAGGAGATTCAACAATGACAATACGAAGACGTCAGCACCAGCAGCAACTGGTTTCAAGGGAGGAAAATGACCACCGGTCATATGCTATAAGTGCGGAAAGGAAGGACATATTAGCCCAAACTGCCCACAATAGTTTAAGGTATGTTATAACTGTGGAAAGGAAGGACATATCGCTCGAGATTGCACTATAGCGAAACCAAGTCCAGCGGGGATGGTGACTCAAAAGGTTGTCCCAGAAAAGTTAAAGTCAACGGTTCCTGGAAGAGCGTTTGTCGTGACTGGTCAACATGCGAGGAACCCAAACGAGGTGATCACGGGTAAGCTAATCATAAATTCATGCGAAGTTTATACATTACTAGATACCGGTGCTACCCATTCATTTATCTCTCCTGCTTGTGCTCAACGTTTAAACTTGACTTCGGAGAAATTAGACTTTGACATATCTGTGAAAACTCTGTTAGGAGAAACTTTCATCACATCCACTGTTTATAAATCTTATTTGATCTAAGTTGGCACCATCACCTTACCTGTTGACCTTATCTCTTTAAAGATACTTGCATTTGACTTGATTTTAGGGATTGACTGGTTAACTACTTATCATGCCAAAATTGATTGTTTTCATAAGGTTGTTAGTTTTCATATTCCTAACCAACCTGTTGTGCGAATTCAAGCAGCTAAGCCATTAAAATCAATCACTGTTATATCAAGTCATAAAGCTATTCGTTTATTGAAAAACGGATGTCAAGCTTTCTTAGCCCATGTTATGAATTTGAATAAAGACACGTCAGATTTAAATAATATTCCTATTGTTATTGACTTTCCTGACGTATTTCCTGAAGAACTTCCCGGTCTACCCCCGGAAAGTTGAATTCTTTATTGATCTTGAACCTGGTACAAAGCCCATTTCTAAAACCCCATATCGAATGACTCTTATTGAACTTCAGGAGTTAAAGGTCCAACTACAGGAGTTGTTGGACATCGGTTTCATTCGTCCTAGTACATCTCCTTTGGGTGCTCCTCTTTTATTTGTAAAGAAGAAAGACGGGAGTATGCGACTTTATATTAATTACCGGGAATTGAACCATGTCACTATCAAGAATAGGTATCCGCTACCTCGTATTGATGACCTGTTTGACCAGTTACAAGGAGCACGATTCTTTTCAAAGATCGATCTTCGTTTTGAATATCATCAGCTGAAGGTTGAAACTGAAGATATTTCGAAGACTGCCTTCAGAACTCGGTACGGACATTATGAATTCCTAGTCATGTCTTTTGGATTGACTAATGCTCCTACGGCTTTCATGGATATGATGAACTGAGTATTCAAGGATTATTTAGATCAGTTCGTTGTTGTCTTTATTGATGACATCCTCATATATTCCAAAAGTCGTGAAGATCATGAGCACCATTTGAAGCTGGTACTCCAAAGGCTGCGTGAAAACAAGTTATATGCTAAGTTAAAGAAATACGAGTTCTGGCTTGAGGAAGTAGCATTCCTAGGGAACGTGGTGTCAAAACATGGAGTATCTGTTGACCCGGCGAAGATTGAAGCAATACAAAGTTGGGAGCAACCAAAGACGGTGACCGAAGTACGTAGCTTTCTGGGCTTAGCTGGTTATTATCGGAGATTCGTGGAATGGTTTTCTCGAATCGCTACCCCGTTAACTCAGCTGACTCGGAAAGATATCAAATTCGTATGGAGCGAGGAATGCGAGAAGAGTTTTCAAGAGCTTAAGAGGAGACTCATTTCGGCACCTGTTTTGACCATACCATCTAGTTCGGATGGATTTGTTATCTACAGCGATGCTTCAGGCAAAAGGCTAGGATGTGTTCTCATGCAACGTGGGAAAGTCATAGCCTATGCCTCGCGACAACTTAAAGAATATGAGAGGAATTATCCTACTCATGATCTAGAGTTAGCAGCAGTCGTTTTCGGGCTAAAGATCTGGATGCACTATCTATATGGGGAGAAAGTGGAGATTTATTCAGACCATAAAAGCCTCAAATATTTCTTCACTCAAAAAGAACTCAACATGCGGCAACAACGTTGGCTCGAGCTGTTGAAAAATTACGACCACACTATTCAATACCATCCTGGAAAAGCAAACGTGGTAGCTGACGCGTTGAGTAGAAGATCATATGCAGGAACGAGTGCAATGATGTCAAGTATACGCATAGAACCAACTTTAATCGATAAAGTTAAAGTTGCTCAAACCACAGACCCGGAGTTAATGCGTATGAAGAAGAAAGTGCAAGAAGGTGCTATTCCAGAAGCAAGAATCGATGAAGAAGGAATACTTCGAGTCCACTCTAGACTTTGTGTTCCTAACGATTCTGATTTGAAGTACAAGATCATGATGGAAGCACACAATACACCATTTGCAATCCATCCTGGAAGTACCAAAATGTATCGTGATCTTCGACATACATTTTGGTGGAACAATATGAAGAGAGAGATTGCAAAGTTTATGTCGAGTTGTTTAACTTGTCAACGTGTAAAGGCGGAGCATCAAGTGCCAAAGGATCCATTGCAACCACTTGAGATTCTGAAATGGAAGTGGGAACACATTACCATGGATTTCGTTACGGGTCTTCCCACTGTTTCTCAAGGCATAAATGTTATTTGGGTTATTGTTGATAGATTAACCAAGTCTGCTCATTTCTTGCCGATACGGGAGACTTATTCCTTTGAACGTCTTGCTCGTATGTACGTAGATGAGATTGTGAGACTGCATGACATGCCAATATTCATAGTTTCAGATCGTGACCCAAGATTCACTTTAAGATTTTGGATTAGCTTGCAAAAAGCTATGGGCACAGATTTACGATTTAGTTCGGCATATCATCCTCAAACGGACTGGTAATCGGAGAGGATCTATTAAGACTTTGTGTCCTAGATTTCAAAGGGAGTTGGGATAAGTACCCACCATTGGTGGAATTCTCCTACAATAACAGTTATCAGGCAAGTATAGGTGTGGCTCCATTTGAAGCATTGTATGGACGAAAGTGTCGCTCTCTAATTTGTTGGGATGAGGTGGGAGAAGCAACGTTGTTGGGACCCGAGTTGGTACGTATGACTACGGAAAAGATCCAAACGATTCGACAACGTATACAAACGGCTTAGGATCGACAAAAGAGTTATGCGGATCTTCATCGAAAGGACGTGGAATTTGACATTGGGGATCATGTATTATTGCGTGTGGCTCCATGAAAATGAGTTACAAGATTTAGGAAGAGAGGAAAGCTCAATCCATGATTTATTGATCCATTTCAGATTCTTGACCGAGTAGGAAATGTGGCCTATAGACTCGCGTTACCTCCAAGTATGTCTCGTGTTCATAATATTTTTCATATATCTGTGTTACGTAAATATGTGAAAGACCCAAACCACATTATTGAGTTAGAACCGGACGAATTAACGGAAGACTTAACGTACGAAGAGGTACCTGTCAAGATCTTGGATAGGAAGGAGTATGTCATACGCACGAAGGTTATATCACAAGTTAAAGTTTTGTGGAGAAACCATGCTATTGAGTAAATGACTTGGGAATTGGAAACGGAAATGAAAGCGAGGTATCCTCATCTTTTCGAAACACCAAGTACGTACGTCAATTTCGAGGACGAAATTTCATAAGGAGGGGAGGTTGTAAGACCCCAAATTATTAATAAATAAAATTTAATTTCCTCTATTTATTATTTTGAAATAGTAAGGGTTGAATTGATTAATGTGGTTAGTTATGAGTAAAATGCGCAAATATTTCAAATAAGCAGGTGGTTATAAAATATTCATTGTTGTCGGGGAATATTCGTTTGGTCGTGGAATATTCTTGCTGTTGGAGAATATTCGTACGACGGCGCAGTCTTTTGTGGGCCCCATAACGAAAAGCGATTGTGTGAAGAAAACGACAAGTATAAGTTTTTTATAAATAAAGGCGTAGTTGTTACCGTTAATACGGTTGGAATACCCGGTGATTAAAATACAGTAATACGCGTTGTTGTACAGTAGTACACGGTATTGCACCAATTATTGATTCTTACGTAAGAAGGCACTACTCAATAATTGTTACAGTAATTACTGTTCAGTATTTTATTAATTCAATAATTGCTGCGTTGATATTTTATATTACTGTTGTTTCAATAATTGTCACTACACAGTATCTTCCATTATCGGAGCAATAATTCATATTATCTGAATAATATTATTAGATAACATTATTGGCAATATCTAGAAAGTTTTGTCTAAGGAGAGGTTTGGTCACCTAATTGCGCGCCAGTAAGGAGAAATCCTTATTGGAAAGACTCCTATTTCCTGGGAACGGTCTGGTTGTCAGTACTGTGATTCTGTAATATTATTTGTGAATAATTAATTATTGATTTATATGATGAGGAAAATATTAATTTTATGTGGATATAGATGGAGAAATTTTTTTAAATGTGACAATTGTTGAAAATTAATATTTTATATCAATTTAAAATTTTATTTATCGTCGTTTGATTTCAAAAGTCAAATTATATGTTTAATTTTAGAACCAAGGAAGTATATATAACTAATAACTAATCTATCATGCTAAGCCTCTTCTTTGTAGGAGTTCAGATAGGTAATTTTTAACCCTTGTACAAATCCACATAAGGATCTAATATTCTATATGTGTGTGTGTATATACATATATATAAATATATTAATTAAGAATCAAAACATAAAAAAGCAAAAACAAAGACGACAATTAAAGTAAGAGATTTTTAAATTCTTTCGAATATCACTACATCCTTTCATTCCTCAAGAAAGATGAACAGACCTAGAAAACCAGGTAAGGTCTCTGTAAGACCCCAAATTATTAATAAATAAAATTTAATTTCCTCTATTTATTATTTTGAAATAGTAAAGGTTGAATTGATTAATGTGGTTAGTTATGGGTAAAATGCGCAAATATTTCAAATAAGCAGGTGGTTATAAAATATTCATTGTTGTCGGGGAATATTCGTTTGGTCGTGGAATATTCTTGCTGTTGGAGAATGTTCGTACGACGGCGCAGTCTTTTGTGGGCCCCATAACGGAAAGCGATTTGATGAAGAAAATGACAAGTATAAGTTGTTTATAAATAACGGCGTAGTTGTTACCGTTAATACTGTTGGAATACCCGGTGGTTAAAACATAGTAATACGCGTTGTTGCACAGTAGCACACGGTATTGCACCAATTATTGATTCTTACGTAAGAAGGCACTACTCAATAATTATTACAGTAATTACTGTTCAGTATTTTATTAATTCAATAATTGTTGCGTTGATATTTTATATTACTGTTGTTTCAATAATTGTCATTACACAGTATCTTCCATTATCGGAGCAATAATTCATATTATCTGAATAATATTATTAGATAACATTATTGGCAATGTCTGGAAAGTTCTGTCTAAGGAGAGGTTTGGTCACCTAATTGCGCGCCAGTAAGGAGAAATCCTTATTGGAAAGCCCCCTATTTCCTGGGAACGGCCTGGTTGCCAGTACTGTGATTCTGTAATATTATTTGTGAATAATTAATTATTGATTTATATGATGAGAAAAATATTGATTTTATGTGGATATAGATGGAGAAAATTTTTTAAATGTGACAATTGTTGAAAATTAATATTTTATCTTTTTCTGATAAAATAATTTATTTAAATATATTATTTTAATAATATATTAATGGTGATATTTTTACAATGAATGTGAGATATATGAGTATATGTGGAGAAAAAGTATTTTGTGGCATTAAATGATTAACACATGTTTTGTGTGTCGGTGGACCCCAGTAATTGACTGAAATTTGATTATAGCCTGTAAAATCGTCCGATTGTGGATTTCGGTCAATTTTTATTTTGAATTTGGAAAAATTTTCTTCTGCAAAGTTGTAGAGAATTGAATTTTCTATAAAAACACGCGAGATTCGAATTTTCTGACAAAAGAGCTATTTGTTATGAATTATTGAAGTTCTGAAGTTCCGAAATAATTGATTTTTGGGAGTTTTAGTTAATTATTTTGAGAAAAACGTTTTTTGTGCAATTAGTGGGCTCACATGTGTTATAAATGATCTGAATTCAGATCTTCAAAGGCGGGCTTGATAAAAATTTAATTATATTAATATTTTATTAAATTTTCTGCTTTGGTGTTCTAAGCATTTTTCTATAAATAGGGTGCTTAGGTTAGAATTGAAAATCACACTAGAAACTAAAGATTTCTCTATCTTTCTCTCTCGTTATATTGAGCGTATTCTTGTGAGTATTTTAATACTTTGAGTGTTGTTATACGGTGCAAGTTCAAGTCATAGCCTATATCCGGTGTTTCAACTAGAAGTACTGTCTTTACGAGGTAAGAGATGTTATTTTTTTCGTAAATGATATTATTTTTCAATATCATTATGCCGAAATATTAGTTGAAACTTTTTATCAAATTTGGAACTTTTTCATGTCGAAGTTACTATTCATGAGTTACTATTCACGAGTTACTATTCACCGAAAAATAAAATTTTTTCTTTTCGTCCAAAATATCTATTATGGATACTAGCTTTGATTGTATCTATGTTTTGATCATTCTTGAATTTTACTCCACTATGATTATTTATGAGATATTTTTGGACATAGAATAGCTGAAATATGAATCCTTAATATTTATTCTTTTGTTTCATTGGATTCGTTTCCTTTAAAATATTTTTCATCATCCTCAGTCCTAAATGATGATATAACTGAATATCTTTGGCTTGTAGTGCAAAGATGAATGATTTCTTGATGAATATCTTTGGCCCGTAGTGCAAAGATGAACAGGTGTTTAGATGAACATGACCAACTGATGAATATCTTTGGCTTGTAGTGCAAAGATGAATATTGATTGATGTTACAGGGATAAAATATTGATGATTGACTTTTAAATTTATAGATAATAATAGATTTCATTATCTACGTAACTCTTCTATGAATTATTATTTTTCGCTGCGAATATTGATTTAAAACTTGTTGTCTATTGTATTCTATTTGAATTTTTCCTTGTTGAAGACTAACGATAATTTGTTCTGTATTATCCTAGTCATAATGTTCTTTACTGGGCTAGTTGAGCTCACCCTTTTCCTTTTTGTTCCATTTTTTTCAGGAGGCGAGAATGTAGCGAGTACTAGTCGAGGTATGGAATGATGGTTCTAGAAGTTATTTTAGTAGTCCTCACCATTTTTGTGAAATAATGTATCAATAATTATAATGAGGACTTATTTGAGTATGGATATTGTCTAGATGACAATATTTGTATTTAAACTCACAGTTCTTATGTTGTAATAATAAAGATGTAGTTGTTTCTGTACCATATATTTTGGCGACTCAGAATGAGTGTTGTATACCTATTTTGGGGGCGTCACAGTCTCGCTTTCTTTTGCCACTCAAGTGTACGGTCTACTGAGTAGCCCCTCTGGGGAGAAGACCATATTCACAAGGAAAATTAATCCTCTTCTGCATTACCAATGATAGTTAAAAACTAGTCAATGTTATAGACACTCGAAATGTTGCATTCCTGTTACTAACCATGCAGGAGGGCAAAATCGTCTTCTAGAGACAACCCTGGAAGTCAAATCATCAAAACTCCAATCCCGGGAGATCAAATCCAAGCCCCGACGACACCCCCAAGAGATCAACTCCAGGCCCTGGCGATAACCCCAAGAGATCAAGTTTAAAGCCCAAATGTGACGCCCCTAAAACAGGTATACATCACCCATCTTGGGTCGCCAGATACATGGTATATAAATTCAAATACAACTTAATTATACAACAGTCGTGTAAAATACGACAAAACATAGCTGAGAGTTTAAATAAGAATATTGTCATCTAGACTACTAATGAGGACTACTAATGCTATCATCTGGACCGTCACTCTGTTCCCCGACTAGTCCCGGCTATATTCTCATTTCCTGAAGAGAACAATAAAAAAAAGGGTGAGCTTAACTAGCTCAGTAAGAAATATTATGACTAAGATAATGCAGAATAAATTATCCTTAGCCTTCAACAGTATAACAACTGATAGAATATAATAGACAACAAGATTTAGATCAACAACTGCAGCGAAATAAGCAATCCATTAGAAGAGTAAAGTAGAGCATAAAATATACTATCTTCTATTATTTAAAAAGTTTTTCATCAACTTTATCGCTGAGACTCAGCTTAATAAATAAAATCGAATCATCCCTACACCTCGGCCAAGGATATTCATATAATCATCAATGGTCATGATTATACCGAATAATCCCTAGTCATAATCATACCAACAACTGTCCATCAATGAACTACAGGCTAATGAGAACTTTCACCACATCATTCCTCACATTACGGTCATGATTATACCGAATAATATCTGGTCATAATCATACCAAGTCCATCTCTGCACGTAAGCCAAATATGACTTTCATCATAATATAGGCATGAGAATGATGACAATGACATAATAATTCAATAAAACAAGTTCAAGGATAAAATTTAATGATTTATAATTTAATTTATCCAGAAATCAATAACGTCCAAATTGTCAATATGATACTGTTTTGTGGAGTAAAATTCAAGAATAATATTCATGCACCAAAAATAATTTGGACAGAAAAAAAAAATATTTTTTGGATAAATAGTACCCCGTGAATAGTACTTCGGGAATAGTACCTCGTGAATAGTATCTCGACATGAAAAGTACCCCAAATACCCGAGTAAATGATACTAGAGTGAATAGTAACCCGTAAATAGTAACTCGTGAATAGTACTCTGGCACGAAAAGTGTCCTGAATACCCGAGTGAATAATACTAGAGTGAATAGTAACCGGGTGAATAGTAACCCATGAATAGTAACTCGTAAAAGAAAAATATCAAAGAAAATGATATTCCATGACGAGTACAAAAGAAATGATATCTCATACGAGTATAATAGAATATATGAAACTGTAAATGGATTTTCACCCGCCATGCGGTAATCTACGTAGACAGATCATTTCAACAATTTAATAAAGAATGGAATAACAGAAGAATTCACCAGGCATGCGATAGACCGCACAGACAGATTATTCCAAACAGAATAATAAATAATGGAACCAGATCATGCGTAATACGCACAGACAGGATATTCCAACAGAATAATAAAGAATGGAACCAGGTCATGCGTAATCCGCACAGACAGGATATTCCAACAGAATAATAAAGAATAGAATAACAGAAGAATTTCACCATGTACCGGTACTTTGCATAGACAGGTTATTCCAACATAATAATAAAGAATGGAATAACAGAAGAATTTCACCATGTATGCGGTACTTCGCATAGACAGGTTATTCTAACATAATAATAAAGAATGGAATAACAGAATCTCTCTTCATGAATACGAAAGAAATAATACCTCTTACCTTATAAGAAAATTGGATACTGTAATAGTGAGGTAACAGACTTCTATTCTTATTTCTCTCTGTAATTTCTCTATAATAATTACTCTTGTGAGACTTAGTGAATTGGTGAGAAATGAAGGAAGAATGAACTTCTATTTATAGAAAAATATAGTTTTGATAATTGCACGTTTTGGGGCTCGAAATATTACAGTATAATACATTCCTCTTTTTCTTCATTTTCAATTTAGTCCTGCAAGTATTATCAAACTTGCACCACCTCCCTTAATAGTAAATAATGTGAATTAATAGTTCATTCATGTGACTCAATAGTATAATCATGTAAAAAAACTAATTACAGTATAGTACCTCAATCTATACTTCCATTTTTAACTTAGTCATGCAAGTATTATCAATTTTTGCACCAACTCCCCTAATAGTAAAAGAAAGTGAATCAATAGTACACATATGTAAACAAATAGTTATAAGCATGTGAATTAATAGCAATTAATTGCTCATTTATCCGATTAATTACCCGATTGATCCATATAACCTCCAGACATCAATTACTATCGAAATAAATGTCGATTTTCACTAACACTAATAATTTTCACACAATGAAACTATCAATTTTATCTTTAATCAACAAGAACTTATTCATCATTAATATTATAACTCACAATATTTAACAACCAGATCATTCCCAGGAAAGAGAGGGTTTTCCGATAAGGATTTCTCCTTATTGGCGCGCAATTAGGTGACCAAACCTCTCCTTGACAGAACTTTCTAGACATTGTCAATATTATAAATAATAATATGAATAACTTTGTTGTCTCAATTATTAATTTAATAATATAACATATTATGTAGATGATAATGTGACAATAATTGAATCAATAATATGAGAGATATAATTTAGTAATTACTGTAGCAATAATTGAGTATAACTGAGTGACTTATCACGTAAGCATCAATAATCAATACCGTGTGCTACTATACAACCACGCGTATTACTTTACTTTTACTACCGAGTAGTTCAACAGTTTTAACGGTAACACTTTCGCCGTTATTTTTATAAAATGATAATTCTGTCGTTTTCTTACTACGACAATACTTCCGTTGTGGGGTCCACCAATGATTGTGCCATCGAACGAATATTCCCTGTTAAAACAAATATTCCCCGACCAATCGAATATTATAACAACTTGCTTACTTTGCAAAATATATAAATATTACCCACAACTATAACATTATATCAAATCCACACCTTAATATTAAAAAAAATATTTTGAGAAATTTAAATTTTTATTCATAAAATTTGGGGTTTCACACCAAAGACAACCCTAGGAGATCAAACCAACCTCAGAGACAACCCTGAGTACTTTCAGAAGTCAACAACAATCCAATCTCGGAGACAACCTTGAGAAAAGACAGCAACAACTGCATCAAGCCCAAAACCAACCTAGGAGGGGCAAAATAGTAATTTTGCTAACTCAACATCAAATTAACCCAAATCACTGCAAAAGAAGTCATGTCGAACCATAACATCAATCCCGAGTGAAAACAACACAAGACAACTCAACGGATGGACTACGAAGATCTGGTCATGGACCCATCTTTTTGAATTCAAAAAATGTCAAATCCCATGTCATTGTGTAGCTCTCGTCAAGGGCTTTCCGGAAAAGTATAGCACGCCTTCATCAGATTTCCAGATTGAAAGTTATGAAGGTTCGAGCAGACAACGCGTTGGCCCGAGTGCACGTACTCCTAACCAACGGGACCCATGGGGACCCGGCCCACCAGGGCAATCGCAGGTAGACCCACGACCACTTTGGTCTATAAATAGACCCCCCATCAGCCAAAAAGAAAAAAGAGAAAAATATAGAGAAAATTCTATCCGTTTCAGCCCTTAACCACTTCTAGAGTGTTTCAAACTTTGATATTATTCTTTATAAACACTTGTAGACACATATTCTACAACATATCAAATTTTAACCGGTAGAAGCCGAGTTTTCAAGCTCCAAAAGCGGTATGAAGCTTCAGTGCAGCACACTGTAAGATTTTTTCAGTTTTGAAGCTTTCTATTGCTTTAATATATATATAAAATTGTTTACTGCATTTAAATATCTGTTTTAACTGTTCATTCAATGTAAATCCATAATATTCAAATCTGTGGACTAAATTTATCTAAATTTAGCTATATCTAACTTTTAACCGGTTCAAAAGTTGTAAAATTAGAACCGTTGAGCTAGAATGGCTAATATTTATTTAAATCTAGTTTTCTTTCTAGGTTTTATTATGTGAGCCTAGGAGCTACAAGGTCTAAGATCCAGCTAACTAATCTAGATATAGTACACACGATGGACCCTTTTTAGTTGTGCAACCAACTTGTAAATTATTTATGGTTTTAGGACATCCTTCGATGGCTTTAAAGCCCATAAGGAGCCCGACACTGCTATGTATATTATTTTGTCGAAGATGTTTTGCATCTCGAGAATAAAATCAAATCGAATACAGAATAAAATATCTACAACATATTCTACAACGTATCAAATTTTAACCGGTAGAAGACGAGTTTTCAAGCTCCAAAAGCGGTATGAAGCCTTCAGTGCATGACACTGTAAGATTTTTTCAGTTTTAAAGCTTTCTATTGCTTTAATATATATATAAAAACTGTTTACTGCATTTAAATATCTGTTTTAACTGTTCATTCAATGTAAATCCATAATATTCAAATATGTGGACTAAATTTATCTAAATTTAGCTATATCTAACTTTTAACCGGTTCAAAAGTTACAAAATTGGAACCGTTGAGCTAGAATGACTAATATTTATTTAAATCTAGTTTTCTTTCTAGGTTTTATTATGTGAGCCTAGGAGCCACAAGGTCTAAGATCCAGCTAACTAATCTAGATATAGTACACACGATGGACCCTTTTTAGCTATGCAACCAATTTGTAAATTATTTATGGTTTTAGGACATCCTTCGATGGCTTTAAAGCCCATAAGGAGCCCGACACTGCTATGTATATTATTTTGTCGAAGATGTTTTGCATCTCGAGAATAAAATCAAATCGAATACAGAATAAAATATCTACAACATATTCTACAACATATCAAATTTTAACCGGTAGAAGACGAGTTTTCAAGCTCCAAAAGCGGTATGAAGCCTTCAGTGCATGACACTGTAAGATTTTTTCAGTTTTAAAGCTTTCTATTGCTTTAATATATATATAAAAACTGTTTACTGCATTTAAATATCTGTTTTAACTGTTCATTCAATGTAAATCCATAATATTCAAATATGTGGACTAAATTTATCTAAATTTAGCTATATCTAACTTTTAACCGGTTCAAAAGTTACAAAATTGGAACCGTTGAGCTAGAATGACTAATATTTATTTAAATCTAGTTTTCTTTCTAGGTTTTATTATGTGAGCCTAGGAGCCACGAGGTCTAAGATCCAGCTAACTAATCTAGATATAGTACACACGATGGACCCTTTTTAGCTATGCAACCAATTTGTAAATTATTTATGGTTTTAGGACATCCTTCGATGGCTTTAAAGCCCATAAGGAGCCCGACACTGCTATGTATATTATTTTGTCGAAGATGTTTTGCATCTCGAGAATAAAATCAAATCGAATACAGAATAAAATAGAAATATCAAATGCCTTAATTACTATGTAAGCATATGAGTTTGAAAGCCTATTTTCAAAACATCACTGCTATATTTTACTTATAATTGAACTTTTATACAAATCAAACCATTTGTATATAGGTACAAACGAAGCATAACACTACTTCTAAATATCTGCACTTAGGCCCAATAAACATACACACTTCAGATAAATTATGTGAAACCCCAGATTTTATGAATAAATATTTAATTTTTTTAAAATATTTTTTTAAATATTATGGTGTGAATTTGAGATAATGTTATAGTTGTGGGTAGTATTTATAAATTTTGCAAAGTATGCAAGTTGTTGTATTATATTCGATTGGTCGGAGAATATTATTTTTGTCGGGAAATATTTGTACGACGACACAATTATTGGTGGACCCCACAGCGAAATTATTGTATGATTGAGAAAACGACAAAACTATTTTATGAAAATAACAGCGAAAGTTTTACAGTTAATACTGTTGAACTACTCGGTAGTAAAAGTACAGTAATATGTGTGGTTGCATAGTAGCATACGGTATTGATTATTGAGGTTTACGTGATAAGTCATTCAATTTTGTTTTATTAGTATTATTAATATAATAAAACAGAAAAGCTTTTTATATAAAACAGAATACATTTATAAAGTTATTCGTTTTATTAGGCTAATAGTAAAATCTTTTTATATAAAACAGAATACTTTTATAAAGTTATCTGTTTTATTAGACAATAATTAGAATATATTATATTTTATTATGCATAGTATTTGCATAGTGCATGCATAGTGTTTGCATAGTAAAATCTTTTATAAAGTTATTCGTTTTATTAGATTATAAATAGAATATATTATATTTTATTTAAAAGATTTTGCTTTAAATATGGACCATAAGATTAAAGTAAATCAATCTGGACCGTTTATGAGTTAGTTACTATGCATTCCATTCTTCTATAAATAGAAGCTCATTCCTTCATTATTTCTTACGAATTCACTGAAACTCTAGAGAGAGAAGTTATAAAGAGAAAGAAGAAAAGAATTCTGCTACTGCACTACTCCTATATCCAGTACTCTTCTTCTTAAAGTAAGGGATATTATTTGTTGTACCCGTAAGGGGTATTATTTCTTTTGTATTCATGAAGAGAACTTCTGTTATTCCATTATTTATTATTCTGTTGGAATAACCTGTATACGCGGGCTACCCTATACTTGGTGAAATTCTTCTGTTATTCCATTCTTTATTATTCTGTTGGAACATCCGGTCTGTGCGTTTACGCCGGACCTGGTTCCATTATTTATTATTATGTCGGAATATCCTGTCTGTGCGTTTACGCCGGACCTGGTTCCATTATTCATTATTATGTCGAAATATTCTGTCTGTGCATTTACGCCGGACCTGGTTCCATTATTTATTATTCTGTCAGAATATCCTGTCGGTGAGTTTACGCATGACCTGGTTCCATTATTTATTTTTCTGTTGGAATAACCTGTCTGTGCGGTCTATCGCATGCATGGTGATTTCTTTTGTTATTCCATTCTTTATTATACTCAGTTGGTTAAAACTTTGACTTCTATACTCCATGAAATTAGTAGAATATCCTTGATATTTGCGCTTCATCCAATATCTTTTCATAAAAATATTCTTCTGAGCATTCTTGAATTTTACTCTACACAAAAGTATCATGTTGACAATTTGGACGTTATTGGTTCCTGGACAAATTAATTCTTGAACTTGTTTTATTGAATTCTTATATCATCGTCATCATCCTCATGTTTATATTATGTTGAAAGTCATCTGTGGCTTGTAGTGCATAAATGGACTTGGTATGATTATGACCAGGGATTATTCGGTGTAATCATAACCGTAATATTACAAATGATGTGGAAAAAGTCTTCATTGGCCCGTAGTGCATTGATGGACAGTTTTTGGTATGATTATGGCTATAGATTCTCTTTAGCCGTAATGCAAAGATAAATTGTTTTATGGCATGATCAGGACCGTTGATGAAAATATGATTATCTTTAGTCGTAGTGCATGTATAATTTGTGGTCGTGATTCTAAAGAATATCATTGGCCGTAATGCAGGGGTGATTCGATGATGTGGATTATTTATTAAGCTGAGTCCCAGCGATAAAAGTCATGAAAAACCTTTTAAATCATAAAAGATAGTAGATTTTATTCTCTACTTGACTCTTTTAATGGATTGTTGGTTCCGCTGTAGTTAAACTTAATGTCTATTGTATTTTATCAGTTTAACATTGTTGAAGACTAATAATAATTTATTCTGTATTATTTTAGTCATAATATTTCTTACTGAGTTAGTTGAGCTCACCCTTTTTTTCACTGTTCTCTTCAGGAAATGAGAATATAGTTGGGACGAGTCGAAAAACAGAGTGACGGACCAGATGATAGCATTAGTAGTCCTCACTATTCTATGTAATAGTGTGATAATAAATGTAATGAAGACTCCTTTTGAGTATGGATACTCTCTAGAAGACAATATTTGTATTCAAACTCACAGTTTATGTTTTGTCGTATTTTACACAACAGTTGTATAATTATGTTTTATTTGTATTTTATACCATGTAGTTGACGACTCAGAATAGGTGATGTATACCTATTTTGGGGGCGTCACAGTTGGTATCAGAGCTTAGGGATATGATCCCTGGCTAGGATGTGAGAATAGAACTAGGAGGGGAGAGACGGGTAATTTCTTCGCTAGTATGACCTACCTAAGTTTATTTGGTATTTAATTGGTCGGTCAGAGTATAGGGATAATATGTGATATGTTAATTAACCCTTATTTTGTTGCAGTATTTGAAAATGACATCTGAAAATGTTGAGATAAGCAATAGAGCACAGGAGACCGTTGAGTCTCCACAGATAAATAATCAGGACAATGTGCAACAGGATGGCGATAACCCTCTTGTAAACAACAACACTGATCAATTGACGAATGACGGTAAGTTTAGGAGTTTTTTAGAATTCATGCAACAATAGACAAAGGTGGCTCCTGTTCATAATGCAGGTAAAAATAATGGCAACCCACGGTTGGTCACCGCTAAGCAATTCAAGGAGCTGGGACCACCAGAGTTTTTGGGAAAGCCAGAACGACTTAAGGCGGAGACGTGGTTAAAGCAGATCACCAAGATATTTGATGTCTTGGGATGCTCCGAGGAGCAAAAGGTTCTCTTTGCCGCCTTTATGTTGCGTGAAGAGGCAGATCACTGGTGAGAATTTGTAAAGCGTACCCAGCCTGATGCACTCAAGATGTCTTGGGAGAAGTTCCAAGAGCTGTTCAATGACAAGTACTTTCCCGAAAGCATTCGTCACATGAAGGAGGTGGAATTTATCAAGTTGGAGCAAAACAACATGACCGTGTCGCAGTACGAAGCCAAGTTTGCCGAGTTGTCCCGATTTGCGTCCCATTTGGTTGATAATGAGGAGAGAATGACGCGAATGTTTCTAAGAGGTTTGAAACCTGAGATACGTCAATATCTTATCTTTCATAAACTGTGTTTGTATTCAGATGTTGTAAATATGGCTCAGTTAGTGGAGCGCGATAACGAGTCAATGCAACCAAAAGAGAGTAACCGACAAAATGATAATACTAGTGAAAGCAGCCATCGAAGCGGTGACAACAAGCGTGGAGGGAATCAACATGCCAAAAATGGTAACTACTTCGGTGGTAATCATGGCCAAAACAATAAGAATGGACATTTCAAGAAGAGGAGATTCAACAATGATGGAAAGACGTCAGTACCAGCACCCGTTGTTAAGGAAGGAGAACGACCACCTATCATATGCTTCAAATGCGGAGGGGAGGGACACATCAGTCCAAACTGCGCGATGCCATCCAAAGCATGTTATAATTATGGAAGAGAAGGTCACTTAGCCTGATTTTGTCGTTCACCGAAGACAAGTTCAGCTAAGATGGATGTGACAACCCCAAAATAGGTCCATTCCACCCAACCCATTCTGAGTCGTCAAATACATGGTACAGAAAACAACTACAACTTTATTACAACAATTGTCGTGCAAAATACAACAACACATATGCTGTGAGTTTGGATACAAATATATACCAAATGTGACATTGGACACCATCATGTATCAGCACCTCACAAAGGTACCTTACATAAAGGTACAGTCAAAAACTGTTTTAGAAACTAGAATCTTTGGGAAGTGCTCAAGAAAACCTTCGTACATGGGAGGCCACGCATCTAGGTTATGATAGATATCATATGGCCACAGAATTATCCTTGGTTGACCCAATAGACCCCAAAGAAAAATGAGAAGATTACTATCATATTCTTCCCAATGGTGAGTCTTCTCTTGACTTATCATTATCTCCACTGTCTCTAATTGAGAATTATACTTCAAACAAACACCAAGATTATATAGGTAGTGCCCATAGATATACTCAGCAAGTGGATGAGCACAACCTTGTCTTATGATGACACGAGGTTGTATGTCATTAGACATCTTGTATGATAGTGACAAAACACCCTTCCAACGTTGGGTACACCTTACCCTATTGGATTCACCAAATAAAACTACTAAATGAACTTTTCTATACTGCTTCGGGAGAACATCCACAGTTATAGACCACCGTTCTATTTCTCCGTTACCCTCGCTCGACCCAGCTACACTCTTATTACCTGAAAGGAATTGTGAAGCAAAAGGGTGAGCACAACTAGCTCAGTAAAGAATATCATGACTAAAGATAATTAAATTATCAATAGCCTTCATCAATAATAAATCAGAGATTTAGAACATATGGTAGATGATAAAAATTTCAACCATAGTTGCAGCGGAATGAGCAATCCATTAGAAGAGTCAAATAGACCATAAAGTCTATTATCTTCTCCATGTTAAAAATCCACCAACAATATTTTATCCATGTAACATCACTCAACAGTTCCTTTCCACAATCATATGAATAACTCATATCATAATTGTGACTATAAATTTTTCTTCGCACCCAGGACGAAGAATATTTTCATCACCTGTCTTTACCTGAAACATCAAAGATCATGGTTATACCAAATCACAGTTCCTGTTATAATCATACTAACAAATCCATCTTTGCACTACGGGCCAAAGATATTCATCAACAAACCATCTTTGCACTACGGGCCAAAGATATTCAACAACAGTTCATCTTTGCACTACAGGCCAAAGATATTCATCAACAGGCCATCTTTGCACTACATGCCAAAGATATTCATCAACAATTCATATTTGCACTACAGGCCAAATATATTCATATCTCAAAGAAATATATAATCATTTTAGAATTTATATAAACAATAATTATAACCATGTTGATCAATTCACCTTTGCACTTAAGCTTAAGATATTCAATTATAAATTCAATGGTCATGATCATACCAGTCACAATTCAACTTTGCACTACAGGCCAAAGAGAACCCTAGTCATGATCATACCAATAATCTACCCATCTTTACACTCCAGTGAAAGAGAATTTCAACATCAGGGTTATAAAAATGTTATATATGATGATAAAAATAATATGATCAACATATAGTTTTAATCTCAAGAGTAATATTCGTAACTCATGAATAGTAACCCCGACACAAAAGATAGAAATTCTACAATAAAATTCATACCAATATTTCGGTATAATGATATTGAAAGAATAACATTACTTAAATTTATAAACAATTTATTTTAATTGTTTACACTTTACTAATTAATGCATTTAATCATCATAAAATGCCAACTCTTACAATTTCATCATCAATAACCAAAACCCTCATCAAAAATCTGCATATACCTCATATAGGATTCTCAAGCTATAAAATCCTATTTTCCAAATTTCTTTCTTCACAAAACATATTTAATTCATTTACTCATAGCTAGACCATTTTCATGAAAAATACCAAATCAGTTCCAAAAATATTTCTTTTCTGGGATTTAGCATAATATAGTCCCATAGTGAACATATATTTTTCTCAGAATTTTTAAAAGTCATTTACTATTTTTCATATGGCCAAAATAGCCGAATATTTAGACATTTATCAAAAATTGTACTTTTGTCTAAAAATTTTGAAATTTACAGAGTATACTTCTATCATATACATGTAATCCCAATAAAAATTTCATCAATTTTGGAGTTAACCACAAGGAATTATAAGCTGTTACTTTTAAAATAGTCTTTTCTCATAAAATTCATAACTTTCAATCTATACATCCAAAAATTACCATTTTTGGACACAATCAAGAAAACTCATCAAAATATCATTTCAAATTTTTCTAGAATTTTTGAAGATCAGAAAAATTACGAAACTGAAAATCATAACAACCCTTAAAATCCCTTAATATCCCTTACCTCAAAAGTGCAGTATTTCTGACTGGAATGCAAAGCGAAGGAAACTTGCACTGAATAGCAACTCTCAAAGTATCTAAATACTCACAAAATATTCTTCATAATATAGAGAGAGAAAGAGAGAAAGCTTGTATTTTTGGTGTGATTTTCAATTCTAACTTAGCCCTCTATTTATAGGAAAATTTTGGTAGGTTTGACCTGCAACCTGATGGCTTTACCTGCTACTATTCCCACCCACCACATTTAAAATATAATTCAGCATATTTCTTCACCAACCACAAGTGGGGCCCACCAATTCTAGAATTTTCCACCAAAATGATAAACTCCAAAAATTCAACAATTTCTGAACCAGTCATCTTGTAAAATTCATAATAAATCATACATTCATTTTTAACAGTTCAAAATTTGTGGACATATACTCAACTTATATATGTATAACATATCCAAAAATTATCACGATCCAACGGTCGGATTAAAAATTATAACCCCCGTAAAATATCTCAAAAACCCTGATTTTTAATACCTCCATTCCGACAAAAATACGGATAAAAACCTCAACATTAACTCCTTCATTTTTTTAACCACAAAAATATATCACTCATTCATATCCACATAAAATAAATATTTCCTTATCATATGAATCAATAATTAATTATTCACAAATAATATTACAGAATCACATTTATGACAACCAGGCCGTTCCCAGGAAAGAGGGGGCTTTCCAATAAGAATTTCTCCTTACTGGCGCGCAATTAGATGACCAAACCTCTCCTTAGACAGAACTTTCTAGACATTGACAATAATGTTATCTAATAATATTATTCAAATAATATGAATTATTGATCTGATAAAGGAAAATACTGTGCAGCAACAATTATTGAAACAACAATAATATAAAATATCAACGCAATAATTATTGAATCAATAAAATAAAATATTGAACAGTAACTACTGTAATAATTATTGAGTAGTGCCTTCTTACGTAAGAATCAATAATTTCAAAAATACTGTGCAATACCGTGTGCTACTGTGCAATAACGCGTATTACTGTATTTTAACCACCGGGTATTTCAACAGTATTAACAGTAACAACTACGTCGTTATTTGTAAAAACTAAAATTTATCGTTTTCTTCACCCGACAGTTATTCGTTATGGGGCCCACAAATAGCTGTGCCGTCGTACGAATATTCCCCGACAGAAAGAATATTTCACGACCAAACGAATATTCCCCGACAACAATGATTATTTTATAACCACTTGTGTATTTTGAAAAAAAAATCATATATCACCCTTAACTTTAACATTTATCAATTTAACCATTTACTGAATAGTAATTATAAGAAAAATTGAATACTTTTATTTCATAAAATTCGGGGTCTTACAATCTCCCCTCCTTATGAAATTTCGTCCCCGAAATTTACGTACCTGGTATTTCAAAGAGTTGAGAATACCTTCCTTTCATTTCAAATTCCATCTTCTCTGTCATCATAATTTCTCCATTGCTCATCTCCTGTATTTCAAATAACATTCTAGAATACAGCTTCAAAACAAGTGTTAATTTAACAAATTAACATATCACATAATATCCCAATATTATGACTGACCAACAAATAAGCTTAGGTAGGACACACTAGCGAAGGATTTACTCATCTCTCCCCTCCTAGTTCTATTCCCCGATCTCCGCCAGAGATCATATCCCTAAGCTCTGATACCACCTGTGACATACCCCAAAATAGGTCCATTCCACCCAACCCATTCTGAGTCGTCAAATACATGGTACAGAAAATAACTACAACTTTATTACAACAATTGTCGTGCAAAATACAACAACACATATGCTGTGAGTTTGGATACAAATATATACCAAATGTGACATTGGACACCATCATGTATCAGCACCTCACAAAGGTACCTTACATAAAGGTACAGTCAAAAACTGTTTTAGAAACTAGAATCTTTGGGAAGTGCTCAAGAAAACCTTCGTACATGGGAGGCCACGCATCTAGGTTATGATAGATATCATATGGCCACAGAATTATCCTTGGTTGACCCAATAGACCCCAAAGAAAAACGAGAAGATTACTATCATATTCTTCCCAATGGTGAGTCTTCTCTTGACTTATCGTTATCTCCACTGTCTCTAATTGAGAATTATACTTCAAACAAACACCAAGATTATATAGGTAGTGCCCATAGATATACTCAGCAAGTGGATGAGCACAACCTTGTCTTATGATGACACGAGGTTGTATGTCATTAGACATCTTGTATGATAGTGACAAAACACCCTTCCAACGTTGGGTACACCTTACCCTATTGGATTCACCAAATAAAACTACTAAATGAACTTTTCTATACTGCTTCGGGAGAACATCCACAGTTATAGACCACCGTTCTATTTCTCCGTTACCCTCGCTCGACCCAGCTACACTCTTATTACCTGAAAGGAATTGTGAAGCAAAAGGGTGAGCACAACTAGCTCAGTAAAGAATATCATGACTAAAGATAATTAAATTATCAATAGCCTTCATCAATAATAAATCAGAGATTTAGAACATATGGTAGATGATAAAAATTTCAACCATAGTTGCAGCGGAATGAGCAATCCATTAGAAGAGTCAAATAGACCATAAAGTCTATTATCTTCTCCATGTTAAAAATCCACCAACAATATTTTATCCATGTAACATCACTCAACAGTTCCTTTCCACAATCATATGAATAACTCATAATCATAATTGTGACTATAAATTTTTCTTCGCACCCAGGACGAAGAATATTTTCATCACCTGTCTTTACCTGAAACATCAAAGATCATGGTTATACCAAATCACAGTTCCTGTTATAATCATACTAACAAATCCATCTTTGCACTACGGGCCAAAGATATTCATCAACAAACCATCTTTGCACTACGGGCCAAAGATATTCAACAACAGTTCATCTTTGCACTACAGGCCAAAGATATTCATCAACAGGCCATCTTTGCACTACATGCCAAAGATATTCATCAACAATTCATATTTGCACTACAGGCCAAATATATTCATATCTCAAAGAAATATATAATCATTTCAGAATTTATATAAACAATAATTATAACCATGTTGATCAATTCACCTTTGCACTTAAGCTTAAGATATTCAATTATAAATTCAATGGTCATGATCATACCAGTCACAATTCAACTTTGCACTACAGGCCAAAGAGAACCCTAGTCATGATCATACCAATAATCTACCCATCTTTACACTCCAGTGAATGAGAATTTCAACATCAGGGTTATAAAAATGTTATATATGATGATAAAAATAATATGATCAACATATAGTTTTAATCTCAAGAGTAATATTCGTAACTCATGAATAGTAACCCCGACACAAAAGATAGAAATTCTACAATAAAATTCATACCAATATTTCGGTATAATGATATTGAAAGAATAACATTACTTAAATTTATAAATAATTTATTTTAATTGTTTACACTTTACTAATTAATGTATTTAATCATCATAAAATGCCAACTCTTACAATTTCATCATCAATAACCAAAACCCTCATCAAAAATCTGCATATACCTCATATAGGATTCTCAAGCCATAAAATCCTATTTTCCAAATTTCTTTCTTCACAAAACATATTTAATTCATTTACTCATAGCTAGACCATTTTCATGAAAAATACCAAATCAGTTCCAAAAATATTTCTTTTCTGGGATTTAGCATAATATAGTCCCATAGTAAACATATATTTTTCTCAGAATTTTTAAAAGTCATTTACTATTTTTCATATGGCCAAAATAGCCGAATATTTAGACATTTATCAAAAATTGTACTTTTATCTAAAAATTTTGAAATTTACAGAGTATACTTCTATCATATACATGTAATCCCAATAAAAATTTCATCAATTTTGGAGTTAACCACAAGGAATTATAAGCTGTTACTTTTAAAATAGTATTTTCTCATAAAATTCATAACTTTCAATCTATACATCCAAAAATTACCATTTTTGGACACAATCAAGAAAACTCATCAAAATATCATTTCAAATTTTTCTAGAATTTTTGAAGATCAGAAAAATTACGAAACTGAAAATCATAACAACCCTTAAAATCCCTTAATATCCCTTACCTCAAAAGTGCAGTATTTCTGACTGGAATGCAAAGCCGAAGGAAACTTGCACTGAATAGCAACTCTCAAAGTATCTAAATACTCACAAAATATTCTTCATAATATAGAGAGAGAAAGAGAGAAAGCTTATATTTTTGGTGTGATTTTCAATTCTAACTTAGCCCTCTATTTATAGGAAAATTTTGGTAGGTTTGACCTGCAACCTGATGGCTTTACCTGCTACTATTCCCACCCACCACATTTAAAATATAATTCAGCATATTTCTTCACCAACCACAAGTGGGGCCCACCAATTCTAGAATTTTCCACCAAAATGATAAACTCCAAAAATTCAACAATTTCTGAACCAGTCATCTTGTAAAATTCATAATAAATCATACGTTCATTTTTAACAGTTCAAAATTTGTGGACATATACTCAACTTATATATGTATAACATATCCAAAAATTATCACGATCCAACGGTCGGATTAAAAATTATAACCCCCGCAAAATATCTCAAAAACCCTGATTTTTAATACCTCCATTCTGACAAAAATACGGATAAAAACCTCAATATTAACTCCTTCATTTTTTTAACCACAAAAATATATCCCTCATTCATATCCACATAAAATAAATATTTCCTTATCATATGAATCAATAATTAATTATTCACAAATAATATTACAGAATCACATTTATGACAACCAGGCCGTTCCCAGGAAAGAGGGGGCTTTCCAATAAGAATTTCTCCTTACTGGCGCGCAATTAGATGACCAAACCTCTCCTTAGACAGAACTTTCTAGACATTGACAATAATGTTATCTAATAATATTATTCAAATAATATGAATTATTGATCTGATAAAGGAAAATACTGTGCAGCAACAATTATTGAAACAACAATAATATAAAATATCAACGCAACAATTATTGAATCAATAAAATAAAATATTGAACAGTAACTACTGTAATAATTATTGAGTAGTGCCTTCTTACGTAAGAATCAATAATTTCAAAAATACTGTGCAATACCGTGTGCTACTGTGCAATAACGCGTATTACTGTATTTTAACCACCGAGTATTTCAACAGTATTAACAGTAACAACTACGTCGTTATTTGTAAAAACTCAAATTTGTCGTTTTCTTCACCCGACAGTTATTCGTTATGGGGCCCACAAATAGCTGTGTCGTCGTACGAATATTCCCCGACAGAAAGAATATTCCACGACCAAACGAATATTCCCCGACAACAATGATTATTTTATAACCACTTGTGTATTTTGAAAAAAAAATCATATATCACCCTTAACTTTAACATTTATCAATTTAACCATTTACTGAATAGTAATTATAAGAAAAATTGAATACTTTTATTTCATAAAATTCGGGGTCTTACAATGGAGGCACCAAAGGCCGTCCCAGAAAAGTCAAAGCCGGTAGTTTAAGAGAATGCATTTTTTTTCGTGACGAGGAACCTGAATAAAATTATCACGGGTATGTTAGTCATAAACTCTTTTGAAGTCTATACCGTGTTAGATACCGATTCTACTCACTCTTTTATTTCACCTAGTTGTGTTCAATGTTTGAAGTTAACTCCGAAAAAGTTAGACTTTGATATATCTGTTTAAACTCAGTTGGGAGAAACCTTCGTTACCTCTACTATTTATAAATCTTGTTTGATTCAAATCAACACTTTCACGTTACCTGCCGATCGTATCTCTTTGAAAATACTTGTCTTTGATGTGATTTTAGGAATCGATTAGTTAACTACTCATCATGTTTTTTTGTAAGGTTGTTAGCTTTCATACTCCTAACCAACCTGTTATGCGAATTCAAAGTAACCAAACCATTAAAGTCAATCATTGTCATAGCAAGCCATAAGTAAAGAGCCCTGAGCTTTTATCTGGTGACTTCCTTGTGTGGAATGCACCGAAGCCAGACTTTCTATAGGCGACGTCGTGAATGACGATGGCAAGTTGATAGGTATCAATGTGACGTACTTTCCAAGTCTTGGATGAGGGTCACAGTTTTGAACGATATTTATATTATTAATAAGGTTCCTGACGTATTCTTGAAGACTTCTTAGCCTACCCCAGAGCGTGAAATCGAATTTTGTATTGACCCTAGTACAAAACTCATTTCTTAAACCCTCAAATATTTCTTCAACTAAAACGAACGTATTATGAGCCAAAGACGTTGGCTCGAGCTGTTGAGGATTACGATCGTACCATTCAATGTCATCGTGGAAGTGAGAACATGGTAGCTAATGCATTGAGTAGAAGATTGTATGCGAGTGAGATGTTGTTAACACAAAGACCCATTTCGTATAACTTACAAATGATGAAAATAGAGTTAAAGACTCTAGGGACCCACGTGAAGATAACGAATATACGATTAGAATCGACTTTAATCGATAAAGTTAAAACCGCTCAATCTACATACTCAGAGCTGATGAATGTGAAGAAGAAGGTTCAAGAGGGCGTTATTCTAGAAGCAAAAATCGATGAAGAGAGGAAATCTCAACCCTCGATTTAATTGACCCATTTGAAATCCTCGATCGAGTAGCAACTGTGGCTTATAGACTCGTTTTACCGCCAAGTATGTCGCGTGTTCATAACATTTTTAACGTATTGATGTTACGTAAATATGTGGACGACCCGAACCACATTATTGATTTAGAACCGGACGAGATAGCGGATAATTTAACGTATGAAGATGTACCTGTTAAAATCCTGGAATGTATTCAACACTCAAAGGTTATACCTCAAGAGTTAGAATCTGACGAAGTGTCCTCATCTGTTCGGCATACCAGGTACGTACGTAAATTTCGAGGGCGAAATTTTATAAGGAGGGGAGATTGTGAAACCCCAGATTTTATGAATAAAGATTTAATTTTTTTAAAATATTATGGTGTGCATTTGAGATAATGTTATAGTTGTGGGTAATATTTATAAATTTTGCAAAGTATGCAAGTTGTTGTATTATATTCGATTGGTCGGAGAATATTATTTTTGTCGGGAAATATTTGTACGACGACACAATTATTGGTGGACCCCACAACGGAATTATTGTCGGATTGAGAAAACGACAAAAATATTTTATGAAAATAACGACAAAAGTTTTACCGTTAATACTGTTGTACTACTCGGTAGTAAAAGTACAGTAATACGTGTGGTTGCATAGTAGCATACGGTATTGATTATTGAGGTTTACGTGATAAGTCATTCAATTTTGTTTTATTAGTATTATTAATATAATAAAACAGAAAAGCTTTTTATATAAAACAGAATACATTTATAAAGTTATTCGTTTTATTAGGCTAATAGTAAAATCTTTTTATATAAAACAGAATACTTTTATAAAGTTATCTGTTTTATTAGACAATAATTAGAATATATTATATTTTATTATGCATAGTATTTGCATAGTGCATGCATAGTGTTTGCATAGTAAAATCTTTTATAAAGTTATTCGTTTTATTAGATTATAAATAGAATATATTATATTTTATTTAAAAGATTTTGCTTTAAATATGGACCATAAGATTAAAGTAAATCAATCTGGACCGTTTATGAGTTAGTTACTATGCATTCCATTCTTCTATAAATAGAAGCTCATTCCTTCATTATTTCTTACGAATTCACTGAAACTCTAGAGAGAGAAGTTATAAAGAGAAAGAAGAAAAGTATTCTGCTACTGCACTACTCCTATATCCAGTACTCTTCTTCTTAAGGTAAGGGATATTGTTTGTTGTACCCGTAAGGGGTATTATTTCTTTTGTATTCATGAAGAGAACTTCTGTTATTCTATTATTTATTATTTTGTTGGAATAACCTGTATACGCGGGCTACCCTATACTTGGTGAAATTCTTCTGTTATTCCATTCTTTATTATTCTGTTAGAACATCTTGTCTGTGCGTTTACGCCGGACCTGGTTCTATTATTTATTATTCTGTCGGAATATCCTGTCTGTGCGTTTACGCCGGACCTGGTTCCATTATTTATTATTCTGTCGGAATATCCTGTCGATGCGTTTACGCATGACCTGATTCCATTATTTATCTTTCTGTTGGAATAACCTGTCTGTGCGGTCTATCGCATTCATGGTGATTTCTTTTGTTATTCCATTCTTTATTATACTCAGTTGGTTAAAACTTTGACTTCTATACTCCATGAAATTAGTAGAATATCCTTGATATTTGCGCTTCATCCAATATCTTTTCATAAAAATATTCTTCTGAGCATTCTTGAATTTTACTCTACACAAAAGTATCATGTTGACAATTTGGACGTTATTGGTTTCTGGACAAATTAATTCTTGAACTTGTTTTATTGAATTCTTATATCATCGTCATCATCCTCATGTTTATATTATGTTGAAAGTCATCTGTGGCCTGTAGTGCATAGATGGACTTGGTATGATTATGACCAGGGATTATTCGGTGTAATCATGACCGTAATGTTACAAATGATGTGGAAAAAATCCTCATTGACCCGTAGAGCATTGATGGACAGTTTTTGGTATGATTATGGCTATAGATTCTCTTTAGCCGTAGTGCAAAGATGAATTGTTTTATGGCATGATCAGGACCGTTGATAAAAACATGATTATCTTTAGTTGTAGTGCATGGATAATTCGTGGTCGTGATACTAAAGAATATCCTTGGCCGTAGTGCAGGGGTGATTCGATGATGTGGATTATTTATTAAGCTAAGTCCCAGCGATAAAAGTCATGAAAAACCTTTTAAATCATAAAAGATAGTAGATTTTATTCTTTACTTGACTTTTTTAATGGATTGCTGGTTCCGCTGTAGTTAAACTTGGTGTCTATTGTATTTTATCAGTTTAACATTGTTGAAGACTAATGATAATTTATTCTGCATTATCTTAGTCATAATATTTCTTACTGGGCTAGTTGAGCTCACCCTTTATTTCACTGTTCTCTTCAGGAAATGAGAATATAGTTGGGACGAGTCGGAAAACGGAGTGACGGACTAGATGATAGCATTAGTAGTTCTCACTATTCTATGTAATAGTGTGATAATAAATGTAATGAGAACTCCTTTTGAGTATGGATACTCTCTAGAAGACAATATTTGTATTCAAACTCACAGTTTATGTTTTGTCGTATTTTACACGACAGTTGTATAATTAAGTTTTATTTGTATTTTATACCATGTAGTTGACGACTCAGAATAGGTGATGTATACTTATTTTGGGAGCGTCACAAATTAGGAAATTGAAAAGTTGCGATAATCGTGTTTTCACGGAAGTCGGGGGGTGCCTAATACCTTCCCCCGCTTAATCAAGCCCCCGAACTTTGTGAATCTCGATTTTCAAGTCTTATTAAAAAGAGTTCAACAGTTGAGCCTTTGTGTAAACCTTTTCAAATTCGGTTGAGTTGATACAACCATTTAAAAACTACCAACTGACGACTCTGAATTTTCAAATCGTCGACATTTTGTGTCGGACTCTTTTCAAACTCGCACTTTCAAACAAAACTCAACACAGATAACATAAAGGGTAAAAAGAGAAATTTCAGAAAAGAGGAAATTTTTTACGACGTCGAGAAATACTAGTCAATGATGGCCCTACATGGATTCACCTATTACCTTATCTCCTTCACTCGGTAGGGCACGAGTAAACCCACGATAAAAGGAATTGGACAACTCATCTTTCGACAATAATGATTCCGCTACGTCTCTTTTTGGGTTGAGAAAGGAGCATAAAAACAGAAAGGCATGAATTGTGCAAGAAGTTCTTTCGGTTAACGCCGTGCGACTCGGAGGACACAATATTTTTTATTATTTTCACAATACAAGTGTTGCTGTAAATATATAAGACGGTCACTATAAAATTTTTAAGATATTTTTGTGGTAAAAATAATATTTTGTGTATATATATATATATATATATATATATATATATATATATATATATATTCTAGCTATATATTGGTGACAAGAAACTCAAACTAACAAACAAGCAAGGGTTTGTGTATATATATATATTCGACATTTCCTAGCTATAAAATGGCCGCCTTTAGAGTATCTCTAGCATTGTCTCTCACTCTAATTGCGTCAACTTCATCCTCTTCATCTTCTTCATTGGTTTTCACGAAATTGCAATCGAGCCCAGTTTTGGGTGTTACGTTTTCAAGTATGCCCGTGCCTAAAGGCACGGTGTAAAAAATAAATTCAAAAAATATTACATTACCTAAAGACACATACCACCACAATTCACCATACTATTATTGAATAATTAATACATACTCAATCATCAACACATGTTCAACTATCAAAACATCGAGCTAGTCGGTACCAAAATATCGGTAGAATTTCCTTTAAAAATAGATATCTAAAAAATTCTGAACCTGTCTACAAAACTTACAATCATCAATACATATCCAAACCACCAAAAAAATTATCATTCCATACCCAAAAATTATTATAATCATGTATAATTAGTTAACTTTACAAAAGACATAACGGGCAAAATACACACATCAAGCTAGTTGCTACTAATTTTAAAAAATTTCGACAGAGTTTCCTTTAAAAATAGATATCCAGACAAATATAAACCTGTCTATAAAACTTACAATCATCCATACATATTCAAACCACTAAAAAAACAATCATTCCATACCTAAAATCATCATAACCATGTATAATTAGTTAACTTTACAAAATACGGAACAAAAAAATACATACATGAAGAAATTAATACATAGTCAATCATCAACACATCCAACCACCAAAACATCAAGCTAGTCGCTACTAATTTCAAGAAATTTCGACATTGTTCCCTTTAAAAATAGATATCCAGATAAATCTAAACCTGTTTACAAAATTTACAATCATCCATACATATCCAAATCACCAAAAAAACCATCATTCCATACCCAAAATCATCATAACTAAGTATAATTAGCTAACTTTACAAAAAGCGAAACACAAAAAATACATACATGCAGAAAATAGAGAAACAACATGTTGAGCATAAGACCCTTTACTTTACAGCTTACACCAAGTATATTATTTACATCTTACATCATGTATCCTTCAATATATACTTGAAAATAGTTGAAATTTAAAAATTATCAAAATATGTGAGTTAAAATAAAACAATTATAAATCCGAAACATAAGACCCCTTACTTTACCCTGAATTATCTAAAAAATAAATGAGCACACATATTTGTATGTAGGGGGAATGAATTAGATTGATATAAGTAAGAATTTAGAGAGATTGTAACAAATAATTAATTTTTTTAGAAAAAGATATAGACTTACAATCAAATAAAGTTTTCTTAGTACTATTTTAACAAATGATTCATTTGCTTAATGATTTAAATCATAAATCTGTATTGGTGACAGTATAATGGTGTGTGAGTTTGATTTGCGAGTGTTTGATTGGTTACAGTTATGTGTGTGTGTGTGTGTGTTTGTGCATGTATTATGTGTGTTGTGTCTGCATGAGAAGTAGAGAAATATAGTCTTAGTAAGAGAGACTTTCACACCTACACAATTGTTTGGTCAATGGTAGGTTAGTAATCGCCAAATGTGGACATGTCAGTACTGGATTGCATATCATTTAACTCTCTTAAATGTCTTTTTCATCCCTTTAAACCTTCTCTTCATCAATATCCTCAATGTCCTCGTATCAATACGAACACACTTTGCCCGATGAGGAGAATGCACAACCACCTATATTATTTACATAAACAATAAAATTAACACTATTTATATTATAGGAATAGTAAAGTTATTTTGATGCAGTGACAGAAAAATAGATTTACCTGATTACGTCGGCCCCATCCACAAAGGTCCATTGTATATATTCTATTGTTCTCGTTGACAAATTCACTCAAATCCTACAAAGAATGAACCTCATTGTAAAATTAAAAGTTGAAATGTTGAAAAGATTACATAATTTAATAGAAATAAACTTGTTTAAACTATACCATTTAATTGTCGTAAGAATATCATAATAAAATTTCTGGGTAAACAATATTTGTGGTGCAGTTCGACCCATCTTCCGGAAGGAGGACAGTAATACGATCCGCAGATGTGCATCTAGATAGTGCCACATAAAGGTGTCCATGACTAAAAACAAGTGTTCGCAAATCAATCCCAACGAACTTGACAGATTGTCCTTGGGCTTTATTGATTGTCATAGCATAAGTTAATCAGATAGGAAACTGACGTCTTGTCATTCGAAAAGGCAAGTCCAAAGATGTTGGTGTCAATGATATTCTCGGAATGAATACTAAATTACCAATTTTATCTCCATTTAATATCCGAGCTTCGATTACCCTTGAGGCACATCTAACAACCATCAATCGCGTGCCATTACAAAGTCCATCTTTCGGTGCAATATTTTGTAATAACATTATTGGGCATCCAACTTTCAACTCCAATTTAAACGGTGGTAACCCTGAAGGATTCAGGGAGTTTAAGTACTCGTTAGGATATCGATTCCTAATGGTATGATCAAGCTCATCACCTTCAGACATTTTATCTGCAGCTAAAAAAGTAATTGTTTCTCCTGGAGTAATATTCAGTGCTGCAGCATTTATATCACTGACGTCATCATTGCGAGCGGATAGAATTGTCCGTTCAGTGAGGAAGGTTGGAGTCACTATACCAATCACATCCAATTGTGGATAGATTCTAAATATCAATTCATTTAGATTATGACATCGGTTTATTGTAGATGGAAGTTGCACAATTTCTTGTGGATTGGTCTTAATCTAAAAAATGAAAGTATAATTATTCACAAAATGAGATTTAATTCAAAGTATCATGTTATGAAAATTCAATTTAAGGTTGAATGAAATATTACCTCCATCAAGAATTGAGCAAAATTAATATTTTGAACGTCTGTGCGAGTTAATCGCATGTTTAAACCCAGAGTCAAAACACATATATCTTTCCATAGCGAAGACCGTCTCAATGATGCACCCACAATTTGCTCGCGAACGCCTTTAGGAATAACAGGCAATATTTGTCGAAAGTCTCCACCTAGGACAACAGTGATACCTCCAAAAGGTCTTTTATCGTCTCTCATATCTTGAAGGGTGCGATCGACTACCTCAACACAGTATCGATGTTGCATAGGAACTTCATCCCATATTATTAGCTTTGTTTTTCTAAACAAATCGGCATGTATTGATTGTTTAGTGAACCCACATATTGAATTATCTATGATTTCTAAAGGAATACAAAATGTAGAATGTGCAATGTGCCCCCTACCAATAACAACGGCGCAATACCAGATGAAGCCACAGTAACAACAACATGTCCATAGCTACGCAATTTGGTTGCAATGGTATTGCACAAAAACATTTTTCCCGTCCCAGCACCTCCACTCAAAAAGAAAGTAGTTGCTATGTTTTCACATACTGACGTTGTGACAGCAGTATAAACAGCAAGTTGTGCATCATTAAGTTTGTCAACATTAATTTGTGCATCAGACTGTTGTGCTTCATTCTCAAGTTGTTGGTGCTCAAACAGTAATCTATTTCCAACTATTGTATTCCAATTTTCAGTTGGTTGTGGCATGGGTGGAAAGTCAACTAAACTCTTCCCCGACTCATGGAGCAATTGATTTATCAAATATAAGCCATAATATTCAATATGATCATCAGTTGGATTCAAAACACCAAACATAGTACGAATCATGTGTGCTAAATCATCACATATATGTGCTGAGAATTACTTCCACAATTCAAATGGATGCAATGGAAATCATTCCGTTAGAATTATAACAAATAGTCTCCTTAATTGGTATCCCGTTCTCATAATTGCTGCCTCTTGAAGACATTGCATCCATTCTTTATCATCTTCAAGAAGTCCTCTTGCAACACATGCTGACTTGAATGTATCATGCATAACATTATTTACCGTGCGTAGCCAATCAAATGAAATTGGTCCTCTAACAACAGTTAGAAGCAAACGCAAATAAAACCGCTCACCTGAATTAGGGCTAGCAAAGTACATTCTACCAATTGCATAACCCCTTTGTCTTGGAGTCCATTTATTGATAGACTTGTTCCAAACAAATTTTTCTGGAAATTCTTGATAAGTTAATACACGGGCAGATTCATTTGTAGCGCAACAATCAAAAAAGCCAGTTAGAGTTATTTTTTGATGTGCACCTTTAGAAAGGATCATATCAAAAGATTCAGCAGGGTTAAAGACCACACGATGCATCCCAGACAAATGAAGTGCCAATCTTACAACTGAAGGAATCTCTTCATGTAAAGGATTACCAAACAATCGCCACACGGCTTCTGGAGGTCCAATATACCTAGCATCAAGATATTGTTGGATCTCATTAATTCCTCCAAGTACCATTGTTGCGCGATCATGTCCTTTATAAATATACTTGTGAATGTATTTTACACATCTAACTCCTGCACAAACTTCAACATTGATATGGCAATTGAACATTCTTGATAAATACGGATTATGTGGCACAACGTCTCTATTATCAATTTCTTGCCCCTAACGATGTACTTCTGACCAGTATTATGACGACGATAGACAAGATATCCATCAGAGTCCATACTTGTTGATTCAACAAATGATCGAGGGTACCGCTTGGTACACACCCCATTTTCCATACATGGTGCTTGTGGATTTCGAGCACCACATGGTCCGTGTACCATGCAACCTATAATTGTTTCAAAAAGCAATGGGTCAGTTTGACAATCCGAAAATTCAGCACACACTACTCTGTCCACTTGAGCACATGTTTGAATTTTATCTGAACCATGAAGGAACAAAAGTGCATGCATGTGCGGTAACCCCCTTTTTTGGAATTCAATTGTAAAAACATGCGCCACTTTTCTACCAAAGACGTTGTTTGTTTCTATCTCCTTCATCAAAAAATTCCGCTTCAACTCAAAAACACGGGTCACTAAATCAGGACGGTCAATAGGGATCTGATTTGGCAATAGTGATTTAGTAATTTAAGGCCATTTGGGATTTGCAGTCATAGTTAGAAAAATATCTGGGTGTTGATTATACCGCGTGATAGCCATTGAATCTTGAAAAATTTCAAACATATGTCTTGCACTACTAGTGAATGAAGATGGCAAAATCATTCGTTGACCAACTTGTTCAGGACCAAGCTCATCTGCACAAACATCTGTAAGACCTTGGTAAAGTTCTGCACGAAGCTTCGATTGATTCAACTTGTAGTATGTCAACCGATTTTGTTCAGTAGCGGCCCAAGCATCTACTACAAATTCTTGAAATAGTTTACCGGCTCTTAAAATTGTTGAATACTCAGTGTCACGTTGGAACATACGATAACTGTAATATTGCAATTGTGTCAGTCTAGCAGATGAAGGTCCACCTTGGGAAGCGTTCCACTGTTTCAAATATGGATTCCATCCTAGCTCACCATAAGGGAACAATACCACATAATGCAATGGCAAATAGGCCGGATGACACTCATTAATTTGCATCAAACCATTATCCCCTCTCAAATGTAACATAATATCTCTCATTCCACTTGATTCAGTTCCATCTCCCGACAATATTACCGCAATCTCATCGGTTGTTGGGAGATTATATCGACGCCGGTCTGTTACAGAACTGTAGTGGAGAAAGGCCGGTAAATTCACCCCAGTCAATTCCAATTCACTTAAAATTGTGTGAGCTTGCCGGAATTTTATGGGAAATGGATTTACTTGCAATAAACAATCTTGTATGGTTTTCAAAACATCTCTTCTTAAGTTAGGATTTTTGTTGCTGCGAACATCTAAAGCTGAATTAGGATCATAAATGTACAGTTGAGAGTAAATTGGTTCACACCCTGGTTGTGGCATAAGCGATCCTGTTCGATGGCGTAATTCCCCATGGATGGTGAATGTTCTAGGCCCCCTCCCGAAAATTAATCTGTCATCTAATGTAGCACCAAGACTCGTAAACGCATTAGCTGCATTATACTCTCGTGTGTGCTGACGAAACGATTTTGATTGTTCATCATTGCCGTCATACAATGCTTTAAGCATTAAAGGAGGTGCAATAAGTGGCGGTAGTCTAATTTTTTCTTGTAAACAACATTTACCAAAGAGAGGATTTGATACAGATGATTTTGTTAATTTTTCAGCAAGCCAGTGTAAGGCAGAACAATGAGGACATGTTCGATTCATCAAGCCGAGGGAATGACGATATGGAATTGCATGTCAGGAAAGAGAGCGATCAAAACATTATGACCCCGTCCAGCCTAGATTTTTTCCTTCTTTACCATCGAGCCGTCGTCGCCGAGCATGCCTAGAACGAGAATCAAATAAAAGGTCCCGCCTTCAACCAATGGCTTTGTCTACCAAAATTTCACATCCTGTAATAGACAGTATAGTGCCAACAAATGTTATAGAGTCATCGTCAACCACCTTGCTTCAAAATCTTAATGAAGATACTACAACAATTGTTTCACGGTGGTTGTCTGTGGCCATCATGAATCAAGAGAATCCTCCTCAAAATCTTGAAGAAGGCAGTGTAAGGCAGTGTAAGGCAGAACAATGAGGACATGTTCGATTCATCAAGCCGAGGGAATGACGATATGGAATTTAACAGATTAGGAAAAGCTATGTTACCCCACCTTTATTGTTTTATCCAAATGTATATCTTTTTTTTTCTTTTTTCCTTCCAAAAGTTTTTTTGAAACATAAATGATCATAGAGAAAAATACTAATAGTACTAATAGTTACGCCATGCCGTATACTCTCCTTGAACACATATACCATATCAACGATGTTTTCAGTCAAATGAAAAAACTAAGGCCTGAATACAAAAAGGAGCTGTCCGCAGGTTAAGGGAGAAGATTAGAGGAAGCATTCAAGAACTACAACACGCTTGTTAGAATTGCAGAGAACTATTACTCATCACAAATAAAAAACAAAAACTGCAGTTGCACAGAAATGATAGCATTTGTTTGGTGGACAGCTGCAGTATACTATGGAAGATACTGCTTCAGGGTTTTCAAGACAACACTTTAATCACCAACCTGATATCTTCAGTAGTTAAACTCATAAGCAAATAGGAAGGAGTTAACTTGGTGCTTCACACCATCATATGATAGAAGAAGTAGAGGTAATAAATCTGAGTATATTCTTTTACAATATCTAATGGAGGAAGTAGAGGTAATAAATCTGGGTAGAACAGACTTAAGAGAGGAACTTAGAACATCAGGTGCTACAAAATGTAACATATTCTTTATGTCTTTATTGAGTGAGGTACTCTGTCAAGCTTTTCTTTTTACATCAAGGACAGTTTCTGCAAGCCAAGGCTTACAAAAATATTGGGTTAAGAAACCCTTGAGCTAAGTTTGGAATATTAAAAAGATTCAACTTGTTAAAAACATATAAACACTGTTGTACCATGAAAACTAACATGTTATGTCCAAGTTCATTTTTTCTTTTGGTCTGTTCAGATTTCCAATTTATTTTTTGCCTTTCCCAGGTGAACACAACCTTTAAGCTTTAGTACTGCTAGACCTAAATAATTTGGCTTTGCTCCAATCATATGACACCAATAAAACCAAAAACTAATAAATAATTAAATGAGATATACTTATAGGTGTACCACAAAAACAAAATCCCTGACTTCTTTTCAGGTGGCTTTCAAATATAAAGCTGGGGATTAAGAAGAAGAAAGGCTTCATGGACGCTTCTCCCATTGCAATTTGTGAAAATTAAATTATTTATGCAAAACTACAGTATCATATTAAATTAAGTACAGTATCATATTAAGTAAAAAATGATACTAACAACAACAAAAACAAAAAGAACCCCCAAAATGGCATTATTTATTATTTTAGCTTATTATAATTTGAGCTTAAGAATCAGAACTTACCTTGCTATGGGTGATCAGCTATAAAGTCTCAATTTTTTGAGACAGAGACCTGAAATTTTTGATTTCAGGGGCAGAAGTTTTTGGGAAGTGTTGGGGGTATTTTTTCCAAAACTTGGAAGCCACAATTTCCTCCTCGTTGCTATCCGAAACCAAAGGAAATTTGGACAGAGTGAACTTTAATTTTATATCTGAAACCAAAGGAAATTTCCTCAAGAAGAATGATAGCAAGAATGGCGGTGCAGAGGAGCTTAAAGGCTTAGACACTCACACATCCAGAGAAAGAAAGAAAGACTAATCAAAATAAGGCATATCAGCGGGTAGGTGTAATTGCAAGGGATTTGGAGGTGGAGGAGAGTAGAAAGGAAGGAGAAGACGGAATGAGAAGGAGAGAGTACAAAGGAAGGAGCAGACGGAATGGGTAGCGTGTAAGGGGTGTTTGATTTGGACGGTTTTTTTTGTTGCGAAATGAAAGGTCAGCCGTTGGATTAAGTTGTAAATTTGAGATTCAATCTAAACCACTATTGAGCTTTAGATTCAATTTTGGTCCTGTTATTATATAGATTCGACATTTCCTAGCTATAAAATGGCCGCCTTTAGAGTATCTCTAGCATCGTCTCTCACTCTAATTGCGTCAACTTCATCCTCTTCATCTTCTTCATTGGTTTTCACGAAATTGCAATCGAGCCCTGTTTTGGGTGTTACGTTTTCAATTATACCCTCCTCTTTCTGTTACCGTAGAGGGAAGCGCATGGCTCTCTCTATTGCTCGTGCCACTCTCGGCCTCACTTACCCTGCTCAGATCGACGACCTAGAGGTCTCTTTCTTTCACTTTAATAATCAAACGCAAGACAAATGCGCGCTGCATCACTTGTTATCTATTCATATGTATGTGATTTTCTGTTCATCTTGATCAGTGGCGATTTCAGAAATTTTGATTGAGGGGGCTAAATTTGTACTTATTGAAATAAGCAACTTATCACAGTAACTAATAATCAATATATTACTTAATAGCGTATAAAAATAGCATAGTAGTCAATCAATAAATTAATTAGAATTGTCAACTTATATAATTAAACGGTGTTATAAGTAGAATATAATCAGGATATGAAATTATTTAGACACCCACTAGCAACAAATTTTTGAATTAAATAATAAAATAGTGGGAAATTAATACTATTATAATTGTATTCTTAAAGCAAATTTGTATTTTTTCTATAAAGAAAAGGTCTAGTTATTCAACAATATGTGTTTATGTCTTGTGTAGTTGTGTGCATTACCGTGTAGTTTGTGTTTGAGAGTATGAGACTGTAAGAGTATAAACAGGAAGTCAACTTAACAATTTCATTTCAGCAAAACATACATTAGGCCCTCAGTTCCACAAAGGAGTCATATTTGCAATTTTTTTCTGTTCCAAGAAAAAAGAGTTCCATTTCGTTTAATTATAGTATACAATGATACAATTTCCTCAAGGTTATCATCATAATTGTCATTATCATGCCATCATTACCAACTAAAGACTCAAGAATTTTTGGAGTTAACTTGAAAAAAAAATGTATCCTGAATATTAGCAAATTTGCAAATGGGACTCTTTTTGTTGAGCAAATAGAATATTATTTTAGTGCCATTGAGAAAGAGACAAAAAGATGAGTGACAAAGATCACTGAGTCCTAAATAGTTGCTAAAAAATGGAGATATATTAACCTTTTAATTTTTCATACTAGACCATTTTTCCTCTCTGTGGCTTCTCCACTCCACTGATCTTGACTGATATTGTCCAATGGATAAACTTTTTGTTTATGGGTTAATTTATTTATTTGTTCTTAGATTCTAGGTCCGCTATCTTTTTTTAACATTAGTATTACGTATTAATATGTTTTCTCATATTGGTTGAGTAGTTTGAGCTAGGTTAATCCTATTAGTCACAGATTCTCAGTTGTGGTTTATTTAGTTTCTTTTTCTTTTATGAATTTGGTGATGTTATCTGTATATGAATTCATTTACGATTTTAATCCTTTTATTGTTTGATTTTCTCTGTTATTTATAAACAAGTATGTCATATCATTTTTACATGTAGTCATGTCACTATTAATTTCATTAAAATTTATTAGGAATTAAGTTTTATGTTTTTGTATGTTAAACTTGTATTTTTTTACCCACCAAATTGTTTGATATTTGTTATCCGTACATGAAATCCCGGAAGATCTCTTTTGCGGCAAAAGAAAGCGATTTGGCAGAATGGAAAGGAGACATACTTGCAGTAGGTGTTTTAGAGAAAGATATGGCTAAAGATGAAAACTCAAAATTCCAAAACTCAATCTTGAAAAAGCTAGATTCCCAATTGGGTGGTTTGTTGTCTGAAACCTCATCCGAGGAAGATTTCACAGGAAAGGTAGGACAATCCACTATTCTTAGGATTCCAGGTCTTGGTTCAAAAAGGCGGTTTAGTTGGGGTCGGACAAGGCCTCCCGGCTTCATATCGCAGTCTTGGTGAGGCCGTTGCCTCTGCAGCAAAGGCTTCTCAGGCAAATAATGTTGCAATTGCACTTGCTTCCACCGAGGGGCTCTCGGCTGAATCTAAGCTTAGCACTGCATCAGCAATAGCAACTGGTACTTGTTATTCCTTTATTGATATTAAGATTGACTGCGGTGTAATTTGTGATAACCACGGGATTCATCTTGGTATTGTGTATTGAATTGTAATAGGAACAATGATGGAGACTTTTGAAGATAATAGGTTTCGGTCGGAATCAAAGAAGCCTGCTCTTAAATCTGTGGATATCCTTGGTTTTGGAACTGGACCTGAGCTAGAAAAGAAGCTCAAGTACGCGGAAGAAGTTTGTACTGGAGTAATATTTGGGAGAGAGCTTGTAAATGCACCTGCTAATGTACTCACCCCTGGTCAGTAAGCTGTTGTTTCAGCCTCTTGCAGTTTCCTTTTTCCATTTATCCTCTAACCCATATCTATCATATGTTACCCCTCATTGATTGTGTGTACTGCAATTCAGAACTATTGAATTTTTATCTCACCATATTAAGGGCTATTAATTTCTCATTTTATGTTGCAAATTAAGTTGTTGTTGCTACAATACATGATAATACTGATTGTTTGTTATTTATGATGACTCTTTGCCTCAGGAGTACTGGCCGAAGAGGCTAAGAAGATTGCGGCATTGTACAGCGATGTTCTTTCTGCAAAAATTTTGGATGCAGAGCAGTGCAAAGAATTAAAAATGGGTTCCTATCTTGGCGTTGCTGCAGCCTCTGCAAATCCTCCTCATTTTATTCATTTATGCTACAAGCCTCCAAGTGGACCTGTCAAAACCAAGCTGGCTTTAGTGGGAAAGGGATTGACTTTTGACAGGTGATTATATATTTTACTGAGTCTAGTTGTGAGTTGAAAGTGAAGATGTATTTCTGGGATTAATTCCTCTTGGGAATTCCAGGCGGTAATTGAATCATAGGTTTCTTTATGGTGGATTCGAGATTATCAGTTGATGAAGGGTAGAAGCAGTTATTAGATTACTGCCTAATCTTTTTATCATAAATACAAGTTCCTGTGAGCAACAAAATCTGAAGTTTCTATTTTAGTATCTGTATTGCATTGGAAGATGTGATATTTGTCCGTTCACATGTTTTAGCAGCTCTTTCTTGTTACTTGCTTTGAAGGATTTTTAAAAGCCAGATATATAGAGTTATTTATGGGGAGAATTAAAATCTAAATTTAATTCCTCCAGTACTGAATATTTTTATGTTTCCAGTGGTGGTTATAACATCAAGACAGGACCTGGCAGTTCAATTGAGCTCATGAAATTTGATATGGGAGGCTCAGCAGCAGTGTTGGGTGCAGCTAAAGCTCTTTGACAAATTAAGCCTGCTGGAGTAGAGGTGAGAAATATCCTACTTTTATTGTTCTGGACTTTTGTTGTCCCCCCTCCCCCTCTTTCTTGTTGTCGAGGTCTCAATTTTTTGGCCCTGGAGTAGCTATTGTATGAAATTTCATGTTTATATTTACGTAATTATTTTGACTTGGTAGAATTTGCTGTACTTGTAGGTTCATTTCATTGTTGCTGCTTGTGAGAATATGATAAGTGGAACAGGCATGAGACCTGGAGACATTATCACAGCTTCCAATGGCAAGACAATTGAGGTAACTTCCTCTGGTTTGCATATAAAGAACCTTCAATACTTGTGCCATGTGATGATACATTACTTGCTTTTCTTGTTCATTGTACGTGTACATATCTTTAGATACTGGTAAGTTTTAACAAGCACGGTTTGCTATAAATCAGTCTCTTTAAACTTGATACACATTTTTTCTTCTTGTAATAGATTTGCGGGTATATATATATATATGATTGGTATTTCACGAGCTCAGTTCATGATTACCCTTGAGGAAAAACATAGGTTACTTCAGTATCTAGACATTATCCCCATCTTATGAATTTTGTAAATCTGATGCTAAACTACTACTCCGTAACCCCAATGAACGTGCGCCATCAGTCCATTGGTGAGTATAGCTTGCTTGGCTTCGTGCTCGTCTCAAGTAGAATAAGGTTTTTGCATAGTAACGTATTATTTATGTTCATGGCGTTTTATCTAGAGATGAACTATGACTTACCTTTTATGTACACGTAACAATGTTATTCATTTCATTATTTAGGATTGATTACACTGGAGGGAGAGACGAGATGTTACTCATAGTTTTAAAGCATGTTGCGAGCATGGGAAGCATGTTTTTTTAATTTGATGATTGACATATGCTGTGAGGTTGAAAGGAAAGCTTACAAAGTGGCAAAAATATAATGCAAGGAAACTAAGATTGAAGTTACTGAGATAAGGGAGGTTAACTTTCAGATAGTAAGATGGATATGAGTATATGGTAAAAGACGAAAGGTATCATTTAATATGACTTATTCATGAACAGGTGAGAAGTAGTATCAAAATGAGACAACTTTGGATAACATAGTCTTAGATGGTTTGGGTGGTAATGCTTTTGGAAGGGGGAGATAAAATAATAATATTTCCCTAGTTCCAAAATTAGAGATACACTTTGAATTTATAAGTAAAATTGTGAAATCTTATAATTCAAAATCGATTTGATCTCATTTAAGTTTTGATAGTATCAATATGGTAATTAAAAGTACTTTCTAGATAGTTTATAATAGCTATAGTTGTTTGCACTAAAATTAAACAAATTCGTATCTATTTTAAATTTTAGGATTTTGCAAATTGACATAAAAAGTTAAATTTATGTCTAATTTTGGAACGGAGGGAGTGTTGGCTAGTTTCAGTAAAGTTATTTTGCATCAAGTACTGTTTTTCTCGTTTTTTGACTAGTGGGAATCTATCAATTTTCCAGTAATTATTCTTTCCTGACTGGTATTTGATGGGCAAATGTGTGCCATAGAGGATCCATTTCCTGGCCTTACTCTTAGTCAATCAACTGCTAGGATAAGTAGAGGGTCTCTCTGAGGGGTTTGGCAAGGTTCCATTGAAAACAATGATGCCTTGAACGCCACACTTCAGACTGGATTATTAATGATTCTTTTTGTTGGGTCTAATCTGTAGTTTCTTGAAATGTACAATGTTGTGAATGCTACCTAGAAGAGGAATTGTATCCATATGTTGTATATTTAGGCTTCTTGAACAAATTTGCATTCGAATTTATTATACCTTGCTACTCTTCATTTTTTTCTTCTTGCGTCTTAATCTATGAATGAACTTTTTTGCTTGGGTGCAATCTCAACTGCAGGTTAACAACACTGATGCTGAAGGAAGACTCACACTGGCTGATGCTTTGGTATATGCATGTAACCAAGGTGTAGACAAGGTATTATTTCCATAGCACACTGATTTATGGTATGGATAAGCTATTAAAGTATCTGAAGTGCCAGTTATAAAAGCTATAAAATTACTTTTTTTTTAATTGATTTGTTTTCTGAAGTGCCAGTTATATTCTGTATTGCATGATGTACAATTTTTTTTGGACAAGATGCATAAGTTTCTTATTAGAAAAATGTGTCTTTTACAATTTTGTGTCACTTTCTACACCTTCTGCTCCTGTTAAAAACATGTCTGATTTTCTGCAGATATTTGATTTGGCTACATTGACTGGGGCATGTGTGGTTGCCCTTGGACCCTCAATTGTAGGTATGATTTGCCTTCTATTCGTATTTTGTTGTGATGTATTTTGGGTTTGGATGAGATATCTTTATGTACTCTAGTATTAAGCTTTTTATCAGTTAGTTTTTCAAATTATTGAATTGCGTGAAATGAAGATTATCCTTCCAAGTGCGAGTAGTTTTTCCTCGTGTTTTTTATGGAAAAGGTTGCTTATTCACTAGTTTGCAGTTCTTTTTGGCCTTGAGGCCACCGCGGAGGTGTCCCATTACTTTCTGCATTCACATTTTCATAGAAAATACAAAGAATCTAAATCTCTGTGGAAATGTAATATAATTTTATATATCATAGGAATCTTTACACCCAGTGATGACCTGGCAAAGGAGGTAGTTGAAGCTTCAGAAGTTGCTGGAGAAAAACTTTGGAGGTTGCCTTTGGAAGAAAGTTATTGGGAGTCCATGAAATCTGGAGTAGCTGATATGGTCAACACTGGTGGTCGTCAGGGTGGTTCCATCACTGCAGCTCTTTTCCTGAAACAGGTAACAAATTGTTGAAGTGTTGTACTTCCTTCATCCTAATTAAATTGTTCATACTTTCCTTTAATACACATGTATTCCTTTATAATACACATGTCCATTAAATTGTATAACATTTAATACACATGGTACAAGTGCATTGTATGCACTTTAAATGTATTTCCTGAGCTGGATGTATCATTTGCCTTTTAAATTAAGATACCAATCTCATGATATTCCATTGTACATGTACATCTCATCCTTTCATAACATGTATATGTACTGATTTATACTACAGTACTTTAAACTGAAGTGATGAAAAAATATAACTTAGTTCTTAATATGTCCACTTTCAAATGAGAACTTTTGATTATGGGACTGAAGCAGCATTTTTTTCCACCCACCAGCTCTAGGATTAAAACACCTGCTTACTCGGTAAATATGCAACAATAGTGTAGTAATTTATACATTTATTTAAGGATTTATAGTGTCAGTCTCATGAGAAGGAACTAGCCCATAGTTCAGAAATTATTGAGTCAAACCCAGTGCTGGAAAATTCAGTTGGGAGCTTGCATAAACCTTGTACCTATTTTTTGGAGTTGAAATTCCAAATTATGAGCTCTACCTATTTTAAAGTCTATGGTGCTTAAAAGAATGGCAAGTCAAATGTCTCCAGCCTTGTTAGGTGCATTAGTGGATCTGTGGATTCAACAATGATTTTCTGTAGGGCTATGTTTGTTTGTAAGTATTATATTTGGGATAAGACTATTAATCCTAAGTGTCTTGTTTGTTTTCAGGAATATTAGTCTCGGGATTATAAAATGACTTAATAGTCTTGACATTATAATTATAATTTCGGGATTATAATCCTAGGATTATCTAGTCTTGGGGTTATAATCCTTGCAAACAAATATATCCCAGGAGTAATACAACTTCTGCACTTCATTGGCTATTCTGGTCTGAATTTCTTTGTACCATTTGCATTATGCATCTTGCCTTCTCAAATGTCAAGTGCTTTATGTTGCAGCTTCGTAAATTCCCACAACACTCCGCACATTTTACATTTGAAATAGCTTCTTTGGGTCCATAAATTTGTTGCAGTATGCTTTCTGCGACTAATACAAAGACCACATATGAAATCTGACATCGCAACTACTCTTGTGCAGTTCGTTGATGAGAAGGTTCAGTGGTTGCATATCGACATGGCTGGACCCGTATGGAGTGACAAGAAGAAAGGTGCAACAGGCTTTGGCATTTCAACTCTTGTGGAATGGGTTCTGAAGAACTCATCATGATCTCTTTAGGGAGGGAGGGAGAGAGGGGGGGGGGAGGGAAGAAATTTTGCATCATTTAAGGGTTGTTTTGTGCTGTAAGATTCTGAGTTGTACGAATAAATGAGGTTATACACAGCATGAAAGTGCATTGAGCCAAGGCATCATTGACTCATTGTTGTCAGCTTATTTTTGTCGTTCAAGTGTTCATGTTTTTTTTATTCCCTTACCCGATTTAAAGGGATTTGAAAACAATGTCTCGGTTGAGTTTAATTGGGCTACTCAATTTTAAATAGGAATTTGAAATTAAATATACATTCATAATTTCAAGTTACTACCTCCGATTCTAAAAAATTGTCGTTTTAGGAAGTAAATTTTTTTTAAAAAAAATTATAGTTTTGAGTTTATCAATAACATTAGCTATTTTTTTTGTACTTTACCCTTATTAAAAGTTTTTTACTATTTATAGCTTTCTTCCCTTTTCAATGATTTTTATTCAATTCAATGCTATAATCTAAGTAGTAATTGGTTGAATTGAATAAGAAACATTAGGAAGAGAATAATTAGTTGAAACAATTAATAAGGGTAGTATAATATATTTTTTAGGTATTAATTATATTTCTTAATCTGTGTGCATTAATTTTAAACGATAATCTTTTAGGAACAGAGGGGGTTATATTAGTTAAAATTTGGTGCTCAATTTCAATTATGGAGCTTAGAATTATGTTGCCAAAAAATATAGCCTTCCTTTTGGTGCTGGGTAGGGGTAGGGAAAGTGTAAGACCCCGAATTTTATGAAATAAAAGTATTCAATTTTTCTTATAATTACTATTCAGTAAATGGTGAAATTGATAAATGTTAAAATTAAGGGTGATATATGAATTTTTTTTCAAAATAAACAAGTGGTTATAAAATATTCATTGTTGTCGGGGAATATTCGTTTGGTCGTGGAATATTCTTTCTGTCGTGGAATATTCGTACGACGGCGCAGACATTTGTGGGCCCCATAACAGAATAACTGTCGGATGAAGATAACGACAAAAATTGAGTTTTTATAATTAACGGCGTAGTTGTTATCGTTAACACTGTTGGAATACCCGGTGGTTAAAATACAGTAATACGCGTGTTTGCACAGTAGCACACGGTTTTACACAGTATTTTTGAATTATTGATCCTTACGTAAGAAGGCACTACTCAATAATTGTTACAGTAATTACTGTTCAATATTTTATTTTATTGATTCAATAATTGCTACGTTAAAATTTTGTATTATTGTTGTTCAATAATTGTTGCTGCACAGTATTTCCCATTATCAGATCAATAATTCATATTATTTGAATAGTATTATTAGATAGCATTATTGGCAATGTCTAGAAAGTTCTGTCTAAGGAGAGGTTTGGTCATCTAATTGCGCGCCAGTAAGGAGAAATCCTTATTGGAAAGCCCCCTCTTTCCTGGGAACGGCCTGGTTGTCTTAAATGTGATTCTGTAATATTATTTGTGAATAATTAATTATTGATTCATATGATAAGGAAATATTTATTTTATGTGGATATAAATGAGGGATATATTTTTGTGGTTAAAAATGAAGGAGTTAATATTGAGGTTTTTTGTCGGAATGGAGGTATTAAAAATTAGGGCTTTTGAGATATTTTGCGGGGGTTATAATTTTTAATCCGACCGTTGGATCGTGGTAATTTTTGGATATGTTATACATATATAAGTTGAGTATATGTCCACAAATTTTGAACCGTTAAAAATGAACGTATGATTTATTATGAATTTTACGAGATGACTGGTTCAGAAATTATTGAATTTTCGGAGTTTATCATTTTGGTGGAAAATTCTAGAATTGGTGGACCCCACTTGTGGTTGGTGAAGAAATGTGCTGAATTTTATTTCAAATGTGGTGGGTGAGAATAGTAGCAGGTAAAGCCATCAGGTTGCAGGTCAAACCTACCAAAATTTTCCTATAAATAGAGGGCTAAGTTAGAATTGAAAATCACACCAGAAACATAAGCTTTCTCTCTTTCTCTCTCTATATTATGAAGCATATTTTTTGAGTTTTTAGATACTTGGTGAGTTGCTATTCATCAGTGCAAGTTTCCTTCAGCATCATATCCGATATCCAGTCAGAAGTACTGCTCTTTTGAGGTAAGGGATTGTATGAGATTGTGAGGGATAGTAAGGGATAGTAATGGATTTTATTGTGAAATTTTTATCTTTTGTGTCGGGGTTACTATTCATGAGTTACTATTCACGATTTACTATTCATGAGTTACGAATATTACTCTTGAGATTAAAACTATATGTTGATCATATTATTTTTATCATCATATATAACATTTTTATAACCCTGATGTTGAAATTCTCTTTCACTGGAGTGTAAAGATGGGTAGATTATTGGTATGATCATGACTAGGGTTCTCTTTGGCCTGTAGTGCAAAGTTGAGTTGTGACTGGTATGATCATGACCATTGAATTTATAATTGAATATCTTAAGCTTAAGTGCAAAGGTGAATTGATCAACATGGTTATAATTATTGTTTATATAAATTCTGAAATGATTATATATTTCTTTGAGATATGAATATATTTGGCATGTAGTGCACATATGAATTGTTGATGAATATCTTTGGTCTGTAGTGCAAAGATGAACTGTTGTTGAATATCTTTGGCCCGTAGTGCAAAGATGGTTTGTTGATGAATATCTTTGGCCTGTAGTGCAAAGATGAACTGTTGTTGAATATCTTTGCCCTGTAGTGCAAAGATGAACTGTTGTTGAATATCTTTGGCCTGTAGTGCAAAGATGAACTGTTGTTGAATATCTTTGGCCCGTAGTGCAAAGATGGTTTGTTGATGAATATCTTTGGCCCGTAGTGCAAAGATGGATTTGTTAGTATGATTATAAATAGGAATTGTGATTTGGTATAACCATGATCTTTGATGTTTCAGGTAAAGACAGGTGATGAAAATATTCTTCGTCCTGGGTGCGAAGAAAAATTTATAGTCACAATTATGATTATGAGTTATTCATATGATTGTGGAAAGGAACTGTTGAGTGATGTTACATGGATAAAATATTGTTGGTGGATTTTTAACATGGAGAAGATAATAGACTTTATAGTCTATTTGACTCTTCTAATGGATTGCTCGTTCCGCTGCAACTATGGTTGAAATTTTTATCATTTACCATATGTTCTAAATCTCTGATTTATTGTTGATGAAGGCTATTGATAATTGAATTATCTTTAGTCATGATATTCTTTACTGAGCTAGTTGTGCTCACCCTTTTGCTTCACAATTCCTTTCAGGTAAGCTGGGTCGAGCGAGGGTAAAGGGGAAATAGAACGGTGGTCTCTAGCTGTGGATGTTCTCCCAAAGTAGTATAGAAAAGTTCATTTAGTAGTTATATTTGGTGAATCCAATAGGGTAAGGTGTACCCAACGTTGGAAGGGTGGTTTGCCACTATCATACAAGATGTCTAACGACATACAACCTCGTGTCATCATAAGACAGGGATGTGCTCATCCACTTGCTGAGTATATATACGAGCACTACCTATATAATCTTGGTGTTTGTTTAAAGTAAAATTCTCAGTTAGATACAGTGGAGATAATGATAAGTCAAGAGAAGACTCACCATTGGGAAGAATATGATAGTAATCTTCTCGTTTTTCTTTGGGGTCTATTGGGTCAACCAAGGATAATTCTGTGGCCATATGATATCTATCATAACCTAGACGCGTGGCCTCCCATGTACGAAGGTTTCCTTGAGCACTTCCCAAAGATTCTAATTTCTAAAACAGTTTTTGACTATACCTTTATGTAAGGTGTTATTGTGAGGTGATGTCCACGGTTGGAACATGAGTCACATTTGGTATATATTTGTCTCCAAACTCACAGCATATGTGTTGTTGTATTTTGCACGACAATTGTTGTAATAAAGTTGTAGTTGTTTTCTGTACCATGTATTTGACGACTCAGAATGGGTTGGATGGAATGGACCTATTTTGGGGTTGTCACAGGTGGTATCAGAGCTATAAGTAAAGAGCCCCGAGCCTCTCGCTGGTGACTTCCTGTTGATGGGGGATGCACCGAAGCCAGACTCTCCGTAGGGGACGCCGTTCTGCGGTGGCAAACTGATAGGTATCAATGTAAGGTGCTGACATAGGTTGGTGTCCAGAGTTACAGGTGGTATCAGAGCTTAGGGATATGATCTCTGGCGGAGATCGGGGAATACAACTAGGAGGGGAGAGATGAGTAAATCCTTCGCTAGTGTGTCCTACCTAAGCTTATTTGTTGGTCAGTCATAATATTGGGATATTATGTGATATGTTAATTTGTTAAATTAACCCTTGTTTTGAAGCTGTATTCTAGAATGATATTTGAAATACAGGAGATGAGCAATGGAGAAATTATGATGACAGGGAAGATGAAATCTGAAATGAAAGGAAGGTATTCTCAACTTTTCGAAATACCAGGTACGTAAATTTCGGGGACGAAATTTCATAAGGAGGGGAGATTGTAAGACCCCGAATTTTATGAAATAAAAGTATTCAATTTTTCTTATAATTACTATTCAGTAAATGGTGAAATTGATAAATGTTAAAATTAAGGGTGATATATGAATTTTTTTTCAAAATAAACAAGTGGTTATAAAATATTCATTGTTGTCGGGGAATATTCGTTTGGTCGTGGAATATTCTTTCTGTCGTGGAATATTCGTACGACGGCGCAGACATTTGTGGGCCCCATAACAGAATAACTGTCGGATGAAGATAACGACAAAAATTGAGTTTTTATAATTAACGGCGTAGTTGTTATCGTTAACACTGTTGGAATACCCGGTGGTTAAAATACAGTAATACGCGTGTTTGCACAGTAGCACACGGTTTTACACAGTATTTTTGAATTATTGATCCTTACGTAAGAAGGCACTACTCAATAATTGTTACAGTAATTACTGTTCAATATTTTATTTTATTGATTCAATAATTGCTACGTTAAAATTTTGTATTATTGTTGTTCAATAATTGTTGCTGCACAGTATTTCCCATTATCAGATCAATAATTCATATTATTTGAATAGTATTATTAGATAGCATTATTGGCAATGTCTAGAAAGTTCTGTCTAAGGAGAGGTTTGGTCATCTAATTGCGCGCCAGTAAGGAGAAATCCTTATTGGAAAGCCCCCTCTTTCCTGGGAACGGCCTGGTTGTCTTAAATGTGATTCTGTAATATTATTTGTGAATAATTAATTATTGATTCATATGATAAGGAAATATTTATTTTATGTGGATATAAATGAGGGATATATTTTTGTGGTTAAAAATGAAGGAGTTAATATTGAGGTTTTTTGTCGGAATGGAGGTATTAAAAATTAGGGCTTTTGAGATATTTTGCGGGGGTTATAATTTTTAATCCGACCGTTGGATCGTGGTAATTTTTGGATATGTTATACATATATAAGTTGAGTATATGTCCACAAATTTTGAACCGTTAAAAATGAACGTATGATTTATTATGAATTTTACGAGATGACTGGTTCAGAAATTATTGAATTTTCGGAGTTTATCATTTTGGTGGAAAATTCTAGAATTGGTGGACCCCACTTGTGGTTGGTGAAGAAATGTGCTGAATTTTATTTCAAATGTGGTGGGTGAGAATAGTAGCAGGTAAAGCCATCAGGTTGCAGGTCAAACCTACCAAAATTTTCCTATAAATAGAGGGCTAAGTTAGAATTGAAAATCACACCAGAAACATAAGCTTTCTCTCTTTCTCTCTCTATATTATGAAGCATATTTTTTGAGTTTTTAGATACTTGGTGAGTTGCTATTCATCAGTGCAAGTTTCCTTCAGCATCATATCCGATATCCAGTCAGAAGTACTGCTCTTTTGAGGTAAGGGATTGTATGAGATTGTGAGGGATAGTAAGGGATAGTAATGGATTTTATTGTGAAATTTTTATCTTTTGTGTCGGGGTTACTATTCATGAGTTACTATTCACGATTTACTATTCATGAGTTACGAATATTACTCTTGAGATTAAAACTATATGTTGATCATATTATTTTTATCATCATATATAACATTTTTATAACCCTGATGTTGAAATTCTCTTTCACTGGAGTGTAAAGATGGGTAGATTATTGGTATGATCATGACTAGGGTTCTCTTTGGCCTGTAGTGCAAAGTTGAGTTGTGACTGGTATGATCATGACCATTGAATTTATAATTGAATATCTTAAGCTTAAGTGCAAAGGTGAATTGATCAACATGGTTATAATTATTGTTTATATAAATTCTGAAATGATTATATATTTCTTTGAGATATGAATATATTTGGCATGTAGTGCACATATGAATTGTTGATGAATATCTTTGGTCTGTAGTGCAAAGATGAACTGTTGTTGAATATCTTTGGCCCGTAGTGCAAAGATGGTTTGTTGATGAATATCTTTGGCCTGTAGTGCAAAGATGAACTGTTGTTGAATATCTTTGCCCTGTAGTGCAAAGATGAACTGTTGTTGAATATCTTTGGCCTGTAGTGCAAAGATGAACTGTTGTTGAATATCTTTGGCCCGTAGTGCAAAGATGGTTTGTTGATGAATATCTTTGGCCCGTAGTGCAAAGATGGATTTGTTAGTATGATTATAAATAGGAATTGTGATTTGGTATAACCATGATCTTTGATGTTTCAGGTAAAGACAGGTGATGAAAATATTCTTCGTCCTGGGTGCGAAGAAAAATTTATAGTCACAATTATGATTATGAGTTATTCATATGATTGTGGAAAGGAACTGTTGAGTGATGTTACATGGATAAAATATTGTTGGTGGATTTTTAACATGGAGAAGATAATAGACTTTATAGTCTATTTGACTCTTCTAATGGATTGCTCGTTCCGCTGCAACTATGGTTGAAATTTTTATCATTTACCATATGTTCTAAATCTCTGATTTATTGTTGATGAAGGCTATTGATAATTGAATTATCTTTAGTCATGATATTCTTTACTGAGCTAGTTGTGCTCACCCTTTTGCTTCACAATTCCTTTCAGGTAATAAGAGTGTAGCTGGGTCGAGCGAGGGTAAAGGGGAAATAGAACGGTGGTCTCTAGCTGTGGATGTTCTCCCGAAGTAGTATAGAAAAGTTCATTTAGTAGTTATATTTGGTGAATCCAATAGGGTAAGGTGTACCCAACGTTGGAAGGGTGGTTTGCCACTATCATACAAGATGTCTAACGACATACAACCTCGTGTCATCATAAGACAGGGATGTGCTCATCCACTTGCTGAGTATATATACGAGCACTACCTATATAATCTTGGTGTTTGTTTAAAGTAAAATTCTCAGTTAGATACAATGGAGATAATGATAAGTCAAGAGAAGACTCACCATTGGGAAGAATATGATAGTAATCTTCTCGTTTTTCTTTGGGGTCTATTGGGTCAACCAAGGATAATTCTGTGGCCATATGATATCTATCATAACCTAGACGCGTGGCCTCCCATGTACGAAGGTTTCCTTGAGCACTTCCCAAAGATTCTAATTTCTAAAACAGTTTTTGACTATACCTTTATGTAAGGTGTTATTGTGAGGTGATGTCCACGGTTGGAACATGAGTCACATTTGGTATATATTTGTCTCCAAACTCACAGCATATGTGTTGTTGTATTTTGCACGACAATTGTTGTAATAAAGTTGTAGTTGTTTTCTGTACCATGTATTTGACGACTCAGAATGGGTTGGATGGAATGGACCTATTTTGGGGTTGTCACAGAAAGGGGGACCAAAGTAAACAATATACTTTTAAAAAGTAAAATATCCTTTTAATTGAATAAAAATTTAATCTCAGGATAAAAGTCTTAGTTTATTTTTTGTACATAGTAATAAAAAAGATAAAATGATAAAATTGATCATATTTAGATTCTCGTTTAATTTTATAACTTAATAGAAATATGACAATTAATAGTATTATATGAAAATTATTATAAAAATAAATTATTTAAAATAAGTAAACATTTAACATGATATTACTTAAAATCGTAATAAACTTTTATTATCTTAATTAAGACGGATGGAGTAATATTTAGGAAGCTGAAATACTATTTTGTATTTTTTTTCTTTCTAAATAGTTCTTATAAGACTATTGATGCTAAATATTAATTGGTATAAGATATAAAACAAAAACAAATTATTATTTTTAAGTTGATAAATTAAATACTCGAGATATGTTTTTTTAATTTATTTCAAAATTAGAAATATAAATTAGGCTATAAGGAAGAATGATTTTTTTTTAAATAACTTGAATTTCTTAATTTTTGTTACTATTGAGTATTATTATTTCACAACAATTATATTTTCAACTAATATTAAAAACATATTTAAAATAAATAATTTTGAAACCAAAGAATAAGACTCCAAGAAAAAGAACATCCCTCTAATTCTTCACTCCTAACAACTACTACTTGTATCATGTCAAAAGTTCATGACATAAAGTTACTATTGATAGATTTTATGGTCTCAAGCTACTGGTCTAATAGTATCTTTTTGGATCAACTTAGTCTACCACAGGTTCACCCACTTAATCCACCACAGACTCACCCAAAAGGTCATGACATGAAGGTACTATTGATAGTAACTTATTTTCTTATATACAAAAAAAAAATTTCTCTATCTTTCAATATGGGACTGGAGTGTTACAACTTTACTAATTTTTACAGTCTTCCAAGTTCCAATTTTTGATTATCACAAATAGTGATATGTTATGCATACGAGGATTGAGTAATGCTCTGTATTTTCTTTTTTCGAATTTTAAACTGTGTCATGATTATGCATATAATGATTTTTATACTTATTATAAGGTTCTAATATAATTAACATAATCATGACAAGTATATTTGATTTCATAATTACTACTCTATACTGAACATAATCTTTTCCGACATTACAAAAAGTGATTTTATTTGACCTAGAATGTGAGAGTTAACTAACCCAACCCAACCCAACCCAACCCTACCCTACCCTGGTTATTTTCGGTTTCAGACATGGATGAATCAATTCTTGCGGGTTTCTTTCTTCTGGTGGTTTTCTTCCACTGATTGATGCGAAAAAATATATAAAATAAGACTAGGGAACACCTTTCTTGCACTCCTTTGAGTTTCAATCCAGCTGTACAAAAGAATTCACACAAGTCCTGAAAAGCTCAATAACAACTTCATAATTGTTACTACTAGTTTGTTGTTTCTGTTTTTGGTATAGTAATAGCTGTGTGTGTGTGTGTATATATATATATATATATATATATATATATATATATATATATATATAGATCCATGGTCATGTAGAGATAGAAAATAGGGAGTAAAGATGAGTGTTTCTCTCACTGTAATGACCTTTAATCTTTTGGAGGATCAGCCGGAAGACAGTCTAAACTCGTGGGGAAAGAGGAGGGATTTGTGTGCAAGTGTCATCACCAATTACTGCCCAATGATTCTCTGTACTCAACAAGGTATGAATATCAGGATCTTTGTTCGATTGATGCTTTGTGTTGTAGAGGGCTATATGGGTCCTTTTTGATTTGTATGTTGGAGTTAAGTTTTGTTTATTTCATGATGTTATTCAGTTTTACGGTTGATATGTTCACATTGACAGATAGTTTTACGGTTGATATGTAATTCACATTGACAAAGAGTTGGGTGGGAGTTTTTCTGGAAAGCTTGATTTTTTTTTTCAGTCTAAATTATCCATCTTGATTCAATTGACATGGTTCCTTGTATTCTTTTTTGTTATTTTTAAGGTGTAAAGTCACAATTGGAGTATCTCCAGCAATGTTTGGCAGGTAATGTTTCTGATAATTGTGTAAAAATACTTGTACAGATTCCTAAACAAAATTTTTTTTATGCACCGAAAACATTAATAGTTCTTTTATTCCCTGATTCCAATGACAATGTTTCCAGTCTAGTGACAGCAAACCAGCTTGCTCAAACACCCTAAGTCCATATATTTGAATGTGTATATTTCAGCAATTTAATTTGTGAAATTAGTAGGCCATCATATGAATTTCCTTTTATGCAACAATGCATAAGATTATGAAGTTCTCTCTCCCCTTTTAGCAAGAGTTGACCCAAATAACTCTTTTTGCACTTAACCACCATAACGTGGGTGTAGAGAACTAGTAGCGCTCATCTGAAGCAATAATGGGTCTTGGTGAAACGTGAAAACTCTTATTAATTTAATAATAAAATGTTAGAAACTATGCCAAACTCATTTGTTGGGTATTCAGTTATGGGTAGATATTGATAAGTGTTATGTTTTAGAAGAGAGATATGGAATTAGTAAGCACCCTTAGAGAGGTTGAGAAAGAGAATATCAGTACCACATATAATGGAATGGTCGATGCAGACTGAATACCATCATTTGATTTTTTTTACTGCGTGGCATCCATTGATGAGTTACTTTTTTCTGTTGGAAGTTGAAAACAATCTTTCATTATAATCCACTACAATTGGAAGAAACTCGTGATAGGGCATTATTTTGACTCTGAATTTCAATGATTCCTTTGCTCTGCATGAATTTTAGTTAATTTAGTATACTGCATACTATCTGATATTTTGGAAAGAGAAAATGCTGGCTTGGAATGATCCTAGGGTCAAATCAATTTCCAAATACTTACTCACATTGTGATATCTAAGCCCAGAACTTTATGCCAATGATGGGACTTGCTCTCTTTTATGTTCAAGGCTATGATCACTTTGGAATTTCAAGGAAAGGATCTGAAGACACTTCAGATGAACATTGCACCATTTTTTATGATAAGGAAAAGGTAAAATACTCAATCCTCCTTCCAAGCATGGCTTAGCTTTATTATTGTTCTATGTCCAGAGTATAAAAGTAATTGGTTATTCTCTACATATGCTCTTACTGAATGAAGGTGGAGCTTCTAGAAGGTGGGACTTTTTGGTTGTCGGAGTCCCCATCAGTTCCTGGAAGCATGTCATGGGGATGTGAAGTTCCGTGCATCACAACCTGGGCGATATCCTTTTGAAGTTTGATATGCGTTTGATATTGTTTAAACTCATCTTTTATTGCACAAAGGAGGTGTTGCACATATTGTTTCCTTGACAAAATATGTACACATTCCAGTTAAAAGGAGTTGAACCACCAGGTTTTTCATTTCAAATTGTAAATACGAACATGGATGAGTTGAGTCCTCGTGCCCGAAGACGAAGTGCTTTGCTCACATGGCAGCATATTGCATCATTACCTCCTAGCTTGCCTGTTATATATTGTGGGGGATTTAACACACAAAAGGAATCAACTACAGGACGTTTTCTTCTAGGGAGATCAAGGTATTCTAATCAAGCCTGATTTAAATTTCATAGCCTTAGTATTTTCCTTTATTTAGTACATATTCTGAGTTTCTGGTTAACTACTACTGCCTATTTTCATTTTCATTACTCCTACCACAGAGAGCATGGTGTTGTAGGTGATATGAGAGATGCATGGGGCAATGCTCGGGTGAGGAAGAATGTTTCTCTCATACACACTTATCATGGGTTTAAAGGTATTTAGCAACACTAGAACTCCCAATCTGATGAAAGTATGTATGGCCTTAGTTTGTATGTGGTTCTTCTGTCAGGTAACAAACAAGGAGCTGTTGAATTCCTCAAGTTAATTTTCAGAGCATTTTGCCTCTGCTGGGATCGCCAAACTCAGGACTTGCATGTGGACTGGATTCTTTTCAGAGGCAGAGCTCTGATTCCTGTCTCATCTGAAGTGGTTAGTGATAACATTGATGGGTATTATCCATCTTCTCACTATCCCATATTTACCGAATTTATGCTTCCTCGAGGTGTTAGATTGCTCGAGGCACCTGCTCAAGATGTAATAAATTGAAGTGACGGGGGGCAAGGCTAAGACGATGTTGAAAATAATGGAGGGATGAATAAAGTTTGATTTTGTATGTGTGAAAAATTCTGATTGGTTTAGTTGAGAAATTTGGTCCCACCTTCTAAAATTCAGCTGACGAACAAGTGTGTGTTAGAAATTGGATGCAACTAGACACTGTTCTAAGGGACAGGATGGGACATACTTATATATATATATATATATATATATATATATATATATATATATATATATTTAATAAAACTTCAATTTTTTAAGTTTAAGTAGTAATAATAACCATAAAAAAAGACACGTGTAAAACTTCAATTTTTTAAGTTTAAGTTGTAATAATAACCATAAAAAAAGACACGTGCCATGCAAACTAATAAAAACTCAATTTTCTTCTTCTTTCTTTTTATCGTTAAAACTTAAAAAGTGATAAAGACTTTGTATCTAGCAGTCCAACTAGTTATTTTGTAATTATTCTTTAGTATAAGGTTGGATTGGTTGATACTCGATACTGCTACTCTCTCTTCACCAACCAGATAAAGAATTCAAAATTCAAGTACATAAATAAATTATAGAATGTGGGCAGAAAATCCCATCCTAAATAGAAATATGGGAAATTCCACTGCATATATTATTTCCTAATTAATCATACTTCCATTTTTTATTACAAACAGAACGGTGGATTAAAATAAATTTATCTAATTTAAATAAAAATAAATTTCGATTGAAATGAATTTTTTTAAGTACTAACAAATATAATAATTAATTAAATTTACAATAATTTTGTATTAATTTTTAGACCTAGAAAGTTTAGACTCTTTTTTGTGGCCAATTGTTCTTCTGAAAAATAAAATAAAAATTAACAATGGCAAAATATTTCTCTAACTTCGATATAGAGGAACTACTATAATTTATTTAACAAGTTGTCTATTAAAGTTTTGTTAGGCAAAATCCTTCTTGTTTAGTTGTTTGTGAATTGTGGGGGGTAGAATAGACTTCTTACGTCCGGGGCAGAATAAATAACAACAGTTATATTGTTGATGCCGTCTAATCTCAACCGCGAATAGCGTCATATAAAATAATATACGGTGGAGATCAAGTTACAGTAAATGATTATTCGCGCACTCACAATATGTGATCCCCAATTTGGTGCTGGTTCGCTCTCCTTCCTCTCCTTTTATTAAATCTCCAGAACCAGAAAGAGAGAGAATTAGAAAACACAATTACAATTATATATATATATATATTTATGTATGCATGTATGTATGTATACAGAGACAGTGTGGATCTAGATCTTTGGTAGTGTTTGGGTTGTGTTGTGTGGTCAGTGTATGATTTGCAGTTATGTCCAAAGATCGAATGGCAGCATTTCATCTATGGATCTTCATCTCTCTTCTCCTCTTCGTCCAATGTTACTCCTTCTACCTCCCGGGTGTAGCGCCGAAGGATTTTGAGAAGGCAAATCTAATATATATATATATATATATATATATATATATATATATATACACACTCTCTCTCTCTCTCTCTCTTTCACACACACACCTATTACAATTATATACCTGCGTTTTCAAATAAGACTGTTTGATATTCATATATGTATTATGTGTGCTTTTGCATGTAGTAGTGTATATAGGATGTGTATTTATTTTGATATATATCTGTGGATGGCTAAATATAGTATGAATCTTGATTATGTGTATTATAGTGCATTTGTGTATATATATGAATTAAATTAGGTATGTTACATGTGTTTTGATTGAATTAGTGTTTATGTTGATGATTTTTATGATATGATATGGTGGTCTTACGGTGTGAGTTTATTTCTATTTTTTTTTTCATGCTTATCATTCTTAGATCTGTGCAGTTTTGGTATTCGGGATGAAAATTTATTGTTTTCGAACCTAGTTACTGGAAATATATCAACTTTTTTAGTTTTCGGTAGTCATTTGTGTGCTCTGTTTTGATTGATTGGTTTACTGTTTTATCAGCTTAACTTATTTAATCACTTTGGCTAATTACTAAGAATGATTTAATTTATCGCCATGCAATTCATGTGTGTAGATTATGATTTATTGGTATTAGAGTATTGCTGTCGTTATACATACGTATCTATATATGTATATATATTTGTGTGTAATTAGCTTAATTGTTGTTTCCATTACAAATCTGAATGCTTTTGAGTTTTGATTGTGAACTTCAAAATAGTGATGGAGGTCATTGACTTTGAGCAAGATTGCCTTAAATAAACATGTCCTCATCTTGGGGGAGTATTGTTCTGCGAGCCATTTAGTATATAAGCTCCTGTTCACAGAGAATTGGTTCTTCTAGCGGCTAATAATGCATCTTTTTTTAAATGTTGGTGATTGTTTTTATATTGCTTTAGAGTTGCAAAGTTATTATTTGAAATTTGCGTCATTTTGTTTTGACTCTCTTTATTTGTCCTCAGCGTGTTTCACTATCCCAACTGTTCAAGTCCTTTTCCTATGTGGCCATCACTTGCAAACCCTTGACTCCATTGTTGGCTAGCATGAGAATAATTGATTGCGAAATAATTGTTAATCAATGTGTTCATTGCACTACATAATTCCTCAAATTTAGATGACAAAAGAATTTGTAATTAATCTGTATACTATCTTAGGGACTTAAATAGTGTATACGATTTTCATTCCTTTCGAGTAATGTGCAATACATGTTTGATCAGACAGGATAATAATCTTTGAGTTGTATGAAGTTAGAAAAATTATTAATTGAATTCATCAGTATCTAGAAAACTCATTACCATTTAGTTTGTTTCCCAAAAAAGAAAGAGTTGGCAGTTATGCTTATGCTTGAGTATTCCGGTTCTTGAATGCTTGAGTTGACAATTTTATTTGGTTTTGTTTGGCAAGAATATCTGTGTGCTGTTGTTCATAATATCAGATGCTATAACCATATGTTGTTCATAATATCAGACGCTATAACCGTATGATTTGGATGACAAAAAACTTATGGACTCTTCAACTATCGCACTGTGATTTTGTGCTTGAACTTAGTACACCAATCCCTGTCATGCCACAATCCTCAAACTTGCAAGATTGGATGTATGAATATAGCGTAAATTTTATGGAAGTTTTGTTTAGTCCGTAAAATGTGCACGTTTCGTTAAGTGCACCATATGGATCCATATATTTTTCAAATTCGCATTAAAATAATTTGTGGATGAACACTACATGAATGTTACAGAATGTATATTCTTTTTTCTCTATTAGTGGTCTTGATAGTTTAATATTTATGCTGTTATGATGACTATTCTTCAAAAAATGTAACTTGTTGTTCGTCTATGCGGTGCAGGGGGACCTTCTGAATGTGAAAGTGAACAAATTAGCTTCCACAAAAACACAGCTCCCTTACTCCTATTATACTCTCCCATTTTGTAAGCCAAAGACCATAGTGGACAGTGCAGAGAATCTTGGGGAGGTTCTTCGTGGTGATCGTATTGAGAACTCCCCCTATGAGGTCAGCTATTTTTCTTAGATGATTTCATGATAATTTTGCTATTTACTTTGTTTGGATATGGAGTTTTTCAATGCTTTTCTATTACAGTTCAAAATGCGAGAACCACAAATGTGCAATATTTTGTGTCGTGTAACACTTAATGGAAAAACAGCCAAGGAATTTAAGGAAAAGATTGAAGACGAGTACCGAGTGAACATGTGAGACTCCTTTTTGGGAAATTCACTTGAATTTCTACACATTTTAGTCTGCAAAGAGTCTCTTGTCTAAGCACCTGTCTTAACGTTTCCTTGTGAACATGCAGGATTTTGGATAATCTTCCCCTGGTTGTTCCGGTACGTAGGCTAGATCAGGAGTCTTCCTTTGTCTATCAGCATGGCTTTCTTGTTGGTTTCAAAGGACAATATGCTGGAGTAAGTATCAAGGCCTCTGACATATGAATTCAGCAATAGCAAATTATTGGACCTTATACGTCTATTAAATAATGTGCAGAGCAAGGATGAGAAGTATTTTATCAATAACCACTTAACATTCACTGTCAAGTATCACAAGGATATACAAACAGACTCTGCAAGGATTGTAGGATTTGAAGTCAAACCGTTCAGGTCATATGTTGTACTATTTTCAACGTGTTTGATATTATTCTCACTTTGGTGGAAGTTTATGCCTATTTGATTATATTTTATTTCTTTTGGTGGGTCCAGTGTTAAGCATGAATACGAAGGTGGATGGAATGAGAAGACACGCTTAACAACATGTGATCCCCATGCAAAACGTACAGTTTCCAGCTCTGAATCTCCTCAAGAGGTTGAAGACAAGAAGGAAATCATCTTTACATATGATGTTGAGTTTGAGGTAAGTTCTAATATCTATAAAATACACTCCCGTTTATTGTTGAAAGTTGGGCTCATAAAGTTCCTTTATCTCCTTCCCCTTATACCAACTTGCAGCCAAGTGATGTCAAGTGGGCATCTAGATGGGATAGTTATCTTCTGATGACTGATGACCAAATTCACTGGTTTTCAATTGTCAATTCTTTGATGATTGTTCTTTTCCTTTCGGGAATGGTGGCTATGATCATGTTGCGGACACTCTATCGTGACATTTCCAAGTATAACCAGTTAGAGACCCAGGAAGAAGCCCAAGAAGAGACAGGATGGAAACTGGTTCACGGGGATGTTTTCAGGCCTCCAATGAACTCAGATTTGCTATGTGTTTATGTTGGGACAGGTGTTCAATTTTTTGGAATGATACTAGTAGCTATGATCTTTGCCGTTCTTGGGTTCTTATCTCCTTCAAACCGAGGTGGGCTGATGACAGCTCTACTTCTACTCTGGGTCTTCATGGGCCTTTTTGCTGGGTATGCCTCTGCTCGTCTCTATAAGACGTTCAAGGGAACAGAATGGAAAAAAATCACGCTCCAAACGGCTTTCATGTTTCCTGCGATTGCATTTGCCATATTTTTCTTATTGAATGCTCTAATTTGGGGTGAGAAATCCTCAGGGGCTGTGCCATTTGGTACCATGTTTGCATTGGTATTCTTGTGGTTTGGAATCTCAGTTCCACTCATCTTTGTGGGTAGTTATGTTGGGTTTAAGAAGCCTGCGATTGAGGATCCTGTGAAAACTAATAAGATTCCAAGGCAGATACCTGAACAAGCCTGGTACATGCACCCGGTCTTTTCTATCTTGATTGGTGGAATACTTCCCTTTGGCGCCGTATTCATCGAGCTCTTTTTCATCCTCACCTCGATTTGGTTGCAGCAGTTCTATTACATTTTTGGATTCCTATTTCTTGTGTTCCTTATCCTACTTGTCACTTGTGCTGAGATCACAATCGTGCTATGCTATTTCCAGCTATGCAGTGAGGACTACCTTTGGTGGTGGAGATCGTACCTTACATCAGGTTCTTCAGCACTATATCTTTTCCTCTACGCAGCATTCTACTTCTTCACAAAGCTCAATATCACGAAGCCGGTGTCTGGCATGTTGTACTTTGGTTACATGTTGATTGCTTCGTATGCTTTCTTTGTGCTCACTGGTACAATTGGGTTTTGTGCATGTTTCTGGTTCACAAGGCTCGTCTATTCATCGGTGAAAATTGACTAATTGATTACCGAGGTAAATGATTTTTTTTTTATTTTCTTATTATCGAGGATGCACAACTTCTCTCATGATTGAGCATCCAAACTGTGGGCTACCCTTTCGTAATTGTCCGCATGGATAATTAATATAGAAATTGTTTTGTACACTTGTCAATGAAGGACCTTGAAATTAGTTTTCCTTGTCCTTCTAAATTTTCATTTTCCCGCCGTTCTGTATTGAGATATTTGATGAGAATTGAGAAAGAATTTCAAGAAAATTTTGAATGCTTAAAAGCTTCCCTGCCAAGAATGATGAGGCATCATTTTGTATGTATGAAGCTTTGAAATTGTTGACAAAGGTTTACTTGTTGGCACAAAATTACTGATAATTTAGTACTTAAAAGTTGGTTAGTTATTAGTGTGCTTTGAAGACGGTTCTTGTGTTCTGATAGATCACAATTTAATTCTCGCTGATGGCCTTTCCAAGTTTCCAGGGTAAAGCAGAGATGGACTTTAAAAAACATCACATGATATTGTTTCACAAGGGCCAGTTTCTACGATGGGTTTTAAAATTTGTCATGTCAGGAATCTGCAACTAATTCATGGTGATGTTTTCCTCTAATACGGTAAAATTGTAACATAAAAAGTGAAAAAACCTTTGCCTGGAATTTCCATATCCTTTCTTCTATGTTTTTAGTCTTTCCTTTTATAATCTCGGATCATACTTGTAAGTTTCAAAGTAGGATAATGATTTTAAATTTTTTGTTTCAAAAAGGTGTTTTAAATGACGGGACATTATGTATGAGTGAAGTATTATTTGTCTTCCCACATCATTTGAAACAAAACTACCATTCTAATTTAGTTAAACTACTATGTAATGTTATGTATAAACTTGCAAAGTTAGGGCAGGTCTTGTTCCGTCTTTAAAAATAGCAAACGAAGGAGTTGTGTTATAATGGACGATTGCAGAATCTAAATATTGCATATACTGGCGTGGAAATGGGACAAGCATCTTGTCCCTCTAATCCTTGTGCTAGTGAGTCTTCCGTGTTTGTGCAGCAGTTGTGTACAAGTGGAGTGGTACAATTGTCTTTTACATTTTTGCTACAATTCACCAACCAGATTTTATGTAAAATTCTCTTTCAACAAATCTGAAATCCAAGCTAATTCAGCAAAATATAATTTTATTGCCAGTCTGCTAACTTCTGTATTAGTGAATCCAAATATTCTGCTATCATACTATGTTTATGTTGTAATGAACACAGAAAGCCGTCTCAAGTTTCACCATTAAAGTCCAAGCTAAAATTTATCATATTTTAAAGATTTTTCGTTTTTGGTACAAGGAGGCCAAAGGCCTAAAACCTACCACTACTTGCACTGGTGTAAAGATACCTCTTATTCTAAACATTGCAAAATAAGATAAATACAATACGAGAATAAAATGTTGCTTTTGTTGCAGCAAGCCACAACACTGCTATGTTACCTTTTTACCCTTACAGTATAAACAATCTTATCATCCATTCCAAGTGTTTGTCAAACGATCAGTTAATCAGCATCTGCACTGAAATCAGGCTCTGGAGGCTTTTGTAGTTTCACCAATTCCGTAGCACTCTTCAGATTTCGATTCCGATGGACCCCACGAAGAGCATTTGCAGCAAATCTAGAAGCTAAGAAGGTGGCACCAAGGCTATATGAACCTCCACCAGCATTGCTGCTGGCTCCAGCCAACCCTTCTGCTTCTTCTTCTTTCCGTCGAAGCTCCAAAATTTTCCTTTTGGAATAACGCCGCCAAGCTGCTTGGATAAAGCAAGCAGCCCAAGTCCTCCACTGCTGTGAATAGAAGCGAAACGTGTGCTGAACCTGTCTACTGTGAAGCCGCCTGAACTGACTGGCCACGAATTTCAACTCATCGGCCGTTAAAGCAAAAGCTTCAACCTCCGTCAGAGCCTTAACTGTCCTAGTAGACGATGGCAGGTTAATACCAGATTTTGGGTCCAGTGCCCAGGTTAGAAGCTCCTCTCCACAGAAATCCCCTTCTTTTAGCAAACTACGGTTGAAAAAACCGCTTCTCCCTCCATCAGTGGTGACACTCTCCAGGCGGCCACGAATTATGAATAGCATCTCATCAACTGGATCTCCTTCTCGAACTATGTATGTATTCTCTGTGTACAGACATGGTTTCAGCCGCTCACAAATTGCATCGAGCAACCTCTCATCCATATTCTCAAACAGAGGAACCTGCAAAAGAGTTGGCACAGATTATGATTGGCAAGGGGAAATGTCACAAGCATCAGTTTGATTAAATTAGAGTAAGATGGAAGAATTGGAGAGAATGTAGAGTCGCATGAGAAATCCTTAAAATGCAATGGCATATTGAAGGGTTAATAGATCAATACGTGAACTCGTACCCACTCACTTAACTACTTGAAATAATGCATATATGAAAATTATTAAAGCACACGCAAGATAAAGTGGGAACTCTTGCTTGTAGCTTGGAAGGTAAAAAATAATGTGCCGGAGAGAAGGGGGGGGGGGGTTTATGATAAATTTCTCAAATAATCAACTTTTAGGGTGTTTGAAAATGGATGTTAAGTATTCATATGTCAAAAGATTAGAATGCATGTAGTTCAAAATTTGGATATTGTTCGCAATGTGTTTCGGAAGAACATTGGAAAGGGGTGGGGAGTGTTAACAGGAATTATTTCAATTTTCACTTGACCATCCTCAATTCTTTGGGTATTTGGAAAGGAGATTTTTTCATAGCAATTTTAAGGCAACGATAAGTTTACTCGAGTGTAATTAGGTATAGTTTTGGCATAACAGTAACAGAACCCCAAAGAAGGATGTCAATTGGGCAGACAAACATTTGGAAAGGTCAGATGCAAACAAGGCACAAAATAAAAGAATATAGATCTAATAAAATTACCCTCTTCACCAAAGCCAGACAAAGATGGCGTTTTATGTCCCTTCTCAGATCCTTAGGAAGACCATGAACCAAATTCTCTTCGTCCACTCCACGGGTTTCCAACCACTTGTACTGATCATAGCGTCTAACCCGTTCTCGAAGATCTTGTGGGAGCAAGCGATGATGCATCCACTGCTCCGAGTCACGCCTTTTAACCCTCATCTCTTCAAGTCGAATAGTAAGAGACTGAAGATATGTCTGTTATAATAACACAACCAAAAGAAGGTGAGCACTAATTCATTGGCAATCTACTTCACATACTAGATGTTCTAAACATGGCTATTCTTACAAAAATTATCAACCCCTTATGAAACTTGTACTTTGTTAAGCTCACGGTTGAATTAGGTACCTTGTTTGTGAGTCAAGCACATCACCTATCTTGTTTTGGCAAGAGATAGGGTACAATACATAACTCATAGTTAGATATAATACTAGTATAGAACTCTAATTAAGAGTGTAGATTGATTTTATACAGCACACAGGCTCCAATAAACCTCATTTCTAACATGAATGACAAGGACCTTCCCCCCACCCACCCCTATTTGGGGTGGTGGAATGAAATTGACCGAGTCCAGAAACAAGGTTTATTACACTAGGTGCATTTTGATCCTATCACATTCATCCTTAAACATATTCAATTTGATAAATGATAAAAGTTCTCATAGAAAATTTAAACAGAAGAAGTTCCTCAAAGAAGCAAAATAGTGGAAACTGAAATCAGGGGAGAACATATAAAATAAGGCAGAACTGTCCTTGTACAGCAGCATAATAAGAAGAGGAAACAGGAAGAACAGGATGCAAATACAGAAATTGTAGGTAATACAGACAAAAGATAACTATCGAACCAACATGTAGAAATTTAGGTTACAGCAGGGTCTTGCCAAAAAAAAACTCCCAACTGTCATATTGCCCATTTGACCCAGAAGTCTCATCTAAACTAGTTCTGCTTGGTAAAAAAGAATTAACCATAAAGATCATGAACCTCAAAATCATATGGTTAAATCGACAAGGAATTTCATTTTCTGTTCAGTTTCTCCCTTTGCACAGAAACTAGAGAGAATATTTTTTTACAGAGAATTTCTGGCAGGCTTCATATAACACACCTTGAAGTGGCATCTGGTCATATCATGCCAGTCTGAAGGAGGGCAAAGGTGATCTTAAACTACTGGTTTAAAAACCCCTCATGCACTGGTCAAATGCAGGTTACCTATAGAGAAGTCATCAGCATTTAATTGCATTCTATGGAAGGGATCTCTAACATAGGACGGGGCTTCAATTAATGTGCACTAATTTTTAAAAAAGAATTTCTAAAAATTTGGAGCATCTACCAAATGAGAAAAAGAGCAGTAATACATGCAGCGAAACATTCATATCAAACAAATGGAAAACTAACTATGAGTAGTACTACATCACTGAATGGTCATGTAAAAACTATTTTAGTCCATGTAACTAATTCATGTTAACATTTTGAACCATCAATCCTGGAAGCACCACTGAGAGAGTCAAGCTAATAGCTTGGGTCCATACAATAAGCAATCATTACTACAATGACGACCACCTGATCCCAAAGTCTCTCCCTGATTAGAGTGGAGGGATAGCTCTCACAAGTTTCAAAGTTAACCACAAATGTGAGATCATACCAAAAAAAGTACAAAAAAGGCATACAAAAAGAGGAAAAAGAAAATAATCTTGGTTTAAAAGGCTTTGACAATTATACAACACTATTCGTAACAGTTTTGAATTACCTGCATGTTTCCAATCAATAGTGCAAAGAGAATGAGGCCAAATATGGCTAATGCAATAGAAAATATGGATTCCCCGGGATAAGTGCTGGTTTGAAGTCCTTGGCCAAGTGTACTGCAGGGAAAAAAAAGAGAGAGCTACCAAATGCTTAATTGTTCAGAATTCAAGCATGGATCATATACTATCAACAGTCTTTTGTGCAAAGTAGTTATGGCGACCGCCTAGGCACCGGAAACTATTTGGAATGCCTAAACAACTATCACTGACACAGAAATGATATGGAAGAGCTAGCTTTTAATTTTCATGGCAATGGTCAATGGACATTATCATCCATGCAACTTGCAATAAGTAACAAATTAATTCTTTCATTTCTTTTGAGTTCACTTTTTCCAAATAGTTTTGAAACACTAAGAAACAGTAAAGACAATTTTAGGTTTCTTTTAGCAACTTGCAACCAGATTAACATTTATACCATTTCCTATAACCAGTAAATGTGAACATAATTTATACATTGGCAACATATATCTAACCATACAGAGACATCCCCTAGGAGTATCATCAAGTATTATCCAATTATAATCATAACTTCATATAGAAATACCAATGCCTTCAATGCCTGCAGAAAACATTGTAAAAAAGGAAATAAAAAGAAACAGAGGAAGAAGAGGAGCAGTACTACAAATAGACATGGCATCAATTAGTTCGATTTAGCTCTCATTTCTGATGATAGATTTGCCCAAATAATTACGTTTTAACTTGCTTTATTTGTAGTATTATACTGACTGAACAATGCCACTTACAAAAATTGATTGATATAGTTAGTATGCAGACTACTTAACAACTTTCCATTAAATATTGCCAGTCTGCCACTTAGAGATGCGTTAGAAGTTCTGATGAGTAATTATATCAGAAAAACATAATTAAAGCTCAATTGATAGCATGCAACAATAATTTGATGAGGAAAGGAGGAGCATACAGATAGCATGTTCACCCCTGCCAATTATATAAAGATCACTCATTCATATGCATGCACATGAACAAATTTTAGTAAAACAACAAACAAGACAAGTTGTGTAATTAAAATGGAATAAAAACAAAATGAACAAAAACATGTGTAAAAGGTTACCTCAAATTCTGCAGCCCCCACCACAGGCAGTAACAGTACTTGGAAAGGAATTTTTTCGAATAAACAATTCTAGATGACAAAGCCTGCTCGAATATTCCAAAATCAAATGGTTCAGGTTCGACATCTACAGCACATTTTGACTGTAGAACTGACTCACTACTGTTGCGCCAGATATCATAAGATTCAGAATCCTGCAAGCTCTGGTTGCCGCAGTACAAGAAATTTGTTTTACATTTTCCACTATCTTTACAAGCTCTCTGCCAGCATGTGTCATATCGTTCTACGGATAACACGTACCAAAACGCCCCAACAAACTACGAAGAACCCATCCAGTGATTAAAAAAACAAATTTCTGTAACATGTAGCTAATGACAACACAAAGTATACTAAGACAAATATACAAATAAGAAAAATATAAAAACAAAAGTGGGATTTGAAAATGATACTTCATTATATAAAAGGAATAAAATTGAATGTCTACAGAAAAGATAGAAAACAACAAAGAAATTAAATGGACTACGCAACAAACTTGCAACAACACTATAATCTCTTCCTAGTAAATTACACAAATGTGCTCTTCCAATAAAACGATAATCACATGACCATATACCATCCTCTCTGTCTGAAGAATAAAAGTACATTAATGACTGTCATCTTAGTATCGTTCTAGATAGCATATGCTGTAGGGCAAGGAAAAGAACAGTAAAAGAGAAAAAACAGCCGGTTACTGTCCGTCGCTTGATTGAACACCACATATTCGTCTTAATACCATGCAAAAAGAATAGCATTAGGTTACTCAAATATTCATCACAACGTGGACATATTTGGTACTGATTATGTTCAGATACCATTATTAGAAACTAGCAACTCAGTCCGAATTATGAAACTCAGCCGGAACAAGAATTTAAGCGAGGCTGTCTTTTTTTTTTCAGTACATCATACGCAGAACAACATATCCCAACCCTGTCTGAAACCCAAGTCCTTCCCTGTTTGGGTGGCAATGATACTACTTGAGCTTAACAGTTAACAGTCTCTGGTATCATCAATTGGTTACTTATTTTTGCCTTTTCTTTTTGAATCCTTTTATAAGTGATTGGGTCATTTAACTCCAAAAATGTTACCCAAAAAAAAGAAGAAAAGAATTGAGATTTAGATTGTGAAGATAAAATTCCCATGCTTAATGGCTGAATCCATAATGCCTTTAGCTTTGAAATCAATTACTTTCCCCATGTGTGGAGGGTGGGTATGAAGAAGTAACCATTAAGTCTGTAAATTGAGCACATGGAACCATACCTTCCATACTTTAGTGACTCTGTGGCCTAAAATTTCTTTGATTCTGTAACTGTTCTTTTGTTTGCTAACTTATTGTGTCACTGTTTCCCTTTTTATTTTCTATTTTTCTTCTTTATTTGTTACTTTTACAAATTCTTTAATTCTTTTACTATGCGCTTCAGAGCATTCAATGTTTTTGTCACAGATACAAGCTTCTAGCAAGTAAACAGTAAGAAAATAGATTTTTCAGTAACCTTCAATCTAGACTTCCGGTATTATGCTATTAGTTATCATGTATATTTTTACCCCAAATTTCCGCATGGCTAACTTATCAATGTGTGAAGGATCAATCTACAAGAAGTAAAATTGGTAGAAAAGGAGAAGCAACTGATAAATCAGCAGCAAAGCAATGCAATGTAGTTATGGCCCTCTCACCCTATCTTCCAAATTTGGATATAGCAACAAAATCAACAAAAATACTGGCAGATATCAGCACGCACATAAATTCTGTTCATATTATTAACATGAGATCACAGTTGAAGGGAGGCAGAAGGTTATGGAAACAAGCCCAAATCTACATCAACATATCTCAAACTTCAGTGGCATGAGATTACAAAGCGTTTAATGACAGGCAACAAATAACCATAATTAGGAAGCAAGGCCTACCAACTTAAACAGGTGCTTACATGACTAGCGAGCATGTACAACATCAAATAATATACAGCACCAGCCCATGCAGTTTCAGCAAAGACCCCAGCAGTCCTTTTCAGTTCTGAAGTTAAGGGCAAGATGCGTACAAACCTAGGGATATATTGAATCAAGATAATACAAAGTAAGGCTTGCTTTGTAGCCAATACATCAGAACCTTTTGATCTCTGAAGAAATCTCCAGACAACTATCTGCACAAAAATTTGAAGAACATAATTTACTGTATCAAGTATTTCTAGCACACAAACCTCCTGCAAATTTACTACTGAACTTTGACAAGACAAACATCACTAAACCTCTAATATTTTTTGATATTATTCACCAAAGTTCTCATAGAAGTGATGTTCAGAATATAATGACAGATAAAATTGCAATATGCTACGAGTTTCTACACTCACACACACATATATATACACATAGAAGTATCTTTAATCAAGTGTAGTGTCTCAAGAATCAAGGAATAGTGGGAATTTCAAAGAAGACTATATCCAAACCTGTGGTACAGGTAGCACTGCTAGAAAATCGATGATAAAATAGCTCTGCAAGTACCTCTTAGCTATTTGTGCAGGATCAATCACAAGCTCACCTCGTCCAAAAACCCGAGATGAGGGCGCAATGTAAGCCGTTCGGAATTGAAGAACCATGTGAATAAGATAGAAAACATCAATGATTGTACGCATTGTTGTAGCAATGATGGCTAGCTTTCGATCAATCCCCAAACATTTGGATGATTCACTAAAAACTGGAAGATAGAAAAACAGTGGATCTATAGACACTGCCACAATACATGAAATGACAAAGAGTTTATTCCACAACAGGAGGAATTTATCTTGCGGGTCAAATATCTTCTTTTCTGACACTTTAAGATCTTCCGGAAAAACTGCACGAGAAACACCAAATCCAAGCGATCGACCAATAGACTTAAGTCCTTCAGACCCTTTTCTCATTCCTTTCTTAAAAGATTTTGATGGGGAATTAGTTGCATGGCTAGCAAGACCAAAACCCTCAATATTAAACCCACATTTGTTCATTGCAATTGAGGCAGATGGTGATGATAACCTAGAGTCCAAGTCGTCCAACCTAACAATAAAAGAACCAACATAAGCACTATTAGGTAAGCTTTAAACTAGTATCCCCCCCCCCCAAAGCGCATGCAGGAACAAACACAAACACTAAGAAACAGAGACACACACACACACACACAGAGGAACCATGTACCATTGGAACATATTGACATCAACAGTCCAAAGTCTACACTAGCAACAAGAAGAAAGAGAAACTATTGACAATATAAAGAATTTTTTTAAGCAAGGATAACTATGTACATGTGTGAAAAATTACAATAAATGACGCAATATTTTAGCCACCTAAAGCATTAATTGAAAAATCACTTATCTTCTATACACACTTTCTTTTCCTCGTTAATAACTAATGTTTCATAACCAAAATTGCATGTAGCAATGTTTAAGTCCCATTTGATCAAATCGTGATCCTCAGTTCTGAAATTAATTTAATTAAAACTATGTATTATCATGTAAGAAAATTCCCATAAACAGGAAAAACCTATATATTTTGATTGCTCTTCAATCGACAATTTTCAAATTAATTATCAGTAAATAAAAAGAAAGATGGTGAAAAAATAACACGAGTTTCTAAGAGAAGAAGTAGAATATTATTATAAATTACAAAGGAAAGAAATATGGATGGTGTAGCAACAACTCTGGATCTTGATGATAATTTAGCCACTATAAAAAGAAAAAGTTAAATCTCCTATACTTAATAAATTTCACACAAAGAACAAACCAGGTTACTTTACCCTTGTTAAAAATAAACTAGGTTACCTTACAAACTTCTCTCGCTGGCCACCAAGATATTCGGACTTGGAACCACAATCGAACATTTTGTGTAATCCAACACATAAATACCAACTGCAGGCCAACAGAAAACCATTTCAAAGGTATCAGGTAGTGGGAGGATGTCTTCTTTCCTTTTTAAGGCTAGGGCTCTAAATTCTAATTAACCAACTAAGTCAGAATCATAGAGTGAGAGCAAGCTCAAAGAGTCAAATGTTATTCACAAATTAAAATTATTATGACTTAGAGTGTAGATCTGAGAAATATAAATGTATAGACAATTTCTGCAGCCACAGTTCTTTACATAACAAATTGTATTTAAGAAAATGAGTTATCATATTTAATTCACCAGGTCCACACAACATGAACAGTTTGACTGCAGATCCTTAGGGCTCTAGAGGAAACTCAATTAAGATTGCTTTTACAGTAATCAACAATGTTTGCAGGAATTGATGATTTGAAGATGTCATGCTTTTGTTTATAACTAACACTTACTTAAATCCTTCTCAATTTCTCTGCATTTTCACTAGGGGAATAATATTGCTGAAAGTTGTTTTTACACAAAACAATTATCATAGATTTTGTTCAGCAGCCCGATTGCAGAACGCTGAACTGTAAATGAGTGAGTCAACAATTATGTTTCTATACACAATAAGTAAGCTTTCACCTCTAAGAAATTCATCACTGATTAAAACATGTATTGCTAATAAAACTATTATTTTCTTCTTAATAATTCAGTCACAGCAGCATCTAATCCTATTCTATGTGACTGATGACTTGGTTCTGGAAGTCGAGCAAAAACTTATTCGACAACTAAGACCACTACTGCTAGGAATACTACTAACACTGTAATTACCTCAATATACTTTTATTTGAAAGTACTGCCTCAATATACATCACCACAAGGAAACCTAAAATAGATCCATTCTCCCTTCGTAATAAATGTTTCCATGATTTTCACCAACTAGAAAGAAAAGGGGAAAAAAGATTTCTTTGATTTTGCTTTGACAATCGAATAAATTAAGTGATAATCATTGTGTATCAAGAACTGCACGTAGCTAAGCAGCAACAGATAATTAGACTCACAAGCAAAGTAAAATGAACTCAAATCTAAAGCTCTCCAATTTCAAACCTCAAATTGAACAAAATACATCAAATTCCAATATTAGGATCGAGATATAAGAACACACACACACATATATATATACATATCGATACACATTAGAGTGAGCTGTGGATTAAAAAGAAGATTAGAGAGCAACAACGTACTGTTGAAGTATTTAGATATCAATCCACGTAACGAACGAGATGAGCTCCTTCTCAACAACAAGAGACTAGGAGAGAGGGAAATTTTAGGGGAGAGAGTAGAGAGGAGCAAAAACGAGTCAAATAATATACTATAAAATATCTTTTACAAATTACTACCAAAATTGCTAAACTGAAAATAGACCGTGTCGTGTCATCTTTGTATTTTTTTTATTATTATTATTATCCTCGTCTTCTATTCTTTTTACGTATTTGCTGTCTAATTTTACTTCCTTCGTTCTCAAAAAAAAAATCCCTTTAAAAATTTATTTTGTTTATGAGTGGTTACATTTGTAATATAATTTTATCCTTGAGAATTATAAACATAAATTTATGAAAATAATTTAAAATCATTATGTATATAAAATTGAGTCTCATTTATTATAATTATGTGAATTTATTTGTTAAACAATATTTACAAATAAAAGAGAGTAACGTTTTTCCCTAGATTGAATAGATTTGATGTATTAAAATATGATAAATTTATCTAGTCTAGTTAACAAAATTATGATGTCATTCTTTACGAGCCTTGTTATAAAATTTAGTCTAGGTATGGTTGTTTCTTACTCCCTCCCATCCACATTTTGTTTCAAAAAAATAGCCTCATTTTTATTTTTGTGATGGTATAAAAACACACAATGTATTTAAATTTATTATAATTTCATGTTATGCGAAGCAATCACTGGTTATACGACAAATATCAAAGCTACATTCACAAATTGATATGTGCACATCATATGAACTCTCAAGTATTAACATACTTGGAGATCTTATCTTATCCAATATTTAAGTGGAAACCGTGACTGCCAGGTATGGGGTATCATGCTAGGCAAAAAAGATGAACAAGCCAGACATCCAGTTCCCAGTTGTTAAGTATGTAAACTCGGGAGCCACCAGGGTCCCGTAAAAGTTAATCTCAAAATGCATTAACTATTAAGTGCAGCAGCACAGTATTCCACTTCAGCAGCTTCAAGTGAACTTGTTTAAACATAACAAATCTGCAGGAGAAAAAATGGCATTCACTGGCTGACTCGAAGAGACTCGAGGACAGACAGACAGACAGACAGACAGACAGCAGCGGTTTAAAAATGTTGGAGCAGGTAAACATATCCATCCCTTTTGGCAGCCTTGAATCCCTCAATCTACAACAAGAGTTCATTTTTTAACCCATTTTTGTAATTTACCCCTTATCCTTCACAAATGAGCGCATCTGCAATTATGCTTCTGGCCTCATTGCACAGTACTTCTGCATTGTTCCCGTCTATAGGCTTGTGAATGACAATTTTGACCGATCCTGGATTTAATCTACCTTCCATTCCCGTAGGCATGATTTTGCCAGTTCCAATAAGAGTAATAGGAACCACTGGTACTCCAGATTTCGCAGCAACACTGAACGCACCTTTCTACAAATCACCAGAAAGATAAAATTTATTCAGATAAAGGGGACACTTTTACATTTCAACAAGGTTCCACAGGTAGCAGCAATCCATTATCCACAATAAGGCAAGCTTTTGGGCAAGTAAAAACAACCTATAGAGGTCTTTAAAGAAATTTTAGAAGCACAACCCTTTTGTTTGAAATCAAATCTTTTGAAGACATCCAGAATTCTTCCTATATAAATATTTTCTAGGCCATCACTATTGCAATTAAGACTATAGTACAAAAGGCAGTGTGTGAACATACTAAATTCAGCGGTGTATAAATAGAAGTTGTGATTTTTTTATAGTTAGACTTCAGATTAATGCTCCTCTGTAGTTTAGAAGATGGAGCAAACCATCCTCAGCACACGAGCATCTGAAACTTTCCTAATACCTTCAAGTAAGTAATACCATATGGTAATGTTGGGAGTAAGAACCATCAATAGACCTCACCTTGAATACCCCTAATTTTCCATCTTTACTCCGAGTACCCTCTGGAAAGAAAAAAACAGATCCACCCTTCTTCACAAGATCCATGCATCGTTTGAGAGTTTGCTACATTCATAAAGACAAAAAATATAACTTGTATAGTTCGAGAGAAAAACAATAGTTTACTAGAACAAGTACTATAATGTAAATTTTCCAGATGGCAATCCAACCTAAACAAACTGATTAATTTGTTGCATCAAAGGTGAAATAATATTTTCAAGGGAAGGAATCAAGTTACCAATTGGCTTCTGCTGTCCATGCGCTTCAAAGGAATAACACCCATTAAAAACATGGCCCATCCAACAACAGGAAAGAGGAAAATTGATGTCTTGCTGATGAACTTGAAGCTACTACCCAGAGTGAGAAGAACATACGTGTCTAAAAAGCTCTGGTGGTTGGACACATATACAGCAGGAGTATCCTGTGAAGGCAAATTCTCTACTCCCACCACTTCAACATTAAAAAATGGAGTAACAGTAAAAAGAGCCCAAATTTTGGCAATAAGCTGATGGGCTTTTCTACGGTACTGATCAAACAAGAGCACAAAAGGATGTGCCACCATCATCAGCAAGAACAGGAAAATGGCAAGAAATGCAGTAACAGCATAGAAACAAACTCCTCTAACTTTTGATCCTAGTCGAATTCCTGCACTTACAGAGAAAAATGATTCAGAGAAAAGGTAAGAATGATAAGGTTGAAAACCAAAAAATGAAAGTTGGTAAAGTCACTTCAAGAAGAACCTGATAATTGATGGGCAGCATCAGAACACCCAGTTCCGGCAATTTCAGATTTAGCAACAATGTACCTCGACATTTTAATCTGCTCATGCCATTTATAATCATGACGCGACCGATTAAAATTTTCATTTGGATAAAATATGCACCAAGATACAGAAGCATTTTTTCTTCTACTTCGTAAATGGCTAGCAGGTCGACCGTCTGTAAAGGTTAAAAAAAGATAAAGACAAGATCGAAAAGAAAAAAAAAATTACTGCAACAAACAATAAATTAATGGAATACACATAGTTGAAAGAAAATAGTGAAATTTGCAACACATCAAACATATATACAGGTAGAGGAATGCCTACTTTATATAATTTCATACACTTTCTGAGAAAATCGCAGCATTTAACTGACACATTGGAGTGATAGGGACATTTATATAAGTTGCAATAGAGCTACAGTGTCCAAAACCTCCATTAAGATGATTATTAAGACATCCAAGAAAGAAAAGAAAGGAAGCCCACATATAGACTTCTACCATATTTTGTAACCGTAGGATATTCTTTGTTCTAAATGATTTTAGGAGGAACATATTTACCAAACATTAGATTAGGCAAAGTTTGCAGTGAAATAGTGCACCAGGACCCTTGATACCAGTTGGGAAGCATAATACCATTCTAGGCATGTTTACAGGCTGCCATTTTGCGAAATCTGCAAAGCTGTATCTAGGCTTCTGTGCCTCCTAGTTAAGGCAATGATGATATGAACTTGAGTATTGGGCCTATTGGCAATGCTAAATTTCTCAAAGATTTGAGTTTCACTCGAGAAATGTCAATGCAATTAATTATTATGAAGACATTTCTATTATAAAAACACAAGTAACATAAGTAGTTACTAATCAAAAGAAAAGAAAAGAGTAACATATGGAGGTGTATATAGTTTCTTTTTCCATAGGTTGCATAACAAGGCACATTCCTATAATAGCTTATGATATTGGAGAAACTGTTCATTTAACATGGTAATAAAGTAAAAGAGTTTTTGGAATCCAATTAATAAATAGATTGGATTATTCACATTTTAAAGAGAATGAAGGTGTTTTCCATTGTAAATCCAACTCAATGTGACATGGCCATCTTCAGAAGTTCAATCTCTCCATTGTGATAAACATCATTAAGATATCTACCAACTACCTCCATCAATGTCAATCTTTATATGATTTTCCTTTGACGATTCATATACGCAAATGAGGCAGAGTTTCCAGTAAAAAATTTGAGGAAAGCAGAAAATCAGCAAACTTAGATCCAGACATAATTTAAAACTGGTCCAAAATAGAGCAAATCCCAAACACTTCTCTTTCTCCATTCAGTTTGAATGTTTGCAATACGCCATGTTTACTTTTTGTCTCTCTACATGTGTGTAGGTGTCGGACAAGGGAAGGTGTTGAGAGTTTAATAAACGGTGCTGCTCATCATCTAACAGTATAAGCTTTTAGATGCAGACAATTTAAAACCGGTCTGGAATAGAGCAAAGCCCAAACACTTTTGTTCCTCCATTTAGTTTGCATGTTTGCTATATGCTCTGTTTTTTTCTCTCTCTACATGTGTGTATGGATCAGACAAGGGAAGGTGTTGGGAGTTTAATGAACAGTGTTGTGCTCATTATCTAACAGCTTAAGCTTTTAGTGCACCTAGTAGCTTATCATCACATCACAACCATGGTTTTGAAAGTCTTGGAACAAGCCATCCTCTTGCATATGGTCCCTATTAAGCTACTGTATTTTACAGTATAATCTATTAGTGCACTCTGCTGCTCTTTAGATTTGGGTTCTTTACATTTGAATTGGAGGCTGCAAGCCGGGAAAGTATTAAAAAGCATGATATACATTGTTGGAACTCACTTTCTAACAACATAAAGCTTTTGAAAGATAACAAAAGTAGTGTGAATGCTAATACCTATCATCAGGAACATGCATACTGAAACATAGATCGTAAGGGTATTAGCTGTCTTTTTGCCAACTCTAGTGCATCCAACTTAAAATATACAAGTCAAGCCTAAAACATGCATTTGCCATTTTAGGAATCCTGGTTTTCAGTGCCTCGATTCCAATGAAGTTTTCCACGACTGATGTGAGCAGCTTCTTATGCTTCACTAACTCGATTCAGAATATGTTTCTCCATTCCACCCTAATCACATTTTTCAATGTATGGGAGAAAATAAAGACATGTTTTTCTACTTCTCTCAAACCCTTCAGAAGCAAGCCCCCCAAATAATGTATCCTTTACCATTAATATGTATTACCACAGCTGAGAGATCGTTATAACTTTTATAAGAATTATTCGTGTCCTATATGTTCCTGCCTTAGCATGTACCACAAATGAAGCATTTACCAAAAGGCCTACAGAAACATGAACCCCAAAATCAACCAACAAAAGAACATTAAAAAATTCACATACCCAAAATTTAAAATAAAATTAAATAAAATTCAGATGCAGACACATTTATCACATGTAAACGTGGGATACCAGAATGCCCTCACAAACTACAATTCTTGTAGTGAAATTGCAAAATTCAAAGCTGATCAAATATTCACGAGGATGTGGTAAATTTGTTTCCAACCAAGTTAACAGTTTTTTACCAATCTAGTAGCATGTGAAATCATGCATGGATCAAGAGATTTCAAGTAACAAAGTTCACAGTAATTGATTGGAGTGAATCACCCTGCAAATGGACCAAGGTGTGTGCAGTAACCTGGATCTAAGCAAAGAACATGTAAAACTTCCAGGACTAGGATTTAATTTACGAGGCTAACTGCCGATTAATCTGCATCCGCAATATGCATGTTAACAACAAACAGGGTAACCAAATCTGCTCAATTTTACAATATCTGAAAAGCATCCTCCACTAAAACTGAAAACTATACATGAGGTCAAATATTTTAGCTTGAATGGTCAACAATTATGATAATCTTGCAATTTTGGAAGCTTGAAAAATAATTTTACTTTTTAATCCTACAACGATGATTCTGAACATATGTATTAGATTGTATCAGAACCCAGCTGATGTACAGGCAAGATAGATTCATCTAATAAAAAAGGCTCGGCAAGGGTGTAATATATACACACCAAGAAAACCAAAAGGAAAACTAAATCATCGTATGAATAATACTCTGTGCAGGACAATATCATACTTTCTTCTTAATATTGCATTGAACTACAAAAATGTTCTATTGAAATTTTATTTTAGAAAATGAAGAGGCACAGACCAACATCGTATGTTGGTAATAATACAAAAAAGGGAGAAAAACATTCTGATATAAAATTGTGTGCTAAAGAAATATTACCCACATCTTTTTGACATTTTCCCATTCGACTGTTTAAATGGAGAGCACCCTACGTTAACTCCTCTATTAGCACACAACTGCCAAAAGAAAGAACCAGATTGATGGTTATATACAAAATTTCTTCAAAGAAATATCCTAAGGTATTCAATTATATGATGCCTTCACAAAAAATAGATGTTACAAGATCATATATTGATATACATTTATCTATTTTTGGATAAGTTACAAGATCAGATACATTTGATAGGGAAATAGGGTAAAAATGCAACCAGAAGCATGCTTTTAACTTAAATACTGTTCAAACTTAAAATCATTGTGCGCAATGGTAGTATATCACTTGCCACATATATGCCATATTCAAAGAAGTCTCCACGTCAACAGGATCTACCTAAGATTGGAAATTTATCATCCATAGCTCCCCATGACCCCCTATAGAAGGAAAATCATATAGGAGCAACAACGCTGAAGACTCGAAATTCACCCGGGTGGAAATTTGAGGCATTCGCTTTTTGCTTGATGCTTCTTCACAACTCTTGGTCGGGGGCATGCAAGGAAAACTCTTCATTCACTTGAAATCTCCAGATACATCTTCCAACTGTCAGCACTACGTTAGCCACCTCCACTACTTATATTCACACTCCATGAGACTTATAATAGTATGCCTCATAAAGATATGCAACCCTGTTGATGCATGCCTAGGCAGGACAGGACACGATAAGTTACTTGAACTTGGTGCTGTGGTGATTGGTTTGGTCTGGTCGTGCATCACAATACATCCCCATCATTTTTATGTCTTCAGCATAGAAGATCATCATAAGCCTTGTCAAGGTATATTGAAAGATTCTCCACAACACTAGTGAATTCACACTTATGAGTTCACTTATATCTCTATATTCTCACTGTGTCTTCATGTGCACATTTCTCCAAAAGTAAGCAGCAATCTCAGCCTTCTAGAAGTCCTTACAGTACATGAACAGCCATGGCTTGCTCAGAAACAACTGTAGACTGTAAGTCTATTATAGGTCATCGGAGAATGAATAGTTATTTTGACTACTTTGAGTACTTCCTCATTCTTTAACCTCCACCACTGGAAACCTAACTATGTATATGTCACACCTCCATTGCAAGAACCCAACATCATTCCTAATATATTAGCATTCATATTCTCCAAAAGTAAGCATCCGTCTCATTATTCTAGAAGCCCTTCCACCGCATGCAAAGGTCAGACCCCCGTAGCAGCCCAGTCCCTTACAAAGAGTAAAGGATAGGGCTCGCCGGCCGAGAGAGAAAGACAACCTTTCACAGCATCTGCAAGATGACCCTTTTTTTTACTTTTACATCAGGTGTTTAAACGGGTCTGATTATGCCAGGCCCCTGACCCGAGAATATAGATAGATAAAGAGAATTAGAGAGAATTTTGGGAGGAAGAAGGATAGAAAACTCAGTAATTCCAACTAAGTTTATGACTCTTGCTCAAAATCTTTTATCTATTTTCTTCGACACCCACTCTTTTAGTTAGGGATAAGAGAGATAGAGAAAATAAGGAAAAAGCTTAAACAAGCTTCTCTTCATTTCATTAATTCACTTAATTCATAATGCTCGGAGGTTACTCCTCAATTACATCTATTTATAATCTATTTATAGAGAGAGAATGCTGAAAAGTAAGATACTAACCTACACTATTTTTCTTATCTTTCGCTCAAAAAAACTATCACATGTGCACACATGCTTACACACAAAAAGTACTACTTCTAGAATATACTAATTATTCCTTTGCTGCCCAAAATACCCTCTGCCTGACATTCCCTCCTCAAAAGCATCCATGTCCTCGTGGATATTACTGATTTTTTGCTTTCCAGTCTTGATAGCTTTCACCACCTTTCCAATGTCAAAAACAAAACTTAAGAACATATTTAGTTAAACCTTCCCATATCAATTTTTAAAACTTCTACCTTCTCATATTCCCCATTATCAAAAGTTAACACTAACAATTTCAGATTTTGATTTAGTGTAAGTTGTAACTTCTCCATTGCAAAAGCGTGTCTCAGTATTTTAGCATGTTGTGAGTTTTGAATTTCTTTTCATTCAAATACAGCCGCCATTGATACTTACTGGCCTCTAGTTGACTTGTAATACTTTCTCTTTGATATACAACTACAACTGCCACATTTCCAAAATGATCCAACCGTTCTTGAATTATGAAGTAGAACAAACAACCCTTTATTATTTTTCTGTTGAGCATCAATGCACACCAATAAACAGATGTTCAAAAGCAAGATTAAATACTTTTGGCTACCATAGCCCAACCACAGCTTGGCTCTATAACCATTTGAAAAAACAATTGAAACATTATCTTTGTAATTTTTTCATTCTTCAGGGAATTCTCTTCAAGTATAGTGCCTAGCAGATCAGGATCCTAACATGTTAGTAAGACTTAGATAATTCAGATAGACCATGGTTGTTGTCCAACTCCACTGATATGGTCTGTTAGGTTTAGAGAATTTCTAAGGAAAACGGTTGAGGTTAGCTTCTGCATCACATATTTCTTCGTTTGATCAACTTGCCTTTGCAAATGAACTCTCAAACTGAAAGTTTTGGAGGTGTATTCCATTTTTATCTCTCCAAGGAATAGGCCTGGTAACCCCATCCACTTTGAACTGAAAATTCTGACATACTATATTAATACTGCTCCAACAAAATGATGCTAGTCATAAAAGGAAGGACCCTGGTCCTGTGAGTGTGTATTCATGTTCCCCAATAAAGAGATTGACCTGTAAGAATCCTGTAGTTTTCTTGCATTTTGGTTGATATTTGGAGAGAATGGGAACTGTATTTGAGAATCCTTTCCTCTTTAGAACAAAATTGTCCTTAGATAAGCTATAGGCTTGTCAAATGATACCACATTGGTTGCATTATCAGCTTGTGAGAAATCTCTCAATATATATACCAATTAGTGACATACTTTCCTCTAACAAGCTTCTCTTTATTTCATTAATTCACTTAATTCATAATGCTAGGGGGCTACTCCTCAATTACAGTTATTTATAGAGAGAGAATGCTGAAAAGTAAGATACTAACCTACACTACTTTTCTCATCCTTCACTCAAAATAACTAACTATCACATGTGCACACATGCTTGCACACAAAGAGTACTGTTTCTAGAATATACTAATTATTCATTTGTTGACCAAAATATCCTGTCTGTTAGAAAAGTTATACAAAATCTTATACGAATCGCAACCCCTTTTTTATTCCTTAATTGAATTCGATAACTATTCATAGATTTTACCTTGACACCAAAGAAAAGTTCGACCCAATGCTTTATTTTTGTCCTAGCTTATCCTGGGAGCAATATGAATGTTCTATCATGTTCCACCAACACACTAAAAGGTTTATACGATATATCCAGTGTGGAAGTAGGCCAACATTTCTATTGGAAAATAGGAGGCTTCCAAGTCCACGACCAAGAATGTCTGTTCTGATCTTCTGGAAAATGATATGTGATTAAGTGAACAATTTACAACAGCAACGTGACTTATCCCCCACCCAATTTCTTTGGTAAGCAAATAAGTTGTCCGCTTGCTCACCCATCCCTATATACTAAAGGCATACTCTTGATCATCAAGAGATTGAGACGTGATTTGACTATCTAGAATTTTTCACATTTTCAAAGTAGCGCTGATATGAATGAATCCCCTTCCCCACTAGCAAAGGTTGATTAGACAATGAATAGAATGTATAAAAACTGCATAACCCATGCCCCAACAAGGAGAACACAAAACTCTAACTTTACTATACAACTCCTTTAAAAACCCAATCCCTCTCTTTCTATACATCTATTCCTGCTCACATTCAAATCAATCTTTTGGTTATTTTAGATCAGGTGAGCACTAAACCCAAGGAGAGCCTAGTTAAGTTACCATATATCCTTTTTACAGTCTCAAACAATTATTACGATGATAACTGTATGCTGTTTGGTCTACGGACAAATTTCGAAATCACACTCTACTTTGACCAATTTTACTAGCCAATAGAGCCCAGATAGCTCCAATAAAATATTCTGCAAATTTTAGACATTCGTATTTATATGCATAGTGATGCCTCCCACCTTGTACTGTTACCGTTATCTATATCCTGATAAACCCTAGTCAAACAAATGACTATCTTCATAGAATTAATAAATATAACTTGTGCAGAGTTAACATGAGAACATTGAAAACACCATGTAATTTCCAACACTTCCTATTAGGGGGGGGGGGGAATCATATTATTTCTTAAACAAACTAGAACAAATTGAAAAACAGGTAATCATTAGACAATCAACAGAAAACAGATATATAAGCATCAAGACCGGATAAATCAGAAATTTACCGGCTGAAGAGATGATACAGAGAAACACCTGGATTCTTTCCAACCTGAGCAATTACGCAACGCGAATACTATCAGACAGTTAAATTACGAGAGACGGATATATAGATATATTAATATAATATGGAGAGAGAATTATACAGAGATGATTGACCGGAGTTGAAGGTTTGAAGAGAAAATGGTTGAACTTCAATTGATAGGATAGCTCCATCGATTGAAGCTGTGACCTGTAAGTATCTAATCCAGATGAAATTCCTATCTAGTATTTCTCTCAACTACAAACGCACACAGTATCCGACTATTCTGTTGGTTTCTTCTTCGGCTAGGAGGGGGTGTTCTGCTACGTCTTTGGGTTGCGAACAAAGAATTCTGGCTTTAACCTCCCAAAATAAGGATAAGTTGTTGCTTTTTTGGCCTAAACTAAAATAAATTTACCGTCCTGGTCCTGGGTCACAAATCTTCTTTACTTTACCCTTTATAAGTTTGTTTTTGTTACAATTTCGTCCTTGTTAATTTTTATCTTTTTTTATTTTATTTTTAAAATTTAATAAAATTTCGTTTATATTCTTACGTACATTCAAGTTAGAATAAATTATTATTAAAACTTAATAAGTTCTAATATTATTTTTAATTATTTTTTACTACAAGAAACGAAAAGAAATAACTTTGACCAAATATTTCTTTCCTCCTTCCTTCACTATTTGCGAATCACCTTTACCTAGTGTTAGTTTATTAAAAAAAATGAAAATGAATGTTGATAAAAAGATTTGCTAGCAAAATAAAAGAGGGAGCTCATCTTATTGTTAAAAAGGGTTTCTTGCAATGGAAATTTGGGTTACAGAAATATTTTTTGATTATAAAAATTATTATTTTCTAAAATTTAAATGAATTCACTTTTTATTATTTTCTTCTTTTTTTTTTGTTGAAATTTGAACTTCTATGGAAAGGATATGGAAGTTAATTTAGATGTTCAATACATGTAGACTTCTTATGCTTATGATTCTTATGTGATTCATAATCATATAGAATAAGAAATACCAAACTTTCTAAGAGCATTCACAACAGTTTACTTATCTTTATCCCTACCCTGCAGTGTTATTGGGTCATTTGCAAAATAGAGATTCAATTTTTTTACTATGTACCCAACAGATTCCTTATATTGATTCCTTAAATAATGAAATTTAAAAGTTAAAAGATAAAATTTCCAATAGTCAAAATATTAAATTAATAATAATATTATAATTTATAAAAGAGATAGTATAATTTATCAATTATATTTTACTGTAAAATAAATTTTATTTTATTTTAAATTTTAAGTAATTTATGAAGTGAGTATTGATTGGATTGTAGTTGCAAATATACATAAGATTAATATTAACTTTTAAAAAGTTAATTTGTGATATTTTTAAATTTAAATTTAATATGATTCATTTAAATTTTGAAAATAATAAATTTATAATTGTTATTATTTTTATAATATTTATAATTATATTGACATAAATTAAATAAATTTATATCAGTTTTAAATTTGAATACATTTGAAATTAATTTTTAAAATATAAGTCAATATTAAATTTATAATTTGAAAATAAAGTAGTAAAAAAATGGCAAGATGTGTATGATTGATGAGTTGTCTACTTAAATGAGGGTGTGAAATGTCATTTTGTATATATAGAGAATGGTCTTTTGACTCCCTCACTTTGGAGAATAAAATCCTATATAAGGATTAAAATAGAAAGTCAAATAAAGATAAGGAAGCTGTTGGATAATGATTTGTTGATGCATTCTTCAAAATTGGGGATAGAGAATTAATTAGGAAAACTGTTGTTAATGCTCTTAGGTTGTTTTTGATAAACATGAGAATTAAGATCTGAATGATTATGATGTCTTAATAAATTAGATCATCTGAATGGTTATAAGGTCTGAATTTAAAAAATTGTTTGATAACTAAAAAATAAGTTGTCTCTTAATGACACTATTTTACCATTTTAAAGGGTAAAATTTTATTTAATAATTTTAAATATTTAATTTAATAAAAATGAGTGCATAATATTATTAAATATATTTATATAAAAGAAAATTATCAAAAAAAATTCATTAAGAGGTACTTCTTAATTATTAAGATTTTATTTTCTGTCTTAAGTCATTCAGAAATAACAAAAAAAAATAAACAATAAGGATCAAGCCTCTCAGCGGAGAAGAGATATAAACAAACAGCACTATGTCCTATTTGTGTGCTCTGGACCAGCGACTCCAGTGGTAACCTTAGCAAAATCCAATGCAGTAGCTTCCGTAAGACTTACGGGAGTACAAGGTAAAGTAACCGATAGCAATGGCAAAGCCATCAAGAGCCATTCTCGCAGGACAGACGGGTAATTTGCTCCTCTGGTGGTGGTGGAGAACCCCACCTGCGTTTTCGGCAGATGAATTTGATCCTGCCATTGTATTCTGTTAATTAAGAAGTTTAGAGTAAGGACGTAAATAAAAGAAATAGGGGATGAGAGGGAGGAAAGGAAATGATTCACACATGGAATGTTTACATTGGTTGACATTACTTAACACCATCGAGCTCCAACGACTATTATCCCACTATTTAAGAGAGCCGGGACAAAAAATTATAAAAGTAGACTGAGAAGAAAGGAAAACAGTTTATAAAGTGGGAGAATATATATATATGGGGCTACTTGGCCTGTTAAAAATGTACAAATATGATCGGTTTCAAACATCATCATAGCTCCAAATCAAAATTAGATACATAAATTACTGCCATTTCGTCGTTTCTCATGGCTTTCAAAATAATTAAAAACAAAATTCATATGAATGGCTATAAAAATCATGAGGGGGGAGCGGAGCAATTGCTCTCATTCCATGTTTTACTACATACTCTTTACACTATCAACTATAGGAAGATGGATGAGAGGAGCGAAAAGAGAACAATCAAACTACCATTTCAGCTTCTCTTTCATTTGTTGGAATCCCAACGTCCAACCTCATTGTTGGTTTGTAGTGCTCAGGCACAGCAGCACCACCCTGGACACAAATTTCAACTACTGCAGGGGCCTGACCAATAGAAGTTCCTAAGCTCTCTCTGCAATAGAGGTTCTTTGATATCAGGAACATGCCACACATATCTCGGTGGTATCAAGTCATCAAGCACTGCAGCCTGCCACCCGTGCTGCCTGTTCCGCTGCTGGTGCTTATGGGCCCCACAGTTCTGCGCCTTATGTCCGCTGGGGCCCACACGCACCTCAGGACAATAGCCACAAACCCTCACTAGGTACATCTTCATCAACCTATTGGCTCCTCTCCTCATTTTCTCCCATGCTTGAAGTGTTTCTTCAGCAAGCAAGGCTGTGTCTTCCGCATTTGATGGGGGAACTATTTCTTTGTTGGTTATCTCTGTTAATATTGGTTCCTTTGGAGCTTCTGGATTAGGGTCTGGTAATTCACTTTCATCTGCATCAACAAATTCACTTTCTCCAGTGCGGATGATTGCTTTTCTTCTTCTTTTTGTGGGAAACTCCGGCAAGTCAATGCCTGCTTGAATGCAGAGCTCAACTGCTGGAATTCGAGGGACTGAAAACCTCTCCTCATGAGTAATACGCTTTCCCAGACGGTCAAATAGGTGGTAGGCTTCAATTGGAACCAATATGTCTTCGACAACTGCATTTGTCCACTCGTGATGTCCCTTGCGGACTGAAGCATTTGGGCCTCTACACGACTTGAATGGATGCCCAACAGGTCCCACATGAATTTCATTACACCACCTGCAGCAGTGTTGTGGAATTACTTCACCATCTCCACATTTGATTGGTACAATTAGTTAATTTGACACGGTTCTGTGGATAAATAATTTTATGACCAGCTGGAATTTCCAGTTTGCTGTAAGTTCACATGCCATGAGTAATAGTTTTAACAGTATAGTAGATAAAAACTTACTTGCAGGCATGAACAGTCACCACTTTCAAGAGCTTTTTGAGATTGTTAATCAGTGTTATTCTTGCATTCAAAACGCTGTATGCAACGGGAATTAATCTTTTGACAGCAACCAATTCTTTGAAGGAGGGACTGATCTTTTAGGTTCGCCCTTCCTGCTCCTCAGCCTCTCTCTAGCAGCTCTCCGCAACTCCACTATAGGGAAGGGCTTCTTCTCTTTCTTTGAATAGTAACGAGGCAAATCAGTATTTTGAGGAGGATGGTCGCATCTGATAGAGGACTGGCTGCGACATAAATCCTGAGGTCGGATTTTAAAGATTGTTTGAAGTCTGAATTTACTGTCAATGTACTGCAAAAAGTACGGACAATGATTTTAATATGGTTTCTGAAATACAATCATCGAATGAATACAAAATTTAAATTCAAAATTTTTATGACATGAACCTATCAACCATTATAGGAGTGTCAAATCACAAACTACATTTTGTACCGCACACATTATCATATACATAGTTTGTAAAGATAAAATCGTAATTGGAGGATAGGTGAGCTCAAGTCACAGCATCTTCTTTTACATGATATTTAAAGATAAATATTTACAAATATACAGAATGTTGCAATATTGAATTGGGTTGCATTATTATTTTTACACAGTAGAGTAGACATAGAACTTGGAATATAGAGTTTAAGTGTTTCCAGTGGTTCACTTGATAAGGTAAAGCAGGGGCAAAGGATGGAAGAGCAATAATAAAAAGTTGTTGCTTCGTAAAGTAGGTATAAAACTCTTTTATAGGAAAATTCAGAGGTAAGGGGCCAGTGGAGGGGTGGAGTAGCTGAATCGTTCAGTTCTACAATGTCCAAGTCTTCAAGAAGTACATGTTTTTATGATTTGATGTGACACAATCATTTAGATGCCAAGTTCAAAGTTACAAAATCTGTGCATCTGGAAATGGAGAAAATTCTAAGGTCTCCAGGAAGATGAATAAAAGCAGCACAGGATCTTTAACTTCTTCTATCCCAATTCGTCTGAGTCAATGGTGTGAAATTCCTATAAAATTTATTCTATTTCATACAGGAGATATAAAGTTTTCAATTGCCCTAAATTGTACCTTTACCTCCTATTGCAGCTTCTTTACCTGTGTTTCATAATGCATCCCTGTTTCAGGAGTCTTTCGATGAGTATTATACTTGTATAAGACAAATACCAAAGTTATTCAGAAAAAAAAAATTAAGAAAGAACTTAAAATAAAAGATACAGATGTGTTTGTTTATGGCATGACTGTTGTGTCTCATATCCATACAAACAACTATGTTTCTGGTTTCCTGGACTCCAAAATGCTGGTTTTTCATTGAATAATTGATACAACTTTAGCAACAATAACAGCTTTAACAATTCAACATACTTGAGGTCACCAAGCATCCTCCTAGCTGAACCCAAAAGGCCACCTATGTTCATAATATACCAGTTCCAAACTGTTTAAAAGATTAAAAAGCAGTGCCCTAAATATGGAGGAAAACTCTGGGGGGATTCATGACCATTACTGTATAATTCATCAATCATAAACACACAGTATGATAATCAGTACATTCATAACAATTGTTGCTTCAGTTAAAACTTAAAAGGTCACTTAATGTTAAAAATATGATCATAATTAGCAAGTTTATCAAGGTAAATACAAGGAGCAAAAAAAAAGAAGAAAAAGAAGCAAGCTCATACTTTTACTCGCAACCAGTTAGTATATTAAGTTAAATGCTTAAATGCACTGAGATAACTATACTTTATTTATTTATAAAAAAAAAAATTTAAAAAAAGACAAGAAACAAAATTGAACTTAATAAACTTTAGAACTTCCCATGGGAATTAAGGTAGAACATCATGTTTACCTTCAAAGAATCAAGAGAACCCAAAACATGTCGTGGATTGCATTTCAAGAATACCGATTTAGTAGGGAAAGTTGTCCTTCCTTCAATATCCAATAAACTTGTAGGACGGTAGGACCAAACTGAGAGTAAATGCAGCCACAGTTCATCCCTGAAATGAAATGAATACGTGTAGAGAGAAATTTATATTTGCATTGTATAAGGGATGATTATTTATATCATGTAGAATTTGCGAATAATTGTGTGAATATATATATATATATATATATATAGAAAAGAAGGTACTTACTGCAAATGGTTGAGGGTTCTTTAATTAATGAAAAACGAGGGAATTTTAGCTACAGAACCTCCCAGGCTCCCATCTGAAACGATTACTGTAGTTCCAAGTGTGCGCGTGTCGAGGAGAGATATAGTTGGGCTGGGCCCTGTTTGTTTCAGCTTTTTACAGAAGCAGAAATGGTTTGGGCTAACCGTTTGCAGATATTGCTAACTGCTAAGAGAGGAGAAATATCCACTTCTCTTTTTCTAGTTTTCACATTTTGGTCTTTTTATTTGGAGGTGATATTAAAAAAAACTAAATTATGAAATCTGATAATTGTTATTTCAAATTATTGGTACTCGTAAAATCACCACATTTGTCAAGAAATTAATTTGTGAAATAAAAAAAATTATTACGTCTTGTATGTGCCCATACTTTGTCTGTTTTGCATGTTATGAATATATTGTCCTTGTATTAGAAAAAAAATGTTATTTATTGGACAATAAATAGTGAAAGAGTTAAAGTTATATTTAATACTGGTGGAAACTAAGCAATTAATGCTTGAAATTCTCAAAAGACAATATATATTAAGAGACAAAAACACTCTTCTAAAACGACTTATATTAAGATTTAAGGGACGGAGGGAGTAATTTATTATTATTATTTTTTATACTATTTGTGGTACTTAAATTACCTTGAGTTCTTCTACTCTTGGCACCTTATCCAGATTATCTTATGGGCTACTTAAATTGAAATGTAATAGTATGGATTCTCAAGTTTCCACTTTTCACTCTCTTAAATTCCACCTATATATATCCCTACAATTGAAATATAATAGTGTAGATTCTGCAAAAATCAGTAAGAATAAAAGTGTATTTCACTGCCTCTACAATGCCTTCTTCTATTGTTTGATGCTGCTGCTGGTGGGTTATCTAGTTGTTGCTATTTGGCAGCTGCATTATTGTTTTATTGGTATTGTTGGGTCTGTCTTGTCCCCCAGGCTCATTGTTTGATTTATTTTCAAAATTAGGTAGCTAGGGTACTTGTTTGTATTTGCAATATCTGTAGAGCTCCTTATGCAGCCTTCTGTGTTTATGTTTTTGCTTTTGGTTACTGTTGTCATATTAGGGTCTGTCCTATGATGATCACTGTATGGGGTATGCCTCATTATCTTTGTATCTCTGCACTTTAAATTTAGCACAAAAAAAAAGTGTATTTCCATTTTTTAGTTGTAGTAACAAAACTTAGTAATTACCACTAAGTAAGAATATTTAGGTTACTGTTATTGATATAGACAGCAAAAACTGGAGCAGGAGTTCATATTTAGGTTTGAATAAGATGAATTATAAAAATGATGATTTCACAAGAATACTAGTTAATGCAGGCTAGGAACACTTTTTATTACATCCATATTCGGAATAAATATCATTTTGCTTCCTCTTCTTAACAAACAATGAATTGCACTCTGATTAAGAAACAATAATATAATAATGTTATTATGTTACAACAACAATTTTTTTTAACAGTAAATATATATTTAGACTAATTTACGCGTCAATCAAAACTAAATTCTTTTTCGTTCGGACGCTTTTAAGAACTATATATATATATATATATATATATATATATATATATATATATATATAAAAATAACAATTCAAATAATACTAATTTACTACTAATTTGGATGTAAATGAATGGTATCTATTCTAATCATTTCACCCACAATTTTTGTGGGGATTTTGATGGTTTGAATTGCCTGGACACGTCAGTGTCCAAAGTCCAAACTATATATATATATATATATATATATATATATATATAGAGAGAGAGAGAGAGAGAGAGAGAATTTGTTTAATTAATTTGTCATGATGATGATGATTTGGGTAAGTATTTGCCATCCAAAAATGATTGGAAAAGAAGGAAAGCTCTTTTGGGCTCAAATAAAGGAACTTCATGACCAGCTCCTCTGACTGTGGCAAATGTTAATCCATCATATACCTCTGTCCAACCTCCTACCTACATACATAACAAACTTAGATTATAATCAATCATATCAAACCTTTTCTTTAATTTCTTCGAATTAACAACATTCATTCATTCCTTTCTATCATATAATATATATATATATATATATATATATATATATATATATATATATGTTCGGGAGTGTTTTCCCGACCCTCTTTTGTTCTGAAGGCTTGGGTCGGGTCAAAGGAGGTCGGGCTCGTATGTTCAGAGATGTAAGATCGGGGTCGGTTACCCGATCCCAATAGGCTGGGGCCCGTGGTCATCGTGAGGGTTGAGTTCGGGCCTGTTGGGTTTGGCTATTGGTTTGGGCCCGAGCGTATGAGCAGTCCACATGCAGAGTTGGTGCGACAAGGAGTTTACGTGATTAAGGGCATCAACCCTAATCCTACGTCAACAAGGTAACTCTGGATGTAGTGATGGAAAGGGATTTCACTTGCACTTTTTAAGGAGATTGTGTTGGACCCAAATATGGTAGCTAACATATTTAGGAGTTCTACTCTAATCCAAAGAAGAGGATACCAATGTGGTGGGAGCTCTATAAATACAAGGCCGAGGTTACAATTAACAGGGAATATCTACTTTGAGCACTAAACATATAAACCTCCATTGTTAAACCTTGTGAACGGCCTGTGCTTATTCTCACACCGGAGCTATCCCCCGGCGGTACGGCCGTCAAGCTTCTGTGTGATCTGTTATTGTGCAGGATTCAGCGCGTGGATTTTGTGATTGGACGCGCGGACGAAACTTGGCGTTAACATTGACGCTAGAAGGAGGGCTGCTTCTTTGCAACCACAAATACTTTTCTTCGGCAGCAATCATGACGAGTAGAGATAATATCGCTGTCTCGGAAAGAGCCAAGACCCAGCAGTCCCACCAAACAACTCAGGCGAGGGGGTCAGTGAAGGACCGACTGGGGTCTAAAATACAGGAGGTAGAAGAGTTACCGGTCCATGATCTTCGGCGGAAGCTCTTCCCCGAGAGTCAACACACGCCTCATCAGGCGAGTCAGGCCGACGAGAGGCACTCTCAAGCCCTCGTGAGGCAAGACCGGGGAGCAGGAAGCCGAGACCAACGAGAGTTTCTCTTGCAGAAGAGACTGGACCAGAATAAAGACGCCATGTTGGCGCTCCAGCTACAACGATTGGAGTTGGAGAGACAGATGGCCAACATGGTCGGGGATCAAGAAGTGAGTTCCAGAAGGCGTAGGAATCGAAGCCGGTCCCGATCGCCTCGGCGGGGAGAGGCAAGAAGAGAACAGAGCAGGCACCGGAGTCGCTCTAGAGATGGAAAGAGCAGAGGGAGGAGTCCTTCGGCCGGGCGCCGATCAGAACACCGAGGCAGGACGGGGCAGATAGAAAGGAAAGCGTCTCCTGATTATGGGAGGGACAAACCTCGATCGTCCCCTCATAAGGAAGGATCCGACCCCCTAACCCGGAGAGTGTCTGAATTAGAAAGGTTGCTAGGAACAAAAAACTCGACGGGGACATCTTCGGCAGGTTTAGGATCTTCCTTTTCGCCCGAAATCAACCGGGTGATAGCCGATCCAAAGAAGAAGATGCCCCCGATGGAGACATACGACGGATTGGGAGACCCCTACGACCATTCGGATGGATATGATCGCCTGATGTCGTACTATGGGCATTCGGATGCAGCCAAATGCCACATGTTCGCTACAACACTTAAGAAGAGTGCCAGGGAGTGGTTGGGGACCCTGGCACCAGGATCAATCGGGTCATGGAACGATCTTCGTGAAAAATTCCATGCTCGGTTCGGCAGCAACCGAAGACGAGGGAAGATCACGGCGTCCCTCATGCAGGTACGGCAGAAATCAGACGAGACCCTAAGTCAGTTCGTCAAACGATTTAGAGAGGCAGTGGGATCTGTAGCGGAGCTGAATTCCCCACAAGCACTGGGATTTTTTACGACCGGCTTAGACATCGGGAGATCTAAGAAGCTGGTAAAGGATTTGGTGATTAACCCTCCGGCAGACTTGACCGAGGCCTTTCATCGGGCAGAAGGGTTCATCGCTATAGAGGAAGCTTTGGGAAATTTCAAACCACACCAACAACCTTACGAGAAAGCTAAAGATCGGGAAAAACCGACCTACCAACGTTCGGACAATAACCAGTGGAAATCAGACCGAACGGAAAAGAAAAACTTCAATGGGGGAGGTTCAGGTAGCAACTGGCCTCCACTACCCAACCGTAACGTCAGCAAGGTCTATACTCCCCTCACCGCGGATCGGTCGAAAATCCTGCAGGAAATGAAAAACCAACCATTCTACGAGCCATGCCCCAGGCGAACTAAGCCCGGAAAGCGTGGTCGGGATAAGTATTATGAATACCATCAGAGTACCGGACACTCGACCGAAGCATGCGTTAATCTGATGGATATGATCGAGAAAAATGTCCAAAACGGACAACTGTTACAATACGTGGCAGGCCGGGGAAATGCCGAGGTGCCCAGAGAGGAGACCGCAGATCAGATCCCGGATACCCAGGCGCCGCAGAACCCCCCAGCCCGAGGTGTAGTTGATGTCATTTCGGGGGGTTCCGTTAGACGGGTATCGGGAAGAAAAAGAAGTGGGACTCTGGAAGCAGTGCTATCTGTTTCGGGGTCAACCCCTAGAAAGGATCGGGCATATCCGGGAACGTCTATCTCATTTACGGACGAAGACTACCCGACAGATCTCATTGAGCCCCACGATGGTGCTTTGGTAATAACGGCTCAGGTCGGGATAGTGGATATGAAAAGAATGATGATAGATAACGGGTCTTCGGTAGACATCCTGTATTCCCACGCCTATCAGAGGTTAGACCTGCAAGGAAAGAAGATGGATTTGGGAGGGGAAGGCCCCTTGTACGGATTTAGTGGAGATCCGGTGCTTGTGTTGGGCACCATCGAGATGCCAGTCATGTAAGACCCCGAATTTTATGAAATAAAATTATTCAATTTTTCTATTTAGTAAATGGTTAACTTGATAAAAGTTTAAAGTTATGGGTGAAATATGAATTTTTTTTTTAAAATAAGCAAGTGGTTATAAAATAATTATTGTTGTCGGGGAATATTCGTTTGGTCGTGGAATATTCTTTCTGTCGGGGAATATTCGTACGACGGCGCAGCTATTTGTGGGCCCCATAACAGAATAACTGTCGGGTGAAGAAAATGACAAATTTGAGTTTTTACAAATAACGGCGTAGTTGTTACCGTTAACACTGTTGGAATACCCGGGGGTTAAAATACAGTAATACGCGTTATTGCACAGTAGCACACGGTATTGCATAGTATTTTTGAAATTATTGATTCTTACGTAAGAAGGCACTACTCAATAATTGTTACAGTAGTTACTGTTCAATATTTTATTTTATTGATTCAATAATTGTTGCGTTGATATTTTATATTATTGTTGTTTCAATAATTGTTGCTTCACAGTATTTTCCTTTATCAGATCAATAATTCATATTATTTGAATAATATTATTAGATAACATTATTGTCAATGTCTAGAAAGTTCTGTCTAAGGAGAGGTTTGGTCATCTAATTGCGCGCCAGTAAGGAGAAATTCTTATTGGAAAGCCCCCTCTTTCCTGGGAACGGCCTGGTTGTCATAAATGTGATTCTGTAATATTATTTGTGAATAATTAATTATTGATTCATATGATAAGGAAATATTTATATTATGTGGATATAAATGAGGGATATATTTTTGTGGTTAAAAATGAAGGAGTTAATGTTGAGGTTTTTATCAGTATTTTTGTCGGAATGGAGGTATTAAAAATCAGGGTTTTTGAGATATTTTGCGGGGGTTATAATTTTTAATCCGACCGTTGGATCGTGATAATTTTTGGATATGTTATACATATATAAGTTGAGTATATGTCCACAAATTTTGAACCGTTAAAAATGAACGTATGATTTATTATGAATTTTACAAGATGACTGGTTCAGAAATTGTTGAATTTTTGGAGTTTATCATTTTGGTGGAAAATTCTAGAATTGGTGGGCCCCACTTGTGGTTGGTGAAGAAATATGCTGAATTATATTTCAAATGTGGTGGGTGGGAATAGTAGCAGGTAAAGCCATCAGGTTGCAGGTCAAACCTACCAAAATTTTCCTATAAATAGAGGGCTAAGTTAGAATTGAAAATCACACCAAAAACATAAGCTTTCTCTCTTTCTCTCTCTATATTATGAAGCATATTTTGTGAGTTTTTAGATACTTGGTGAGTTGCTATTTATCAGTGCAAGTTTCCTTCAGCCTTATACCGATCAGAAGTACTGCTCTTTTGAGGTAAGGGATAGTAAGGGATAGTAAGGGATTATAAGGGTTGTTATGTTTTTCAGTTTCGTAATTTTTCTGATCTTCAAAAATTTTGGAAAAATTTGAAATGATATTTTGATGAGTTTTCTTGATTGTGTCCAAAAATGGTGATTTTTGGATGTATAGATTAAGAGTTATGAATTTTACGGGAAAAGACTATTTTAAAAGTAACCGCTTATAATTCCTTGTGGTTAACTCCAAAATTGATGAAATTTTTATTGGGAGTACATGTATATGATAGAAGTATACTCTGTAAATTTCAGAATTTTTAGACAAAAGTACAATTTTTGATAAATGTCTAAATATTCGGCTATTTTGGCCATATGAAAAATAGTAAATGACTTTTAAAAATTCTGAGAAAAATATATGTTCACTATGGGACTATATTATGCTAAATTCCAGAAAAGAAATATTTTTGGAACTGATTTGGTATTTTTCATGAAAATGGTCTAGTTATGAGTAAATGAATTAAATATGTTTTGTGAAGAAAGAAAATTGAAAAATAGGATTTTATGGCTTGAGAATCCTATATGAGGTATATGCAGATTTTTGATGAGGGTTTTGGTTATTGATGATGAAATTATAAGAGTTGGCATTTTATAATAATTAAATGCATTAATTAGTAAAGTGTAAACAATTAAAATAAATTGTTTATAAATTTAAGTAATGTATTCTTTCAATATCATTATACCGAAATATTGGTATGAATTTTATTGTAGAATTTCTATCTTTTGTGTCGGGGTTACTATTCATGAGTTACGAATATTACTCTTGAGATTAAAACTATATGTTGATCATATTATTTTTATCATCATATATAACATTTTTATAACCCTGATGTTGAAATTCTCTTTCACTGGAGTGTAAAGATGGGTAGATTATTAGTATGATCATGACTAGGGTTCTCTTTGGCCTGTAGTGCAAAGTTGAATTGTGACTGGTATGATCATGACCATTGAATTTATAATTGAATATCTTAAGCTTAAGTGCAAAGGTGAATTGATCAACATGGTTATAATTATTGTTTATATAAATTCTGAAATGATTATATATTTCTTTAAGATATGAATATATTTGGCCTGTAGTGCAAATATGAATTGTTGATGAATATCTTTGGCCTGTAGTGTAAAGATGAACTGTTGTTGAATATCTTTGGCCTGTAGTGCAAAGATGAACTGTTGTTGAATATCTTTGGCCCGTAGTGCAAAGATGGTTTGTTGATGAATATCTTTGGCCTGTAGTGCAAAGATGAACTGTTGTTGAATATCTTTGGCCTGTAGTGCAAAGATGAACTGTTGTTGAATATCTTTGGCCCGTAGTGCAAAGATGATTTGTTGATGAATATCTTTGGCCCGTAGTGCAAAGATGGATTTGTTAGTATGATTATAAACAGGAATTGTGATTTGGTATAACCATGATCTTTGATGTTTCAGGTAAAGACAGGTGATGAAAATATTCTTCGTCCTGGGTGCGAAGAAAAATTTATAGTCACAATTATGATTATGAGTTATTCATATGATTGTGGAAAGGAACTGTTGAGTGATGTTACATGGATAAAATATTGTTGGTGGATTTTTAACATGGAGAAGATAATAGACTTTATAGTCTATTTGACTCTTCTAATGGATTGCTCGTTCCGCTGCAACTATGGTTGAAATTTTTATCATTTACCATATGTTCTAAATCTCTGATTTATTATTGATGAAGGCTATTGATAATTTAATTATCTTTAGTCATGATATTCTTTACTGAGCTAGTTGTGCTCACCCTTTTGCTTCACAATTCCTTTCAGGTAATAAGAGTGTAGCTGGGTCGAGCGGGGGTAACAAGGGAATAGAACGGTGGTCATCATTTAGTAGTTATATTTGGTGAAGAAAATAGGGTGAGGCGAACCCAACGTTGGAAGGGTGTTTTGTCACTATCATACAAGATGTCTAATGACATACAACCTCGTGTCATCATAGGACAGGGTTGTGCTCATCCACTTGCTGAGTATATCTATGGGCACTACCTATATAATCTTGGTGTTTGTTTGAAGTATAATTCTCAATTAGAGACAGTGGAGATAATGATAAGTCAAGAGAAGACTCACCATTGGGAAGAATATGATAGTAATCTTTTCGTTTTTCTTTGGGGCCTATTGGGTCAACCAAGGATAATTCTGTGGCCATATGATATCTATCATAACCTAGACGCGTGGCCTCCCATGTACGAAGGTTTCCTTGAGCACTTCCCAAAGATTCTAGTTTCTAAAACAGTTTTTGACTGTACCTTTATGTAAGGTACCTTTGTGAGGTGCTGATACATGATGGTGTCCAATGTCACATTTGGTATATATTTGTATCCAAACTCACAGCATATGTGTTGTTGTATTTTGCACGATAATTGTTGTAATAAAGTTGTAGTTATTTTCTGTACCATGTATTTGACGACTCAGAATGGGTTGGATGGAATGGACCTATTTTGGGGTTGTTACAAGTCAAATTTGGTACGGCACCTAATCAAGTCGAAATAGTGGTGAAATTTTTTGTCGTCCAAATAGACTCGGCATACAACGCGATCCTCGGAAGGCCTACCTTGGCAGCCCTGCAAGCAGTAACATCAATACCCCATTTTAAAATCAAGTTTCCAACACCGAACGGGATCGGGGAGGTAAAAGGTGACCTAGATATAGCCCGAAGGTGTTACCGAAACAGCTTGATTTCTTCAGGGGTCGGGGTCTGCAAACAAAAACAGATAATGGCCATTGAGATCGAACCATTCACGGAGGGAAGCACGGAGCCACTTGCTCTTCCGGCCGAAGAAACTGATGATGTAGAATTGGTACCTGGGCAGGAAGACAAAATAATTAAGATCGGGTCGGGGTTATCAGAACCCTTCCGGACCGGGCTGATATAATTACTCCGAGTCTATGCCGATATCTTTGCATGGGAACCCAGCGACATGCCGGGGGTAAGTGAATCAGTGGCTCTACACCGGTTGCACGTGGACCCGGACAAGAAACCGGTCATACAGAAGCGGAGGATTTTCGCCCAGAAAGGCAAAAAATCATCGACGAAGAGATCACCAAGCTCCTGGAGGCCGAATTCATCTTCGAGATTGATTACCCGGAGTGGTTGGCCAACGTGGTATTGGTCCAGAAGCAAAATGGGAAATGGAGGTTGTGTATTGATTACACGGATCTAAACAGGGCGTGTCCGAAGGATTTCTACCCTTTGCCCAACATAGATCAACTGATCGACGCCACGTCGGGATACGGTATGTTGAGTTTTATGGATGCATTCTCTGGGTACCACCAGATTTCGATGAACAAGGAAGACATCCCGAAGACAAGTTTTATCACACATCGGGCGATATACGCATACAGAAAAATGACCTTCGGGCTATTAAATGCCGGGGCAACTTATCAACGAATGATGAACCTGGTGTTCACGAAACAATTGGGGAGGAGCATGGAGGTCTACGTAGACGACATGATCGTTAAAAGCATGTCAGTCCGCAAACATCTTGAAGATCTGGAGGACTGTTTCGAGACGGTCCGAAAACGCAAGCTAAGGCTAAACCCGACCAAATGCACTTTTGGGCTGGGATCGGGTAAATTTCTAGGATACTTGGTCAGCAAAAGGGGAATCGAAGCAAACCCAGAGAAAATCCAGGCAGTCCTGGATATGAAATCACCAAAGTCATACAAGGATGTGCAGAGACTAACGGGTCGGATTGCGGCCCTACGAAGGTTCGTCTCTAAATCAGCTGAGAGGTGCCTTCCATTTTTTGACACCCTGAAAGGACCCACGAACAAGAAAAGCTTCCAGTGGACCTCAGAATGCGAGGACGCGTTCCAAGGGATCAAACGATATCTTTCTTCGGCACCTCTGCTGATGAAACCAATCCCTTCAGAACCCCTATATCTTTATCTGGCGGCGAGTTCGATGGCAGTGGGGGCGGCATTGGTTCGGGTCCAAGGAGGAAATCAGTTCCCCGTGTACTACGTCAGCCACGTACTTCGGGACGCAGAACTCCGATACCCGAACCTGGAAAAATTCGCCTATGCCTTAATCATTGCAAGCAGAAAACTTCGGCATTATTTCCAGGGTCGGGTGGTGGTGGTATACACCGATCAACCGTTGAAGAAAATTCTACACCGACCTGAGGTTTTTGGAAGACTGGCGGCATGGGCAATGGAGCTAACACAGTTCGCGATAGAGTATCATCCCCGAACGGCAATCAAAGGGCAGGCGCTAGCAGACTTCGTCGTGGAATGTTCGTTTTCGGAGCCAGATGTGGGATTGGTGGCCGAAACACAACCCATAAAGACTTCATGGACACTATATGTCGATGGCTCGTCAACGTCAGACATCAGTGGTGCAGGGGTCATACTGACGAGCCCCGAAGGATTCAAGGTCCAACAAGCTATTCGATTTAAGTTCAGAGCGACCAACAACGAAGCAGAATATGAGGCCGTTCTAGCCGGGTTAAAATTGGCCCGAAGCCTGGAAGTACAAAACTTGGTCATCTACAGTGACTCGCAGCTGGTCGTCAAACAGATTTCGGGAGAGTATGCGGCTCGGGGGGAGAGAATGACGAAGTACTTAGCCGAGACAAAGAATAAACTGACATACTTCCACACGGTCAGCTGTCAGGGAATTGACCGATCCGACAATACAATAGCAGATGCCCTGGCCAGACTGGCGACAACCGATGCCAACTCCTTCAACGGTTCGGTATATCTAGAGACATTGGAGCAGCCTAGTGTCTCAAAAGAGGAGACATTATGTGTTGATCGGCTAAACTGTTGGCTTACGCCCTACATCTATTATCTGGCTGACGGAACCTTACCATCAGACCGCATCCTAGCAAGAAAGATCAAGCATCGAAGTTCGAATTTTGTACTGATTGATGGAGATTTGTACCGAAGGGCCTTCAGCTCTCCCTTACTTAAATGTTTAACACCGTCAGAGGCAATCTACGCACTTCGGGAGGTACATGAAGGGATCTGTGGAGATCACATGGGCGCCAAGTCACTGGCGAATAAAATTCTTCGACAGGGGTATTACTGGCCAACCATTTACACAGAGGCCAAGGAACTCGTCAAAAAATGTCCCAAATGTCAACTGAACAGCAACATCCCGCATCAACCCCCCGAAGAACTCTACTCGGTCTTATCCCCGATCCCCTTCGCAGTATGGGGAATCGACATCCTAGGACCTCTGCCGAAGGCCAAAGGGCAAGTCAGCTTTATAATAGTGGCTATCGATTACATGACAAAGTGGGTCGAAGCCAAACCATTGCAGAAGATTACCGAACAGGAATGTCTTAAATTTGTGAAAGAAGGAATAGTGTATCGGTTCGGCATCCCAATGGCTATAGTATCGGATAACGGTAGACAGTTCGTGGGGTCAAAATTTGAAAGCTTCCTGAAAGAATTGGGAATTCAACACCGGAAGACCTCGGTTGCCCACCCTCAGTCAAACGGTCAAGTGGAAGTGACAAATCGAACCCTACTCAACGGCATAAAAAGAAGATTGGATGAACTGAAGGGTCGGTGGCCCGAGGAACTGCTTAGCGTTTTGTGGGCATACCGGACGACCCCAAGGACAACAACTGGAGACTCCCCCTTCCGTCTGGCCTATGGGACCGATGCACTCATACCGGTAGAGATTGGGTCACCCACCCTTCGGGTCAGCCAGTTCAAAGAACTATACAACGATGAAGGTTTGAAAATGAATCTGGATCTGCTAGATGAAGCTCGTGACGCCGCGGTGTTGAGGTTGGCCATTTATCAGCAGAAAACAGCCCGACATTACAACCAGAAGGTGAAGTTGAGGAGGTTCGAGATAGGAGATTTGGTGCTTCGGGAGGCAGAGGCGTCAACCCCCCAGAACACAGGAAAGTTAATGCCTAACTGGGAGGGGCCTTATGAGATATTAGAAGTACCGAAGCCAGGGACTTACCGGCTTCGAGCAATGGATGGGTCGGAGGTAAAGAATACATGGCATGCTAGAAGACTTAGGAGATATTACCAGTAAATACATGCCTGTTCTTTCCTGATAACGGTGAAATTTATGCGATTTATCAATGAAATGAAAACTTCTCTCAAGAGAAACGTTTGTACTTCGTTTTAATCTTGCACTGCTTTACCGATCAGATAAGCTTCGAGCGTGAAACGATCAGACGGTCCTAAAAAACTTAACTGATCGATAAACGCCACAAGTGTAACTGATCGACAAAGATACACGTCCGATCAGACAAGCTTCGAGCGTAAAACAACCAGACAGTCCGAAAGAACTTAACTGGCTGATAAAACGCCACAAGTATAACTGATCGATAAAAGTTACCTATCCGAGACAGTACGCTTTAGACGAAAATGGACCAGACGGTCAGAAATGACATAACTGGGCGATAAAAATAAAGTTAAAACTGATCGAGATAACTACTTAGAAATCTTTTGTCTCCATTCATATTATAAAGGTTTTACAATTCCCGATCAGATAGGTTTCGGGTACATACACCGTCGGCCTCTCTGGTCAGGTTGAATTACAAAACTTAAAAAAAAAAAAAAACAGGGAAATTACAAGTATGAACAAATTCAAGAAAAAATTAAGGGGAACCAGCATCGGCTTCGGCCTCGGACTCCTCGTCGGAAGAATCAAGGATCGAGGCGTCCAAACCAGCATCAACAAGCTTCGCTCGGGCCTTCTCCCGATAAGCTTCAACACCCTCGGCAAACTGGGTCATAATCTTATCGGTCAGGGCAGGCGATTCTTCGTATTCCCTGATGGCAGCCTGTTTGATGATGGCCTGTTCGGCCATCAAAGTGTTGTTCGCGTGGATCAAATTACTCAGTTGAGCGTGGACCCCCGCGAACTTTCCTTCGATGACCTGAAGGTTTCCCACCAAGGTCCTATTCTCTTCGACCAGAAGTTCCTTATCCTGCACCAGCTTTTTGGCATGATCGTTGAGACCGACGAACTCATGTTGAAGTAGGGTATTTTGTTCTTCGAGTTCGCCAATCCGGCGATTAGCCTGGGATACTTTATTACGGGTATCCGCATGGAGATCCCGCTCCCTCTTCAGCTCCGAATCCCGACCCGATAATTCGGCCTGGAGAAGCTCCACGTCGGTTCTTAGCTGGACCTCTCTCTTGGTAGATCGGGCAAGGGGAGCGATAGCTCGAGCAAGGATGGCGTTGGCCTAAATACATAGGCGAATTGGTCAGACAGCAAAAAAAAATAAAAATAAATGAAGACATATATACAAATGAGGATAAATACCTGAGTCTGGGCTCGGAGATAGGTAACCAGAAAATCCTCTGACGAAAAGTTCTTGAACCGTTCATCATCACCGGAAAGCTTGAATTGATCAAGCAAGTGGAAAGGGAATTTGTCAGCTGGGCTCTTCGGCCAGCAGGTGGTTGGGGATCCTCCGGAAGAACTAGCCTTGGACTTCGGGGAAGAAGCATTGATCGGGGCAACGACCTCCTCGGCATGGGAGGGCCCCTCGACCAACCGCGGCTTCTTCGAAGCGGGCTCCAGAAGCTGATCTTCAGTACCCTCCGAATCTTCGGCCACCGTCACTATGATCGGAGGTGGAGGAGTTGATTTCAGAGCAGGCTTCGGCGGGGGCGCGACGATGGCCTTTTGGGGAGCTCGAGCAGAAGGTCTTTTCTTTGACTTCTTTAGCAAAGCCATCTTGTCGGCCCCCTTCATCTGCAACACACTTTTCGTGGAAGCATCAGCCTTGGAAGGATCGGGAAGAGGGCCGGTTGACGAACCGACAGACAGTTCGGCAATTAGAACAGCCTCGTCTGAAGGAGAGTCGTCGGCGGCTGGGAGATGGATTGGCTCGACAAGGATCGGCAGTGGGGACAGGGCCTCTTCAGTATTGTTTGGCTTGAAGATGGTCACTACAGCATAAAATAAAAGGATCATTATGAAAATCGAAGCAAAAGATCGGGTGAATAAGAAAACAAGGTCGGATAGATTAACTTACAGCCGTGTTCGTAGAGCCAGGATTCGTTGGACACGATTCCTAGACCCCAATTAGTCTGCCTCAGTAGGGCGTAAAACTTCTTGAAGGCTGCCGAACGACTCTTCAGAAATTTGTTGACCTTCATGGGGACATCTTCGGGACCGGCCCAGTTGGGGAGAAGGTTAAGATCGGTTCCCCTCATGAAGAACCATTGTGAATGCCACCCCTTGTTGCTGGATGGGGTCTTCACGAAGGTGTCCCGTCCAGGAACACGGTTCAGATGGCGAAGGCCGGGCTCCTTTGACCGACCCACCGAGAACAGGACGAAGAAGAAATCCAGCCCGGGGGTGATGCCAGCCTCCTGGCAGAGGGCAATGAAGCTGATCAGCTGGATATAGGAGTTGGGAGCCAACTGGGAGAACCCGATCCCTACCAGGCAGAGGAAAGAGGAGATGAATTCGTGGAGGGGGAACCGAACCCCGTACCTTAGGGCATACAGATGGACGGCTACCCATTCGCCCTCGGGTCGGTGGTACATCCTCTCGCTGGCCTCAGGAACCCGAAGCTTGTATTCTTTGGGGATGTTGAATAAAGTTTGGATGTCCGACAGTTGAGAGTGGGTGATGGAAGATTTGGTGTTGATGACAGCGTAGTCGGTTTCCGAAGCGTAGAATTGGCGAATTCTGGTTTCGGCGTTCTCCACGGAGAGTTCAACCGGAGTAGCCTCCAGCTCGATTTGGAGAAGGTCACCAGAGTTAAGAGTGGGAGTGCCGGCTGCTATGGTTGGTAGAGGACGAGGATCGCTGGAATCAGCCATTTATGGTGGGAAGAAGGGAAAAGAGGTACAAGACAAGAGCTTAGTGGAGAAATGGCACGGACTGAAGAAATTTGGAAAAATGAGTGTCTCGCCGGAAATCGCTCTTGCCGGAAAAGTTCGACAGAGATTCAAAATATTAAAGGCTCGAAAAAGTGACGCTGCTGAATGTTGGGGGGCTTATATAGCCCGTCTGGCACGGCTTCCAAAGGCGGCTATTTATGGCAGGTGGGCCCAGTTGTGAGAAAACGTGTACTAGCTCGCGGACCGAGGAGAAACCGTTTGGGTTCCCGAGACAACTCATCATTATGGCGTGACTATCCGAATTCATGTCCTTTCAAGTCTCGTGTCATAAATATCTTATAACAAGAGACTGGGGGGCAATGTTCGGGAGTGTTTTCCCGACCCTCTTTTGTTCTGAAGGCTTGGGTCGGGTCAAAGGAGGTCGGGCTCGTATGTTCAGAGATGTAAGATCGGGGTCGGTTACCCGATCCCAATAGGCTGGGGCCCGTGGTCATCGTGAGGGTTGAGTTCGGGCCTGTTGGGTTTGGCTATTGGTTTGGGCCCGAGCGTATGAGCAGTCCACATGCAGAGTTGGTGCGACAAGGAGTTTACGTGATTAAGGGCATCAACCCTAATCCTACGTCAACAAGGTAACTCTGGATGTAGTGATGGAAAGGGATTTCACTTGCACTTTTTAAGGAGATTGTGTTGGACCCAAATATGGTAGCTAACATATTTAGGAGTCCTACTCTAATCCAAAGAAGAGGATACCAATGTGGTGGGAACTCTATAAATACAAGGCCGAGGTTACAATTAACAGGGAATATCTACTTTGAGCACTAAACATATAAACCTCCATTGTTAAACCTTGTGAACGGCCTGTGCTTATTCTCACACCGGAGCTATCCCCCGGCGGTACGGCCGTCAAGCTTCTGTGTGATCTGTTATTGTGCAGGATTCAGCGCGTGGATTTTGTGATTGGACGCGCGGACGAAACTTGGCGTTAACAATATATATATATATATATATATATATATATATATATATATATATATATATATTAATTTCTAAGAAAGACCAATTTGTCAAAAAATGAAAAGAAAAAAAAAGAGTTTTTAGTTTTTGATAATAGTATAAAATAACTAAATATCCTATCGTATTTATAGCATACCTTTAGAACCAATCATAGAGTTACTATTAAACTAACCAGCCTATAAAATATACTCTTAAAATTACAAATACAACTCTTTAATTTTGTAAATTTTGAATCTTTTAGAAGTGAAATTAATTTGTACATACATACCTGGCCGCCTGTATACCATGGATACCAACGAGTTTTAACGGTGAGATTGAGACCGTTAAGGGAAAATCTAGTGGCTGTCACCGGCACAACTGAATCTGTGTCCCCGCTGCATGATTTTGACATAAATAAGTTCATTAATTCATTTTTTAATTTGCTTTTTGTAAAAAATGTATGGTTTTTGAAGAAGATTAATGTATATACCCTTAATTTTCAATGTTTCTTTTTTATGCTTTCCACATACTATATAATTAATTTGAACAACAAAAATATCCAGTAATATATATATATATATATATATATATATATATATATATTCAATCAATTAAGAGGTTTTTGAGTAATTAATTTACCTGAAAACCCATATTCTGAGACCACCTTCAATTAGCTTCTTGTACGTGGGTAGCATTGAAACTTCAGAATCGTTCCAGTTCCTTATCAGTACATCACTGCCAATGTTGAACTAACTAAACTATCATCAAAATATTCATTAATATAACAAGAATTAATTATATTATAAAACGAAATTAATTAGTAGAGTAATTATATATATATATATATATATATATATATATATATATAAGAAAAAATGGAAAGACATGCAGCATGCAGCAGGTTAATTAATTATATTATATTATATTATATTATACACAAACAAACCTGCATGCAGTCCATTTATAAGAAATCCCCGTAGAATTTGCATGCAAAGCTCTTTGCACGTCTGGTCGGTTGTAGTACTTCTCAGCATAATTCTCAGTACAAGGGTCGTATCCAGAAATTCTTGGACGCAGAAGAGTGTTCTTGAGCCTTAAATTTTGTAGAGAATTACGACTATTATTTGCGGATGCCTTGCAAAACGGAGTGTAAATGCTGTACTGATCAATTTGGCCAAACTCATGGTTGATTGCATAATTTACTGCATCATCACACTGCTTAGAAGATTTATCGGATTTGAAATTGCATGAACTCATGATTGATTTATAAGTGGTGTCCGATATCATTGAATGGCTCCACCAGTATGAAACTGTACCAATGCTGTCGTAGTAGTTATCTGTTACAGCATTCCCCACCTATACATTCCATATGTCATATATCCACCAAGTTGAGTATATATATATATATTGCAGAATTATTATAGACACAATTTGGCCTGTGCACTACTACTAGATGGGCATTTGAAGCCGATTTTTAGAGACAGACTAAGTTCCGTCTCTAATTTAGAAACCGAAACACTAGAGACGGAATTAGAGACAGATTTAGCCGTCTTAAAAATTAAGTATTTTTAAAAAAAATTTAAGCTCATTTTTTGAAACAGATTTGAAACCAATTGTGCTCATCTCAGATTAATAGTAATAAAAAGAAATAAATATTTATGTTTGAAACGGATTAGAGACCGAAATTGCCTTCTCAGACTTTTATTTGGAACTGATCCACAGCTTGTGTTGGTTGTCAAGGCGTTAGATATATGGGGAAAATTCAATTCATTGTTCAATTCTTAATGGATGGTAGATCATAAGCCCTAAAAATAATGCTAGCAGTGAATTAGTCATATATATATATATATATAGGCCGATACATATAACTTACAATAAATCCTTTAAGATTGATGTGAGGATGAGAGATTGCTTTATTGTAATCATAAATTTTTTTTGCCAACTGAGGAACATAATGCCCTGTATAATATATCAGAAAAAAGTGTTAACAAAGTTAGTCAATCCGTCAAGAAACTAACTATATATTATTATTAAGTTATATATAAAATGCTTAAAATGGATCAAAATTAATGTAGCCAAAGTACGTAAATTGATGTAAATTACCTGCATAGCTCTCCCCAGAAATATAGAAGTCCCTATATTTGTACTGCGGAAATCTTGACATCCATCTTATGAGGAAAACTAGAGCATCCTGAGCTGCGTCACAAATGACATATATACGTACCCAAAATTAAGGCTTAACTAAGTGACCGCAACCTCTATAAAAATCACATTTAAATACAATAATTAATTAATTCACGGATAGTTAAAATATATATATATATATATATATATATATATATATATATATATACGGTCCGTCTCTAAAGCGAACCTTAAAGAGCGAACCAAAGACGAACCGTCGTCTTTGGTGTCTATGGCGACGATTCGATCCGTCGCCATAGCCATCAAAGACGACGGTTCGTCTTTAGTTCGCTTTTTAAAGTTCGCTTTAGAGACTCTTCGTGTATATATATATATATATATATATATATATATATATATATATATATATATATATATATATATATATAGTTGATGATTCAACCACATATATTTTTACCTGTCCTTTTATCACCCGAGTCGGTAAGATCCGAGCTTGTATTTGTGTATGAGAAGCCAACACCAGCCGGTGATTCAAGAAATAGGATATTTGCTTCTGTAAGCATGCATAAAATTAATTATTAAGAGACAGAAAATTAAATTTATTTATCATATATATATATACACACACACGCACACACACATAGTTCATACGTACGGACCTTTGTTCCATGAGTATTTGTTGAGATAGAGAGATGAAGCAGTTTTGTTGACTCGAAATGGTCCAATTTCTTCGGAAGCTCCATAGGCCACTGACGAACAGCCTGGTCCTGTATCCAGTTTTCACCATGTTAATTTAATTATCAGGTAACAGATGAGAGACATGACTTTAAACGGATGATTCGAACTCCGTTTGACTATCCGATCTACATGCAATTTGGTCGCCCGACACCTAATATTAATTGTTGAATAAGTCAGGTACACCTACCCACCTATAACCTACACACTACTTGCATCTATCTACAAATCTCTCCTCCGACTCCGAGAGAGATGCCGCAGTTTACGTACAAGACATTAGCACAGGAGTGGGGGATCGAAATCAACATGCATTACATTACATTGGTCGTAAATAATGAATGTCATCTCACCCACCCACTGAGAATTGAGACGACTAGTATTTGCGCTGTGCTCATCCATCATTTTCAAATCAACACAATTAGTCCATGCTCAATTCTTCAATCCAATCAACACTAATTAATTAGTTAAGACTGTCAATCAATATGTTCGATCTAGTGTCATGTTAAGCATATTCCTATATATATATATATATATATATATATATATATATATATTCTTTTTCTCGTAATAAAAATCTTTATTATTAATTAATTTTAAATAATTAAATTAAATGTCTATTTATTTTAAATAATTTATTTTTTATAATACTCTTAGTATTAATTGTCATATTTCTATTCTCTGTGTATATTTATGGAGTATCACTAATTATGTGCAGAAAATTATATAATTAAATAAAAATTTAAATAATTTTATTATCTATTAAACATAGAATCAATCGAAATTGAGACGGATGGAGTATTTAATATAAATATATAGGTCAAAATTTCACGATCGTGACTATAACAATCTCAACTAGAATCAAGTGGAGTACCTGTTACCGACACGGCTATAACAACCCGACTAAAACATGCCAAAATATTATACTTTTTTTTTATAAAAAAAATATAAGATTATAATTGATTTTTTAAAAAATTTAAAATTAACACGAGTTTTTTTAATTTTAATCAATATAATATGATAATAAATAATATAAGCTTTCTAAAATAATAATGCTACTATCACATAAAAAAGGCTCACATAAATTAATGCTCGCATACACACACATGCATACTGTGGACTCCCGCCTGATATGTGAGACCCACAAATATGCATGTGTGAATATGTGAGCATTATGCGATCCACCATTATGTTATAGTAGCATTATTTTTTCTAAAAAATTTTATAATTTTTAATGAATTATCTTAGTTTTGAGTTTAAAAACGTATTGAATGGACTTTTAAAAATTAATAATGCTTTTATAATTTGAAACGGAAGAAATACGTGTAACATTTTATAAAGACCCCCACATTTGGATTAAGTGAACAGAAAAAGAAATTAGAATGTGGTAAATTAATTTTATATAATAAAACTAATTAGTAGAACTAACCTCCATTGAGCCAAAGAACAAGAGGTTTGTTCTGGGGATTCCTTGTAGCTTCAGTCAACCAATAGAAGAGAGCTCGGCCGTATTGCTGGTTGACGGTGACATAGCCGGAGAACTGGGAGAATGTAACCGGCGGTTGGCCCGGAAGTGATGTTATTCTATCCAGCTCTTGTTGTTTGGTTAAGGCAACAACAAGGCTAGTGTGGATCATTGAAGAGAAGACTAGTAGTAATGAGAAGAAAAAGAGTAAGAAAGCTTGGGTTTCCATTGCACCCAAGCTGCAATCAGTGGCCGGCCGGGTTTCCCTCCCTCGATCTCTCTCTCTCTTAAAAAATTAATGGATGGAGTCTATATATAAAGGTTGTGATCGAGTATGTATTAATAGATAAGGTAATTAAGATGAGCTAGTGATGCACCAATAAAAATATATTTATATGTTGTATATATGTAGGGACGTTCCTCTCAAGTCTAACTAATTAATATTAATTGTTTCTAATATTCCAACTCTTGTATCATGTATTATTATTACCTGATTTTTATTCATATTAAAATTTACACGTAAATAAATTAAGCCGGACAATAAACACCATAAGAGACGGGACATGATATTTGGACTGCTCGACATATTTATATTATTAAGGGAGAGGGAAAAAATAATTAATAACATTTTAACTATATTAAAAAAAATTAGTTATGTCCCAATTTCTTATCAACTTCTAATTTTTTTCAACTATATTTTTAATGAATTATCTTAGTTTTTCAACTGTATTTTTAAGTGAATACACTTAGGGTGTGTTTGATAAAAACTAAATGAATTTGAATCTGAATAAAAAAAATTGTTTGATAATTGACATATCTGAAACATCTGAATAACAGTTTTTTATTATTTTACTCTATAAAAAAATTTAAATTTATTTAATATTATATTTAATATAATAGTTAATATTGTTTTAAAAAAATTCTTTTAGCCCTCATTCAGTCTATTTGGCCAAAAAATGACACTAAATCATTCAGACGATTTTTTTTTAAAAATAAACGTACTGAATAATTAACCGATTCAACCATTCAATTATTTAGTGTTAAACAAAATTTGCATAGTACTAATAATATATCAAGAGAGATAAGGTGTGGGTCCAATAAGGAAAATTCCAACATATATAGAGAGTAATTAATTTACTATATAATTGAGAGCTAACATGGTTAGGCTCCCGTATCATAAATGCATTCAAATTAACCCACGTACCTCTCTCTATTTCTATGGGGAATGTGGTCCAATAGGGGTGAAATTAATTAATGCTAGTAGCTACTCCGCTGGGAAGTCGGAATTATTAGTACTCCCTAGCTAGCTAGCTCCTAGCTCCTAGGCCTTAGCTCCGCCATAGGCATCAAGGTTTGGCTTTGTTTTATACTAGTACTAGTATGTTGTAATAGTAGTATGCCATAAGACAAAAGCAAAAGGGGTGTCCTAGCTAGGACCAAGGAGGATGCCTCAAAATGAACATGAAAAGGCTATGACTATATGAGATTAAACGGTTCGGCGGATACTCAACGCATAAGAAAAATTCTTTCTAATGATCTCTTCTCATCAAATTTATAATTTATTTCTCATTTTTTAAATCTATAATTAAAGGTTAAAAATATTTATTACGCTTGATGAATTTAATATAAAATTCATTGAATTGAAAAAATTAATGAGACACAAAATATTAAAATAATAAATAATACTCTTTAAATTACCATGTAGATCAATAAATTTCAATGTAAATAATTTTTTTACTACATACTCTTGGAGACAGATACTCTTACACTACTATATAGACTCGCTATGATATACTAGGACATATGTTAATTTGTTAAGATCGATAATCATTTTCCAACACTTATATTTACGGACAGATGTTCAAAAATAAATAAAAAATCCTTAGGCCATTCAATTCTGGATTAATTGAGGAAGTCCCATAATGTATTATTTATTTCTTTTCTTTCAAAATTAGAAATATAATTTGACTTTTGAAGTCAATTAAATAACAATATATTAAATTTTAAATTTTGTATGGCTTGTAAAAGTTTATAATTAATAATTTTTGTTATATAATCTATAATTATAATAATTGTATCAACTAAAATTAAATAAATTAACATCAATTTAAAGTTTAATAGTAAAATTACAATTTACATGTAACATGTTCATACCTAAAGTAATCAAAGAAATAAACATGCTGCAGCTGGTAACGTACGCTCATCAATACATGATAAATTCAATTGAAATGGTTGAAAGTGGGTTGGGCTTGAATGAATAAAATCTTGAAAATAAAGGGAAAACGTGTAATTAATTAATTAATCCGTTGACAAAAATAGTTCATTCAAATAAAACGTAGGCAAATCCAAAAGCACATGCATGCTAACAGATGTATTTGTATGTGTGAGCTTAAGTTATGATGATGATGATGATGATCTGTTGAGGATCCCATAGTATACTACATGAAATGAAAGAAGTTGAATATACTACTAGTACACCACATGTACTGACTGACAACAAGAGGATTACTCCCTATATATAACATTATAACTGTACTAGTCAAGTCAGATTATGAGAGTACTTCGACCTAGCTAATTTCACATTCCTTTAATTAATATTGCTTTGCTTTCAAGTTTTTTACTTACTGTAGATCAGATCTGCCCACCCATCGTCTCCGAGATATTAGTCCAGATATACATATACATATACATATATATATATATATATATCATTAAAATTTGCAAAATAAGATCTTTGGATAGAAGGGAAGGAGTAACAATTTCGGTGGTTTCAAGAAGATAATAACATGAAAAATTAAATGAAGAAGAATATATAATAGTATATATTTTAAAAACAAACGGAATTATTATTAGTTATAATCATATATACTTGAAGATATATATATATATATATATATATATATATATATATATATATATATATATCCCATGTGCATCAAGTAATTAAATATACTTTCCTCCCCTTCCATGAATTAAATAATTAAGAAGAATTGCAACAGCATATATATGCGCATGCGCATCCACCACCTTCACTGGACTGGATGCAACTCTCATATATATATATATATATATATATATATATATATATATATATATATATTCTCAAACAAAATGAGGATCGAAGTTTCCTCTCATCACCGCATTCAATATTTATGCTAACATTCATTGAATTCTTTGGAAGATATCATGTGTTGAATGAATGTATATATATATATATATATATATATATATATATATATATATAATTCACCCTTGAATTGTTACATATGGTAAAAATATAGAGTCGTGGACTCTCAAATGATCATCAAAATAAACATGAAAAAGTGGATAATCACCGATTTTAATTTCCAAAACAAACCTCGTCTTTATTTGAATCATCATAAGGCTGGCCGGCTACTTTGCATCCATTTGACAGATATATTTATGTAAAAAAAAATACTAATTAATTATGAGCGACTTCAGCTTCTTAATCTAAGTATATGTATATGTATGTTATATGTATGTAGTACCATGCATGCATATATGTTCCATATATATCCCAACGGCTACGGCAGCGGCTTAATTTGTGTTTGACCAATCTGTATTTTGTAGTACTACCGTTAGCTAATTTCTTAGCTAGATTTTCTGTTAATGCACCTTTTCTGTTTTAATCAATTTGGGAACTAATTTAGACCCATTAATTGATTGAATTTATATTAAATTAAAAGTGCATTTGATAGTCCTATCAAAAGGAGATTAATAGAGAGTAATATATGATTTAAGTAGAAATTATATATTGTGTTTTAATTGTATCCAAAGTGGAGAATATGAAAAGGTTCATTGTTGTTTAAGAAAACTATTTTCTTTAAGTCCCACATTGAGTAGGAATAAAACTATTTAATACTTTATAAGTATATGTGGAATAGTTTAATTCACTAGTGGTACTAAAGGAAAGGCTTGGAGTTGGTCACAATGACGTGGTGCAAAGCACCACCCGCCCGCGCCCGCGACCCGGGAACCGTGGTGCGGGTTCGGGTCGCAAAGTCGCATTGGCGCTTTAGGCGCACTTTGCACTTTGCACTTTGCACTTCGTCGCTAGGAGCCTCGCCCGAGCCAAGAGTCTCTTTTTAGCATTGAACCAGAATTAATAAACTTCATTAATGGTTAAACAGTTTTTTGTTTAATCATTATGGGATGCAAAACTGATATGTGATTATTATATCATTTATTTTGCAAATGATTCTTTAATCACATTTCAGTTATGAAACTGAATAGTCTTCATCTTCTTCCTTCTATCATCTTTACACAGTAGCATATATTGAGGTTCAAAGTGAGTTGCTATTGCTAATAACTAGTACAGACTTGACATATATCCTGGAGGTGAATTGCTAGTAGCCTTTAGCAAACCTTAGTGGTAAGGGGCAATAAACACCTTAAGGACAGGGAATACCCGTGTCAAATCCTTGTTTCTCTTTATCTGTATTCATTATATTTTTCATTTTCGTCCTCCGTTTTGTCGCCATTTAAAGCAAGTGGATAAGATACCGTGATGTGGCTTGCCAATATGAGCAGTTGGGCGGCCGGCTGCCTAGAAAAAAAAGCAAGTCTTCAATTTTATAAGAGTTTGACTGATTGACATGTCAAGGTGCTTTTCAATCCCCACATTAATGTCATTTTAGTTGAAGCATATATAAAAATCCCCAATTAACGATAAATCAACCAATCAGACATTTACACTACCTACATCAAATTAGATATAATTACACTGTAAATTTTGGGTTAGGTAATAGTAGTATCCTTTTAACTAACTAGCTAGAACATATAAATATATATATACTTATACTTATAATTAAACTTTTGCTACATTATTAATTGCAAATATACTAGTACTTGATTTGATTCTGATTCTTCCGGAACCAAGACTGACTAACGTAACTTTGGTCAAAAGATCTAATTATGTGATCTACTGATTGCAATTAATTTATCCATGCATTTAAAATATATAGTGATGCATGCAGTTAAAAATATTATAAGTATGAGATTCTGCTGACCCTAATTAATTGATTAATAAAAGATGAACAAGTGTAGATGTTTAGGGTTGGGATTGGTTTGATGGTTAGGTTGAATTATGAAGCTAATTAGTCAATGGATTGGAGTCCTTTCAGCCAACAAATTAATTAAAGCAAGCAAACAAACAAACAAAATGTTAGAGTACGTACCTCAAGGCTTAGCTGAAGAGTTTAATAATCCATCTATCTACCATATATATATATATATATATATATATATATATATATATATATATATATATATATATATATATATATGACGCTCCTAAAATTAGGTATACATCACTCATCTTGGGTCGTCAGATACATAATACAGAATACAAATACAACTGATTAATACAACTGTCGTGTACAATACGACAAAACATAAACTGTGAGTTTGAATACAAATATTATCTTCTAGAGAGTATTCATACTCAAAAGGAGTTCTCATTACATTTATTAACACACCATTACATAGAATAGTGAGGACTACTAACTAATACTATCATTCGGACCATCACTCCGTTCCCCGACTTGCCCCAGCTACGTTCTCATTTCCTGAAGAGAACAGTGAAAGAAAGGGTGAGCTCAACTAGCCCAGTAAGAAATATTATGACTAAGATAATGCAGAATAAATTATCATTAGCCTTCAACAATGTTAAACTGATAAAATATAATAGACATCAAGTTTAACTGCAGCGGAACAAGCAATCCATTAAAAGAGTCAAGTAGAAAATAAACTCTACTATCTTTTATGATTTAAAAGGTTTTTCAACACTGCGATCGCTGAGACTCAGCTTAATAAAATAATCCACATCATCGAATCACCCCTGCACTACGGCCAAGGATATTCGTGTATTCATTAATGGTCATGATCATGCCAACAACTGTCCATCAACGCACTACGGGCCAATGAGGACTTTTACCACATCATTTGTAACATTACGGTCGTGATTATACCGAATAATCCCTGGTCATAATCATACCAAGTCCATCTATGCACTACAGGCCACAGATGACTTTTAATATTTTATAAACATAAGGATGATGACAATGATATAAGAATTCAATAAAACACGTTCAAGAATTAATTTATCCAAGAATTAACAACGTCCAAATTGTCAACATGATACTGCTTTGTGGAGTAAAATTCAAGAATGCTTAGAAGAATATTTTCATGAAAAGATACTGGATGAAACGCAATTATCAAGGATATTCCACAAATTTCATAAAGTATAGAAGTCAAAACTTAACCAACTGAGTATAATAAAGAATGGAATAACAAAAGAAATCACCATGCATGCGATAGACCGCACAGACAGGTTATTCTAACAGAATAATAAATAATGGAACCAGGTCCGGCGTAAAACGCACAGACAGGATATTCCAACAGAATAATAACAAGAACGGAACCAGGTCAGGCGTAAAACGCACAGACAGGATGTTCCAACAGAATAATAAAAGATTGTCACCAAGTATAGGGTAGACCGCGTATACAGGTTATTCCAACAGAATAATAAGAAATGGAATAACAACAGTTCTCTTCATGAATAAGAAAGAATAACACCCCTTACCGTTTTAAAGAAGAGCTGAAATAAGTAGGTAGTTAAGTAGCAGAATACTCTTCTTCTCTCTCTCTATAGTTTCTCTCTCTAGAGTTCAGTGAATTCGTAAGAAATAATGAAGGAATGAGCTGTTATTTATAGAAAAATAGAATGCATAGTAACTAATCCATGAACGGTCCAGATTGATTACTTTAATCTGACGGTCCATATTTAAAGAAAAATCTTTTAAATAAAATATAATATATTCTATTTATAGAATAACTTTAATAAAGTATTCTGTTTTATATAAAAAGATGTTTCTGTTTTATTACGTTAATAATACGAATAAAACAAAACGTCATTATCGCAAAATAATTCATATTATTAACTGACAATAATTGAATCAAACTGAGTGACTCCTCACATAACCATTAATAATCAATACCGTGTGCTACTATGCAACCACACGTATTACTGTACTTTTACTACCGAGTAGTTCAACAGTATCAATGGTAAAACTTCCGCCGTTATTTTTAATAAAATATTTTTGTCGTTTTCTCAATCCGACAATAATTCCGTTGTGGGGTCCACCAATGATTGTGCCGTTGTACGAATATTCCCTGTTAAAACGAATATTCTCTGACCAATCGAATATTATATAACAACTTGCGTACTTTGTAAAATTTATAAATATTACCCACAACTATAACATTATATCAAATTAACTCCATAATATTCAAAAATGATATTTACAGAAAATTCATCTTTATTTATAAAAGTTGGGGTCTTACAACCTCCCCTTCTTATGAAATTTCACCCTCGAAATTAGGGTACGTACCTAGTATGTCGAAAAGGTAAGGATACCTTGATTTCATTTCAGATTCTAACTCCCAAGTTATTTCCTTAACATCGTGGTTTCTCCACAAAACTTTGACTTGAGGTATAACCTTGGAGCGTAGAATATGATCCTTCTTATCCAAGATTTGAACATGAACTTCTTCATACGTCAAATCCTCCGCTATTTCGTCTGGTTCTAACTCAATAATGTGGTTCGGGTCTTCCACATATTTGCGTAACATGGATATGTGAAAAACGTTATGAATATGAGATATACTTGGCGGTAAAGCGAGTCTATAAGCCGCAGTTCCTACTCGATCGAGGATTAAAAATGGACCGATGAATCGAGGACTGAGCTTTCCTCTTTTTCTAAATCTCGTAACTCCTTTGCATGGAGCAACACGTAAGAACACATGATCTCCTATATCAAATTCCACGTCCTTTCGATGAAGATCAACATAACTCTTTTGTCGATCTTGTGAGGTTTTTATACGTTGTCGGATCATTTGAATCTTTTCTGTAGTCATACGTACCAACTCCGGTCCCAACAACGTTGCTTCGCCCACCTCATCCCAGCATACTGGAGAACGACATTTTCTTCCATACAAAGCTTCGAATGGAGCCATGTCAATACTTGCTTGATAACTGTTGTTGTAGGAAAACTCCACCAATGGTAAGAACTTGTCCCAACTTCCCTTGAAGTCAAAGACACAGAGTCTTAATAGATCTTTAAGAGTTTGAATAGTCCTCTCTGATTGTCCGTCCGTCTGAGGATGATATGCTGAACTAAATCGTAACTCCGTGCCCATAGCTTTTTATAAACTAACCCAAAATCGTGAAGTGAATCTTGGGTCTCGATCAGAAATTATGGATACTGGCATACCATGCAGTCTTACAATCTCGTTTATGTACATACGAGTAAGACGTTCAAGTGTATAAGTTTCTAGTATCGGTAAGAAATGAGCAGACTTGGTCAATCTATCAACAATGACCCAAATCGCATCAATACCTTGAGAAACCCTAGGAAGACCGGTAACGAAATCCATGGTAATGTGCTCCCACTTCCATTCTGGAATTTCAAGTGGTTGCAATGGACCTTTTGGTACTTGATGCTCCGCTTGAACTCGTTGACAAGTTATACACCTTGAGATAAACAGCGCTATCTCTCTCTTCATATTGCTCCACCAAAACGTATGACGAAAGTCATGATACATTTTGGTACTTCCAGGATGGATTGCAAACGGTGTGTTGTGCGCCTCCATCATGATTTCATACTTTAAATCAGGGTTGTTAGGAACACAAAGTCTGGAGTTGACTCGAAGTATTCCTTCTTCATCGATTCTTGCTTCCGACATAGCACCTTCTTGCACTTTCTTCCTCATACGCATCAGCTCCAGGTCTGTAGCTTGAGCAGCTTTAACTTTATCGATTAAAGTTGGTTCTACTCGTATATTCGCCATCATCACATGGGTCCCTGGAGTCTTTAACTCTATCTCCATCCTTTGTAAGTCACACAAAATGGGTCTTTGTGTTGACAATATTGCACTCGTACTTGCATATGATCTTCTACTCAATGCGTCAGCTACCACGTTCGCTTTTCTAGGATGGTATTGAATGGTATGATCATAATCTTTCAACAGTTCAAGCCAACGTCGTTTTCGCATGTTGAGTTCCTTTTGAGTGAAGAAATACTTGAGGCTTTTATGATCCGTAAAGATCTCCACCTTCTCCCTATACAAGTAATGCCTCCAAATTTTAAGTGCAAAGACAACAGCTGCCAACTCTAGATCATGAGTAGGATAATTCTTCTCATATTCCTTGAGTTGTCTTGATGCATAGGCTATGACTTTTTCATGTTGCATGAGAACGCATCCTAACCCTTTGCTCGAAGCATCACTGTAGATGACAAATCCCTCCGAGCCAGATGGTATTGTTAGAACAGGTGCTGAAATGAGTCTCCTCTTGAGTCCTTGAAAATTCTGCTCACATTCTTCGCTCCAACCAAACTTTGTATCTTTCCGAGTCAGCTGAGTTAATGGAGTAGCGATTCGAGAAAATCCTTCCACGAATCTCCGATAATAACTAGCTAAACCAAGAAAGCTACGTACTTCGGTCACTGATTTAGGTTGCTCCCAGCTTTGAATAACTTCAATCTTTGCCGGGTCAACCGATATTCCACGACTTGATTGTGACGCCCCCAAAATTAGGTATACATCACCCATCTTGGGTAGTCAGAAACAAAGTACAGAATACAAATACAACTTACTAATACAACTGTCGTGTACAATACCACAAAACATAAACTGTGAGTTTGAATACAAATATTATCTTCTAGAGAGTATTCATACTCAAAAGGAGTCCTCATTACATTTATTAACACACCATTACATAGAATAGTGAGGACTATTAACTAATACTATCATTCGGACCATCACTCCGTTCCCCGACTTGCCCCAGCTACGTTCTCATTTCCTGAAGAGAACGGTGAAAGAAAGGGTGAGCTCAACTAGCCCAGTAAGAAATATTATGACTAAGATAATGCAGAATAAATTATCATTAGCCTTCAACAATGTTAAACTGATAAAATATAATAGACATCAAGTTTAACTGCAGCGGAACAAGCAATCCATTAAAAGAGTCAAGTAGAAAATAAACTCTACTATCTTTTATGATTTAAAAGGTTTTTCAACACTGCGATCGCTGAGACTCAGCTTAATAAAATAATCCACATCATCGAATCACCCCTGCACTACGGCCAAGGATATTCGTGTATTCATTAATGGTCATGATCATGCCAACAACTGTCCATCAACGCACTACGGGCCAATGAGGACTTTTACCACATCATTTGTAACATTACGGTCGTGATTATACCGAATAATCCCTGGTCATAATCATACCAAGTCCATCTATGCACTACAGCCACAGATGACTTTTAATATTTATAAACATAAGGATGATGACAATGATATAAGAATTCAATAAAACACGTTCAAGAATTAATTTATCCAAGAATTAACAACGTCCAAATTGTCAACATGATACTGCTTTGTGGAGTAAAATTCAAGAATGCTTAGAAGAATATTTTCATGAAAAGATACTGGATGAAACGCAATTATCAAGGATATTCCACAAATTTCATAAAGTATAGAAGTCAAAACTTAACCAACTGAGTATAATAAAGAATGGAATAACAAAAGAAATCACCATGCATGCGATAGACCGCACAGATAGGTTATTCTAACAGAATAATAAATAATGGAACCAGGTCTGACGTAAACGCATAGACAGGATATTCTGACAGAATAATAAATAATGGAACCAGGTCCGGTGTAAAACACACAGACATGATGTTCCAACCGAATAATAACAAGACGGAACCAGTTCCGGTGTAAAACACACAGACAGTATGTTCCAGCAGAATAATAATAAAAACGGAACCAGGTCCGGTGTAAAACACACAGACAGGATGTTCCAACAGAATAATAGAAGAATGTCACCAAGTATAGGGTAACCGCGTATACTGTTATTCCAACAGAATAATAAAGAATGGAATAACAGAAGTTCTCTTCATGAATATAAAAGAAATAAATTTTCCTACCTTAAAAGAACTGGATATTGGAAAAGTGATGTAGCAGAATACTTTTATTCTCTCTCTCTTATTCTCTCTATACTTTCTCTCTATAGCTTGAATGAATTCGTGAAAAATAATGAAGCCCTAGGCCTCTATTTATAGAAAAACTGAGGGTGACTCTTGGTCTTAACGAAGGGTCAAATGACTCTTGGTCTTAACGAAGGGTCAAATGACTCTTGGTAATATTGAAGGGACAACTACTATTGACGAAAGTAATTACTATTGACCAATGTAAATACTATTGACGAAGGTAATTACTATTGACCAAGGTAAATACTATTGACCAAGGTAAATACTATTGACGAAGGTAATTACTATTGACGACGGTAATTACTATTAACGACGGTAATTACTATTGACGAAGAGACTCTTAGATGATGACATATGCCCCTCCCCAATAAAAATAACCAAACTTACCACAACGTCTCAATTATTGATTTAATAATATAACATATTATTCAGATGATACTATGACAATAATTTAAGAGATATGATGCAGCAATTACTGTAGCAATAATTGAGTATAGCTGAGTGACTTCTCATGTAAGCATAAATAATCAATACCGTGTGCTACTATGCAACCACGCGTATTACTGTACTTTTACTACCGGGGTAGTTCAACAGTTTTAACGGTTTTAACGGTAACACCTCAGCCGTTATTTTTAATAAAATATTTTTGTCGTTTTCTCAATCCGACAATAATTCCGTTGTGGGGTCCACCAATGATTGTGCCGTCTTACGAATATTTCCCCAACAAAAAGAATATTCCCCTCCCAAACGAATATTTTATAACAACTTGCTTACTTTGCAAAATTTAAAAATATTACCCACAACAATAAAACATTATATCAAATTAAACTCCATAATATTCAAAAATGATATTTATAAAAAAAAATCATCTTTATTTATAAAAGTTGGGGTCTTACACCTCCCCTTCTTATGAAATTTCGCCCTCGAAATTAGGGTACTTACCTGGTATGTCGAAAGGAAAGGATACCTTGATTTCATTTCAGATTCTAACTCCCAAGTCATTTCCTCAACATC